>OY757930.1:13521290-13540432 GCA_963585895.1 Sepioteuthis lessoniana
AACCTCGAACAACTGTAGCAGGATTACTGCTGTGAATTACACGGGATTAAAATGACGTTTGTAAAATTATTTAATTTCTGTATAACCGTTAAGTAAAATACCGTTTGACAGTTAGAAACTATTTTCGAGACGGTTTATGGAATGGATTTATCAATAACCCAGCGATGCTGATACTAGGGTTCACTTCCAGAAGCGGTGAAAAAAATCAATTAATAAATTTGCGTTATATCAACCGAGAATATAGATTTGAACTACCGGTCATTTACAATAGGTTGCAGCTATCGACCTTTAGTTCTCTCTAAAAGTCAAAACAAAATCGCAACTTCTTTCGGAGAGCAACGGTACTCGCACATCTGTTAAGCGAACAGTTTTAATTTTTGATTCTGCTGCATATTTCACAGGTTAATTAGGGACACACACACACACAGTGAGAGAGAGAGAGAGAGAGAGAATGAGAGAGTGAGAAGTGGTTATTTAACCTTAAATCGGCAAGAACAACCTTTATTCTCTTTGGGTCCATTTCTTTTTGACTCGGCGATGCTTTGACGACTTTGCTCACCTCCATCTTGTTTGTTACAATGAGTCCCAAAAGGTTCTAATTTATAATATTTTTTAAGTCGTTAAATCAGAGTTTTTCTATTGTACTTTTCTGATGCCCCACCTCTAATAATGACAATTGATTTTCCCTAATGGGCTAAGTCGTTATTTATCAGTTACCCCATATTTCGAAAAGTAATCCTTACGAATATTTCAGTCAGTCCAACGGTAAAACAGGTTAAACATGTAGTCACATTAAACATCTGCTTAAAAGCCTAAATTCAAAAAAGTAATAAGCACCAATCTCTGCTCGTATATGCTTTAGATAATCCATATTCATTAAAGTTCGACTTAAGTAAAAAGTCAACATCAAAGTCAACTTGATTTTAAAGCTGCTATGCCAGCTGTTTATTCTGTTCGTAGCAGGCGTTTTTTTATATATCTTTTCCAAAAAAGAAATTCCCTTGTGACACTGTTAATCGCATATTCATTAATGAATGAATGAGCATCAATACGTTATTTGAATCTTTAACTTAGAGACAGAAATTATTTACTTATAATTTTAGTTATACACGGCATTATTGTGTCGGAGTTGTATGTCATTGAATTCCCTTGTCTTCCATACTTCTGAGGTATTTCATCAAACCCTGCTGCTTTCCTGTTGTTTTTTTTAAATTTTTCTTAGTATTGAGTCGAGTTCTTCTTACGTTAACTATCCTAGTTCAATGTCAAGTTGATTGATTATAATTTCCGTGAATGTTTCATGGGTAACTTTCGGAGGTTTTCCGAGTAAATTCTCGAAATATTGTTTCCAGAGGCGAGTAACTTTCAGTTTAGCTTTAGCAGTACTCTTCCTTCTGCTCCTTTCGTTTACCGTTTGCCATGATACCCTAAATTGTCTCTCTTCAACACAGTATCTAATCTTATTGATCCAATTTTGTATGTATCGTGTTTGTTCTTTTAGTTATACGTCAGTTAATTTATTTGGTGTTTTCTGAGCATTGATATAGGTTGGGTTCCTCCTATTGGATTAGAAAGCGTTTTTTACGTCGGCACGTTTTTCTAACCGCTAATGTGTCCCATAGGACTCTAGGATTGGCTCTGGGTTGAGTTGATATGCATTCTGCTGCAGCTTATAAGAGGGCATTGACAAAGTTCTCATATTCATCATTTGGGGTAGATTTTTCTGGTATCTCTTGAAATGCATCCATTTTTTTCTTAGTGTTAACGTATATTTATCGCTAATATCCCTATTGTTAAGCAGGGACCAGTCATAGTGTACGTTAATTGTTGTTCAGGCCGCATTCTTTCGTTGGCTCAGTCGTATCTTTGCCGTGACAATTCAGTGATTTGTGGACACACCCTCGAAAGAGGAAAATGCCTGCCAATTCAATGCGCTATAATCCCATTTTCTATTTATAAAATGTTGTTTATCAGTGTTTTCGTATCATTTGCAAATGTGTAGGTCTATTGTTTTTACTTTCTTTTCTGAAATCTAGTATTGTGGTATGTTAATGTATTTTCTAGTGTGAAATCTGTTACATGTTCCCTTTTTCATTTAAAGAGTTGTGTAAGCTAAACTTGTTCTTTACATTTTTACCAATTTGGGCATTTATGTCTCTACCGATAACGAGAACGTTGTGTTTCGTGATGCTACGAACAATGGAGTATAGCTCGTTAAAGTGATAAGGTCCGGTTCTTTACTAACATTGGTAGGGCTGTAGCAGGAACTGATTTTTGCACAGGGGTTGCCATTAAACGTAGGTACCGTCATCCTTGGTTGTATTTTCTCGATGCTTTTTTAGTGATTTTAAGACCCGTGCTCCTATGAGCATACTTAGACCTCCTATCGCGGCGTTGACAGAGTTTTTCCATACGGATGCCGAGACAAACGTCTATCCATTGCGCGTATCGTGGTATTTAATATCTTCGCTATGGATGTGTATGTGTTCTTGAATGCATATAATTTCTGTGTTATGATCTATTGCAGAAGCTGTAAGCTCCGGTAGCTGGCCTATTCTATTCAAATTTTAACGTTGAATGTTACTATTTGTATTGTGCTCTTGCATTTTAGTAAATGATGTTTTAGTTTGAACTCTGTGGCTGATTTTTTAAACACTGGGGTCAAGGCTCCAACCTCAACCTTTTTTACCCACGCGTAGAACGATACGGTTTGGACAAGTTGCTTGAGTACCAGTCATGGTAATCTTTCGATGGCTTTGTTTTTATTCTCATCTATTGAAGCCCCCCTAAATAGATGACAGCAGTAGTTCTCCGATCGAAATATTTGATACTGGGCGTTGTCCTGTGGGAATTGTACGCCTAGGACTTGATTAGGCATGGCGTTGACCCATCATTGCGTAAGTTCACCTTTATGTCCACCATACTGCTTCTTATGGCTTTAGAAAAATATCCTTGCCCCTCCAGCCTGTATTAAGTTTCAACTTATTGAAAGTCCAATAATTTCTTAAAAATTCATTTGTGAGTCCTTATTTAAGGTTCATTGCATCATTATAAGCATTGTATTTTTGCGCTAACTTAGCTTTTCAAACTGTAATAAATTTCAAAAGTATTAGCATCTTTTACTTTCTTTTTCTTGCTTCAACTGCAACGTGGAATTACAGTAATAGTTTTTTGCATTTAAAAAACTGATAATATACAGCTGTTATTTTACGAATAATAAGATCTTTCATGCGTTTAAAACGACAATATAATAAAAGACATAAATATCTAACCGTGAGTTGACTAGTACGATAGGTAGAAACGGTTTGCTTTGTTTTGGGCCGCCTTCTTCATTTTATGAAAGTCCGTCCATTCTACTGTCGTCAGGGGTTCTAAAACTTTCGTCTTTTATACAGATATATACATGTTTTTGGGCGCTTTTTTGAAGGATGGGTCAAACATTAATTCCCTTTCCTTTTCTCTTTATTTTCTTTTTTTCTCTATGTCATCATCCAACACGAAATTTCCAAATTCCTATAACCATATCATTAAGGGATTTCGGACTATTGTCTGAATCGTTTTTAATATTTCCACAACATTTTCGTCGATATATCGTCCGGCCTTCTTCATGTGTTTGTCGAACTCGAGAACCTTCAGGGAACTTCGAACTACGTCCTTTATTGATTCCACGGGGGTCCCCAGTTCTAATTCTGTTAGCCATAACCGGGTACAAGTGTTAAGTATTCCTGTATTGTTACTTACCTACAGTCAGGACTGAACCTGCAACCTCCAGATGATTGTCTCCTTAGAAGCTTAGGGAACCAACGCCTATAACCGTTGCGCTATGGGTCCTGCTCGACACATAGCGTAACGGTTATATGGCACGATGCATGAATTGCTGCAATTTTATATAATTGATTTCGTGCATGTGCTTGTTTCAGATTTTGCTTTCTGCACAGCAAACTAGTGTTGATGAAAAAAGCAGTACCATGTCTCTTTTTAGACATGCAGAAATATGAAGACAACCGGCAATACTATGTAATTATGCCAATAATTGCTCCGATACGTACATATTAGTGTTTTTGGGTGGCATAACGTATACGGATTCATATACAAACTGATGAAAACCAAAGACCCTATCCACATCATTGAGTTTAGTAAAGTCAGTTGTGACGGTAACGCTATGCCTCTATTCATCTTTCCCATGGCCACAGACTCAACATTGATGAGGTTGTCTGATGTGTAGCTGCTAGAAAACCCTTCGTCAAGCAGCAATACTCAGTGAATCTTCCATTTGATTCACTTGCTTTTTTATTTTTAATGGCATATCAAACTTCTTGTGTTAATTAATGCCAAATCCATCCTTCAAAGGAACAGTAGAGGTACTATTTAACCCGTAGTTGGAAGGATAGTGGGGTTTCATACATTTACCCGGGGTATTTGTCCGAATGTGAACGTAATAGCACGACTGGACTTCGAACTCGTTTACTACGATTCCTTAGTCCATTGCTTTAACCATTACTCCACGAAGACCCCACTTCCATCTGAATAAACAAAAGTGACACAATCACAAATGAAGCCCATAAACACTTTTAAACCCCACAAGGTGCCTCAGACACTATACCCCCAGCAAATCATATAATCCTTCAAACAATAAAAATAAACTGTAGGCATAGATATTATTATATAAGAAGTAATAACATATTTTTTTAGGCTCTGATAATAAGAATTTTTCTCTTGAAATCAATCGACAAAAAAATCCTTAAATTTGAAGTTGAAGTATTTATTTTCATAAATGTCATCTTTTTTCTGTAATAAATCTTTTATGACTGGAATTTGAAATTTAGGATAATTAGTAAATCATATTTTAATTTTTAAAAAGAGCATGTTTTTTTTTTTCTTTTTTTTCTAGTACTTATGAAAATGAGAAAATTACAATTGATATCTTAAATTACCCTGAAAAACCCCGGAAGATTGGTTTCTTGTGGTTTCCTTTCATGGCATGTCGTCAATTGTAGGTTATTTAAGGGTAAATCCTCATATATATATATATATATATATATATATATATATATATATATATATATATATATATATATATATATATATACGTATGATTTATAAGAACATTTTGGTGATAACATTTTTAAACTAGCCTAAGCTCACCGATTTGCACACGGTTAAATGGTTCGAAGTATTGCTATGTATCACCAACAAGTCAATCAAATATCAGTCATTTGTTTAAACACAGTTAAAGGATGAAACAGTTATATGTCAAACAATTTAGTTTATTATAAGTCATTTCTGTGAAAACTGTTTAAAAGTCAAACAGTTGTATTTGAGCCATAGATAAGACTATACGATGCTACCTCTCTGGGTCATTGTGGACCTGGGAATAATGGTATTGAAGGATACTTTGCATTCCACAAAACTACAGTATTATTGTAATCTCATCATCAAATTCTTTAGTGACATATCCAGGAGAGACAGTGGACGAGGAGGGGCTTATCCGTCTCCAGAGATACAGTCGGTGTATTCTACAGCCCCAGATGACTGGCTTGATAAAAGGAAGCGTTGAAAACCAAAAGAAAGCATCATAATAAGAGGATTTGGTGAAATTTATACCATATGAAAAAAATCGTATATACTTTCTGATGTCATCTAGGAATTTGTTTTTTAAATAGGAAATGGGTCATTGAGACTTGTTTTTAAACTGATAAATGATTTAATACATACTTACAAATTTCGGTATGTATATTCACTCGATATAAGAGATCAAAACATAATATTTATTCCTCAAAGACAAATGTGTAGATCTTATGGAGATAAGGTATCAAAAAAATTAAGAATAATTGGTGCCAATGTATATTGAATAAATCTCAATATCAAAACAAAAAGGTACTTATTTGAAATATCACACAGAAAATATGGTGCGATAGAGATAATATAGGAATACATTACATAATGAATGCAATAAAGAAAAGGTTATAGTCACCGTTTATGAAGCAAACTTGGACAGTGCTTGTACGTAAATGGCATATGAATTTGATATTAGTAAATAGAACGGGGTGAGGGAAATAAACAATAGACTTATAAGGTAATAACTTATTTGGTAACATCTTCAATCATATAAAATTGGCATGTTTTTTTATGAACATTTATACACGCCAAAATAAAGTAATCAGATTCTTCATTGACCCATTGAGGGAAATTAGTATCACCGCCTTTTTAAGATGAAACATTGCTTATTTTTCTTTATAAATCTCCATTTTCAGTATTAAGTTCAGACGATTATATAAAATTTTGTAAATCTCTTTTCTGCTACGTGAATTAGTTTTTATGTTATTCATTGCCTTCGGTAACAACGCCATGACATTTTTTACGGATCACATTGAATATAAATCGATATTTATTAAATGAACATAACAGAAGGAACATTGAATATCTAAATAGTCATTGTGTCGTATACGCGATGATTATTTTCACCTTTTCACCGATATAAGCACGTTCAATAACTAATCTTATATTATTTGATTCTCACTAAATTATACACTTTTAGCAGGGAATTTAATGGGTGTTATACTTTTTTTTTTAGATATAATTTACATTTACCATTTCTAAAAGGCGTTATTGCACCGAGTAGATTTCAAAATAGGTTATTTTTATTGAAGCGAAATGAAATATGTAAAGTACGATCAGATTTGAAGAATATGTAAAATCTTTATTCCCTTATAGCTTCGAGAAAATGGACGATGGATTTTTTTTCAATTATTGTCATTGAATTAAGCCAGAGTATATATATATATATATAGTCATCCACAGACAGAATGTTTCATAACTCTTCAGAGTGACCAGACACGTAGGACGCTTCAAGCTGGGATCGAAACCCGTCTAACTTTATGCTAGACATGGTATCTAACGAGACAGCCATTTCGGTGATATATGTCAGCTCAGGAATTATTACACATATGTACTAATTTTTTAAAATTTTTTTTACATTTTGCGCTGTCGGATACCAGAGTGTTAATTTCGTTAGAAGAGATTTACATTACGTGTTTGGCAGCCGTTAATTCCTTCGCCAGAGTGATCAACCTTTGGAGGGAAGAGTAAAATCAAACAAAAAATCTAATGTTGTAGTTCCTTCATTCATTTATTTCAGGTTGATAAAATGACCTAAGAACTACAAAATTAATTTTTTTTCGTTTAATCTTATAAAAAAGAATTTCGCTCTGCACGTTGGTTACGATGTATTTTTATTCTGAAATGAATCATATATTTGATAGACGTTGATTTTGAGCACCCAATTGGATATTCCTATTCCCCTTTGATTATTACTTAATAGTCTTTACTTTAGATTATTTTCCTTGGATAATATATATATATATATATATATATATATATATATATATATATATATATATATATATATATATATATATATATTAGTTACTGAATGTGTACTATCATCATAAATATTTGTTAGGATTTGTTTTTATTATTGCCAAATAAAAATATATATAGTAGTTATTCTCTGTCTACACTTCCCAATTTAAAAGCACCTAGATTCTACTGAAATTCGAACGCTGTACCGTCTATTTTAAAGAGCTACTCACTCTTTCCAGTATGATTAGACGAAATTCACCCTAATGCGATTGGTCAGGTTATTCGAGTTACCATTAAAGTCGACTTTGGTTGAGAACCGGTTTCTGGTTTTATGATTAATCATCTTAGTTTTCCTGTCTCTTTCGCTGGTAGCAAAAATGCCGCGTCTCTAAATCACTATCAAATCCCTTGTGTAAACGTCTGAGTTACTTGAATCCGGTTGAGAAAGAGAAAGGTTTCAGATAAAAACCAAATGGGTCGGTCGACCTCATTAGCCTCGCTTGGCCGCTAGCCATAGTCTTGTGGAGAGCTTGGAGCGTGACAAACTGGGTTCATCGTCAAAGGTCAACGACTACGACGGAATTGACTTTAATTTGAAACAACTCCCGGCATCTGGTTGCCAGATTCTGAGGCTTGCTTCGATTGAATTCCCGGCTCTTATAATACGCGTGATCGACAGAAAAGACACGATTATCTGCAATGCTAGAGTAAATCATAGTTATGTAAATAAAAATCTGCCTTTATTAAAGTTGTAAGGATGAAATTATTCCCGAAAACTTTTGCTGTGATAAAGGTCACAGTCCTTGTTAAATTACTTACAATCCTTCCACTCATTCGATTGCGTAATATTTCTCTTACGCTATGAAAATGTATCTGATTTAATCCATATCAATTTATATACTCATATAACTTATCTAAGATACGTAACATGTATGGGGAATATTCAACTAATAAGTTATACATTTCTTGTGCAAGATGCATAAATATATAAAACTAATCCAAACACTATCAACCAATCAACCAACCAACCAATCAACCAGTCACCAAAGTAATCTATCTATCTTTCTATCTATCTATTTTCATATCCATATCTCTTTCACACTCTATTCCTATATATCTATCAATCTCAGTTCTCTCAATGAATACCGTTTGTTAGAATCACTGTTAGCCTATATATCTTGTTAATTTTCTAGCTTTTAGTGTCCTTCCACAGTTTATATACTATATACCCTTGTCAGTATCAATTTTATGAAACAATAATAATTTTGTATAAAATATTGTAATATTTAAATTACACAACCATTAGTTTTTCATAATACTGATCTTTAAAATATAAACAATTTTTTCATTTTTTTTGTCTTAATTATTAAGCATAATTTTGGCTTTTGTTTAAGTGCATGTCTAGTTTGTATGATTCTTTTTTTTCTGAGTAATAATTGATATTTTGAAATCGTTTATTTCACTCAAGGTTTAAGGAATAAATGTTTTGCATTTTGATATATTAGGATTTTAAGGTGTATTTCCTGATTATTGATGAGTATTTAATAAGTCATTTGGGTAAAACCTTTGATCATGTCATCCATAACTGTCTAGGATCAAGCAAATCACTCAGCATTTTTCAAACTCAATAGTTAAGTTTTCACTTGTATATTTGTGCTTCACTAAATAGTAATCGCATTATTCTGATATTGTTATCCCATCATTTAATATGACATTTGTTTAGAATTATTTTAAGAGAACAGTTTTATCTGTTCATATTTTGAGTGCAGTTTACTTGTTTTAAAAACAAATTATCTATCCATTTTACTGTTCCATATTTTTTTTATCAAATTCGAAATATTCTTCAGGCTTTCGAAATTATAGGAAATTTTTTGTCTTATATTTTTTATTTGTTTTACTTTAACCATTTTATCTTTCCTAATCTTGTTATATGTCTTGATATTTTTTTTATAATCACATACTTGTTTTTTCCGACGATTTTTAAAATGTTATATATATATATATATATATATATATATATATATAACATTCTTCTGTTGTCAAATCTTATTTTATATTTCATGCACACCTTATGTCAATACTTCGTGTATTGTAATTTATTATTCATATTCTTCTTTCTTGCATACAATTCAGGATCTGTCCTAAAAAAATCATTGAATTACTTACCGTGTTATTCGTTTAAAGTTTGTAAAATTAATGTATGATTCATTTTAATTGGAGTTATTATCGTATTCTTATTCCTACACAACCAGTATTTCTATTTTGAATTTGACGTAAGTTCGCTTTCCCAAATGATATATCGAGAATCTAATCACATATTATACACACACACACACACACACACATACACACACACACACATATATATATATATATATATATATATATATATATAAAGTAAGTAAAGTTGGCGACTATTATCGAGGACAACCCGAAGGTTCCATTTTCCATAGCTACTACACCGATTCGTAGGGGAGGGCATTACTCATTTCCTTGAATTACTTAAGTTTACCCTTGATCTGTACCTTATAATGCTGAGTGTTAAGCAAGGAGGCATCAAGTAACATTTTGTGAGTCTTTGGTATTACTCGACCTGGGTTCAATCCCAGGTCTCCCGGCCCATTGGCGAACACTAATCATTATGCCAATATATGAAAGAAAATCCGTCGCTATGAAAATACAAACATTTAAAAGCGCATCAAGTTTTTTGGGGATGGTTTTATAGTTAAATCATTATTATCTACGAACGTGAAATATCATGAATTTTGGGAAACATAAAACATTCATCGGAGCATTTGAATATGTGAACTTTAACTTTCTTAATCTTATTTAAATAAATTCACATTCATATTATTTTATTAGATTAAAATAAATTTATTAAATTAAATCATTAGTTTGAATTAATTCTAATTAATTTGATAAAAAAACTATCAGAGGATATACTATCACATGGTGGTGTAATGGTTAGCAAGGTCGGCTAGCAAACCTACACGAGTGAGTTCGAGTCTCACTGGGTGCCCCTTTCATATGGCCTTGTGCCACATCTAAGCAAAAAGCTTAGTAAATTTCCATATTCAAATGCTCTCATGAATGTTTATAGTAAAAAAATAAAAATAAAAAGATGAAATGAAATAAATGAAACGTATTACTTTGGCCAATATTTAAAGTAGAAAAAAGTCATCCTCTAAAGAGCTTGAGTTTTTTCCGATTTATTCATTTTGACGCACACTCATATATATATATATATATATATAGTCCGACAGACTGTTCCGTTCTATCAAAACTCTTCAGTGTGTCTAGTCAGCCTAGATTCCCGAAGCTGGGATCAAAATCTGGCTGACTGGCGTCAATCCAAGGTTCTACCACTCAGCCATGAGGAAACCAGCGCAAAGGAAATTTAAACGCTTATGTATCACATTTGTTTTGTTTACATATATCCGCTTAACGGCTACCGGGAGCTCAATTCATTTGAAGAGCCTTGCTTTACACTTCCTTCGCTGGAGAGCTCAACCCTACTGAGGTAGGGGAGCATTATTATATTGTCCTCCACAGACAGATTTTTTGTACTATCAGAACTCTTCAGTATTTGCTAGACAGGCTAGATTACCGAAGCTGAGATCGAATTTTATTTCAGCTTCTAATGTTCCAATGCTTAAGAATTTGATGATAAAATAATACCTGATTATATCCCTATCCCTTGTATAATATTCCCGCTAGGAATAAAAAGATCGTGTTGTATTTTATCTAAGTACATACGCATTAAATCTTGTGAAATTAATATCACCAAACAGATGGTTGTAGCATAATTTTTGTTTTTAGTTTTCCTTCATGGCTTTTTTTTTCTTTTTAAAATACGGGTAAATGACCAAGGAACGAAGATATATCAGTGCATTTCAAAACCAACGTTGAAATTATGCTTACAATAAAACATAAATTATCGTAATTAGAATGGGGCTTAGAAAATGCAGACTGAATCACCTGCAGAGACCTCAACATCATCATCATGTCGAGCCGCCAGCACAGATATCCCTGACCCTCCCTCGCCACTTCTCCCTATCATTCATCGCTTCAGGCAGGTTTTCAGGGCTACATCCCGTATCCTGCTGTATATATGTTCAAGTTGGTCGTCCTGCTTTTGCCCGGCCATATGTGGGGTCCATAGGAGTAGATCACTTATGAGCTCGTCCCTTGTTTTCCAGCAGTGTCCTGCATGTCTGGTTCGTCTAGCTTGGATATTTTTCGGGATGGGAGGCAGGTGGCCGTATAGTTGGTGCCTTTTGGGGTGTTGCCTCCAGGACTTATTCAATATTGCTCGCTGTATTATTGTGTAATTGCCGTCTAGCTTCTTCTCCATCCGTTTAGTTAGCGTCCAAGTAGTGCATCCATACAGCAGTATCGATACGACAGCTGCCTGGAAGAAACTGCAGAGAGCTAATATCCACCAAAAGAGTAGTTCTAGATTTGATACTAAACTATATCTGATGTTGAAACTCCACTTCTGAAGATGTAAGGAGTGTGGAGTACATTTTGTTGTCAGTACTCAAATATTCCGTCTGACTTGGAAATATATTATCTGTCAATTTTTGTGGAAAGTAACAAGAAAGGGAGATAACTCCTAGGTTATTAAGAGTTATCCCACTGGTAATGGATGCATGCCTCCTGACCACTGACGTCAACGGGGACAATTCAAGATGGTGGACTGACACTGAGCATGTGTGGACCTCTCTCTCTCCCCATTTCCCACAAATTCCATATATAGAGTTGTGACCTTTAATTATTATTTTTTATAATAAAATACTGTTAACTAAAAACGTTCTTTGTGATTATTTCCATTCAACAAATGCACCCCTCGGCATAACACAGTCACAAAATGAGCCAAATAGAGCTGTTTAAAATTATTTGTATTCAATAGTATCGTAAGAAGAATTAACTTCACCAAAAAAAAAAGCTTCAGGAATCCCCGTGCCGTAGTTTCAAACTAATGGATTACGGCGTCGAAGTGAGTTCAAACTCCGGTCCCGGAATTACGTACATTTTCAAGCAAATTCCCCTGGGAAAGATATGAACCTCCTTAAACCCTTAGAAATGGGTTAAACTGTAAAACTGCTATTTTTGTTAGAGCCTTTGCCATAAAAAAAAACTCACATTGTTACGTCTTCAAACAAAAGGAAAAGTCAAGCACAAAATATCAATACAAACGTACAATGAAGACAATCCCCTAATCTTTTGATATAAAATAACTCTTGACGAGTTGAAATGCCGTTTAGAATCAATTAATCAATCAATCAATCCCTTTTCATGCTTTTAACTTTTAGGTCACAAGCATCGCCTGGTTAATCGATTATTTTTTTTACTAATTTTGAATTTTTACTAATTTAGCATTTTTTACTAATTTACTATTTTTCCACAAAGACTCTTAAATTAAAGCATTTCATTTTTTCACGTAATGAACTACTGTATTCCGTAATGTTCATTAAGATCTGAAGAATTTATTGATTATTCCCCCACCGTAGTTTCCGGAGAGAGTTCACGTAAAGTTAAAAAAACAAAAAAACAAAAAACAAAACAGTAACACATTCTCAAGTAACGGATGCCTCATTAACTTCTTGCACAGAATAATATCGTATTCAATCCATGTTTTGAATATCCAGCAAAGGGATGAATAACTTAAAGTAAACACCATTGAAATCATATGTGCAGATACTCACAACAAAAGCTCATCAGATATTCTTAATTTCCCCTTATTTTTCTTATTGTCAAGACGGTTTGAAATTTTCACATAGCTAACCACAATGCACTTCCAATTACCTCGATCTCACTCTTCTCGATGTTAACCCGAATTGCTTGACCATTTTCTCTTCTCATTGTCGTAGAGGTGTTCTATGTATTAATTTCCTGTCACTTTGATATCAGCCGACAATTGCACAAGTTAACCGTTATCAGTGCACCTTATCCTCAGACATTTGAAGTGGAACATAGGCTTCCAAATTGAAGAAAAAACTTGGACAGCTTTTGACACGGAACTAAGGGAAGATAAATGTTGGAAATATCGTAGTGTGTTTGTCACCTTCACAACCTCACATGACCAAAATAAAGCAAAACTTATGACTTCATTATTTTGTGGAAAATGTGATTAAACAGTTTTTTGTAAATTCTGTAAGATCTATAATCTCATACACTAAGGATTATAATGTCCACAATAGATTTTTGGGCTCCAATATATCTCCCTTTTATTTATATATTTATTTATTTTTTGCTGATTTAATTATAAAATAAATCCAGTAAAAGATTTATTTTAGTGTTGGAAAAAGTATAACTTAAAATTCGCTGCTACTCTGGATAGCAATATCATCAAACCAAAGCATATATATGTTTATACATAAATTCCTTTTGGTGTGAGTATCTAGTATCAAGAGGGAATATTGGTTTGTTTGAAAGACAGCGTTTGTAATTTAGTTGGGTTCTAAATGTCAGCAGTGATCAAGATGAGTAGCGAAGCAATTGTCTAATATTTAACCCTAAGCACCAAGGATCAACCGTGAAAAAGAATTACTCTTTCTCTCTAAAATGATAATGATGACTTTTGTAACATAGTCACAACCAACTATACACATATACACGCGGAAACATAGTCAACACAATAATGACGAACGAAACACTGTTCATTAGAACAATATACCTCACACTTTATTCGAAATGACACGAAAGGCTTACGAAAGGGTTATCAGTGAGAGGTGAGTTGGAGACTGAAACAAAGACTGCAACATATTGACCCCCAGCTCTTCTGGCTATAAGAGCACTTCTTTCTCGTTCTCCTGGGCTGCTCAACCGGGGGCTCCGAGGGTCCAGTCTCTGCTAAGACCTGGTTCTCACACATTCGAACTGCAACAACTCTGATCCCCAACTAACTCGAACTTCCTGTAGCACCGGGTTATATAATTGTTTGACGTACACCTGCTTCAGTGAGCGTCGTATCTGCACTCAATTCAACCCGTCCACAGTCAAGGTTATCCCCTGATATCTTCGACCGGATGCACCTGTTATTTACACAGGTGCATTTCTTATTTGACAGCTCGGCCAGGTCGGAGGTCACTATGTTACAATTTCACCCTCAATTTGACCTTGAGGTTTTTAAGAAACCTTCTCGGTAATCCGGTAGTAGAACCGAGTGAATACTGTCTATAGCAGCACAAATTAATGTCATACGGGCAAATTAATTCAATCAAAAACTGTTAATACGCAAAGTAACAAATGGAGCGATTGAGATGAACCACTTAATCAGAGAATGAACGGATAAAATAAACTGCCACTAAAGAAATTCATAAGCATGCAATACTAAATGAAAAAAGGGATTTATTGACAATATGTTCAAGAAATAAAAAGTTGATCGTACTGCCTAATAATTTATGCAATAACCTGTTTTAGAAAATTGAACCTATAAAATTCTGTGTTTGAAATTTTAAAAAAATATTTCCATTAATGTAGGCCAAGTGACCAGACATAGTTTTAATTGAATAGAACATATTCAATTTAGTCGATTTTATTGTTCCAGCTTTTCAGCAGACTATCAAGTGAAATTGTTGCAAGTTGGACAAATATCTGGACCTCACCAGAGAGAAAACAGTGGGACATGAAAGTCATGGTGTTAGTTATTGTAGTTAGAGACACTTGGAACACACTCCGTGAACCTGAAAATACATTGTCTTATTTAATCAATATATTTATTCACACATAATTGATATAGAAATCAAATCAATCTAAAAATGACTTGTCGTCAAATTCTGTTGTCGCAGACGACAAGCTTTAAGCAAGTAAATATAAAGAAGTATATATCTGTTAAAACTATCTTTTAAACTTTCAGATAACTCTCAATAAATCAATATTCTTTTCTTTTTTTTTCCAAGTGGTCACGTGAAGAACTGACAAGTACTTATATACACGTGTTGGACAATTTAAAATCAATTACCGTATTCTAGACAAAATCTTCCATTGTCTGAAGTGGGTCTTGGAAATATTTTTAGAGACTTAGTCACGAGCGACGCATGGAAAAATACCACGTCTTCCCACCAATTAAGATAGCAATAATTTCTTTTTGGCATTGTTTTTTTCATTATTTCCAAGACAAAAAGTCGAAAAATAGTAAAGTTTCCTGTTGTCAATATACTAAAGATCAAATCGTTAAGCAAAAACCGATGTATATCAGGAAAAAAGAAGTTTGACGATAAAATTGTCCTGTACAATACTGTGAATATAAATGTGTACCCGTTTTTTTTTTAAATTAGATTATTTCATTGAAACAGAATTTGAAATACGAAGATATAAAAACAATCCTGCTATTTATGTATTGTGAATTCTATGTTCAGCTCTCTATTTGAGCAAGGAGATTTGAACCATTGTTGATGACATCTTACCAAGAGTTGACTTCAAACAAAATGACCTTTGACTAACCCAATATAAAAAGGGGGCGTCTGGTGAACTGGAATTTCCTTTTATGTCTTCTTTTATGTCTTTTTGTGTCTTTTATAATACAAAGAGACGCTCACATTTTATATACAAAGAGAAATTCGTGCGTGTGTATGTGGCTGACTGTGTGTTTGCGTCTACGTCTCCTTGAGACTCTGTACCTGTAACTGTATATAATCATTGTCATCATCATCATGATCATCATCATCGTTATCATCATAATCATTATCATCAAGTCGTCCTGATATCACGGAGACGCACGACTTTTTCTCTCTGTCTCCCTCTCCCTCTTTCATCATACGTCTCCATCGTTCATCGCTCCACGCTTGCCTTTTAGACGATATACAGTGTCCACACAGAACTGATTTATGTAAGTCTTCGCCATCGCGAGAAAACACACACACACACACACACACGGAGAAAACACATGAACACGCAAATATATTTAAAACACAACCACAGACTCACACACAAACACACACATACACACACAAACACACACGTATATATATATATATATATATATAGGGAGAGAGAGAGAGATAGAGTGGGAAAGGCCACCTAGCGCTGCCCATGTGCTGTGGAAAGAATCAGGAAAGTTTCAAGCAGTGCTGGCTGATCCTTTTCCAAATATTATCCATGCAACAATAACTTATATTTGTTTTTCTTAACTAATGAATTTGCTAAGCGTTGTACATTAAAAAAAAATGGGAAAATATTTTCCTCAAAATCATTTTAAGTGTGGCTTTAGAACATGGGGAACTATATTATATTTTAATCTCTCACGTTGAGTAAATTTTCATAGTCTTTGTTTGGGAAATAGTTCACGGAATTCTCTAACAATACATTTGAGTGAAATGACATCGAACAATATATTGGCATACCTTTCTCGATTTTTTGTTGGATATATTTGCTCATATCCTCCGTTGCTTGCAGGATGCAACAGAATGTCACTTTTTAGCGCGGTTTAACAGGTTTGAATTCAGAGATATTTTTTCTTCTAAATTAGTTGCCATATTAAAGTTAAAAAGTCCAACTGTCCAACGATTTAACGGTAACCGGGTGGAGGGTGAAATAGTTTGATGCATACATTTCCTAAGAGTATTATTTACATGAAACTCTGCTTCGTCATGTCCATTTCCTACAGCAATAAATGATACAGAACATGCACCTTCATAACATTTTCACATTTTAACATAAAATTCATTTACAAAATTGTTATATATATATATATATATATATATATATATATATATATATATACTTTAAGAAAAACAACAAACCGTTCACATTAGGATTATAAATTTATTTCCACCCTGTTACGCGTTTTTGAAAATTTCAAAAACACGAAAAAAATTTAACAGGACTTCTTCAGATACTGTGGATAATATATATATATATATATATATATATATATATATATATATATATATATATATATATATATATATATACTAAATGTAACTATATATATATATATATATATATATATATATATATATATGTATATATATAATGTAACTAAATATATACACACACACATATGTATATATATATATATATATATATATATATATACGCCTATATATATATATGTAATAAATGTAACTGAATATATATATATATATATATATATATATATATATATATATATATATATATATATATAACTAAAAATGCAAATGAATTTCACAGGAGATTAATTCATTGAGACGATTGATAGTTGTAAATCCGGAAATAATTCTACATATTGAGGTTACTTATTCATAATGAAGAACAAACAATAAACTTAATTAGACTGTTAATATCAGATTTAAAATCGTGTACTTCTAAATATTCCAAAGATAGCTTTCAATAATATTTTATGTCTCAGTGAATTAAACATCTGGTCACGTTACTGATAACTTCCCAAGTAACGAAGAACTTTTCCTGTTCATATTTCGATCAATGAGTTTGCGGTCTCATGAAATGGATAAACCAAACGAAGAATTGAGGAATTGTTGTGAAATGGAGTCGATCTATATTTGTCCATAAATTACTTTATCATTCATGTGTTCTGCTTATGATATACTTTTATCCTGGTACAACGGACAAAGAAAACAGGATGCTTGAATCCCACTATCAAATGAATTAATTATTTTCAGTATTCTTTTTTTTAGGTGTTTAATTCATAATACGAAAATATATTGCACGTAAATTCTTAAATAACATTGTTGGGCCCTTATTAAGTAATAAAACACCTGTTCACACACACACACACACACACACACACACACACACACACACACACACACATATATATATATATATATATATATATATATATATATACAAATATGTGTGTGTCACCAAGCGGTTATTTGCTGTTCAACGCTCAACTCTTGCAACCCATCATAGTTTTCAGAAGGTGCCCGTGGTGCAATGGTTATCGTCGTAAGAAATGGACACGGTGACACGAGTTCAAATCCTGGGGGAGACTGATTGCATTTCACATAGCACTAATACCGTTGGGAAAAGTATGATTTCGACTATTCTCCTTCCAGCTATGGGTAAATAGTAGGGCAGACTGATTTCTTCAGCTTTGGTAAAGCAACTAGTCTAGGAGAAGTAAAACACTGAATTCAAACTTATTAAACTCCCCTTAAAAATTGACCTTGTGTCATATCCTGCCCGAACGGAGGGGTCGGGTAAATAGGATCATAGTTTTCAGGTCAATGGTTTTTGGTTGGAAGCTATAGTAACTTAGAAGCTTGATGGTGACTCTGTCATAATCATATTCGAACATTAGTCACTCTGTTTCAATTACCTTCGGACTGATACACTTGGGAAAGTTATAAACCCTCCTATCTTTCCCAGATATAGTACCCCTATTGTTCTTTTAGAACGATGGCTATGCCATTAAATCATCCACGAATACTGATATGCCATTAATCAAATAGATCAAATCAAAAATAAAATGTTGTTGATACTAAGGTGTATTTCTATATAAACGCCTAAAACGTAAATGAAACATAGTCGTTCTTTTTACTTGATTGCAAATTGAAACCGTATCTGAAAAAGACCCTTGCAACGAAGCACAGGTAGCCTTACTAGAATATATATATATATATATATATATATATATATATATATATATATATATATATATATATACTTTATGACGAAAATAATTTTTGAAATGCTGATAGTGAATGATCTGTAGATATTTTACACTTATAGCTGCACGCTTCCTTGGTCAAATTGGTTAATGTCTCGGCTATAAAACTTGATCACAGACTCGCATTACTTTCATATCTTGTAGGATGTCTTTTTAATAC
>OY757930.1:13545632-13570632 GCA_963585895.1 Sepioteuthis lessoniana
TTCTGCAGATTTCAACAGATGTAGGCCAACAAATGTGCAAACCATATGATATTTTCAGAAATCAGAAAAAGCTTGAATCAAAAAGATAGACCATGCTGAGGAAGCAATGGATAATTCAGTAAAGAAAAAGAGGTGTTTAAGTATAGCACTCAGTAAAGGATCTCATGCTGACAGTCTACTTGGTTATAAACGGATCCATCAATATTGATTTTCTAGAAAAAGTTCAACTGTAGACCAGGTTATATCATGTTACCAACCCCTACGGAAAAAAATACTTAATTTATCGGATGGCCATCGTATATCAAATTTGTATTTAATTTGAAGTTTTTCCAAAGAAACCTGTTTGGATATAACATGATTACCCCTTTGATATGTTGCGTAAAATACGCAGGAGTCATAACAGGAAATGTACCAGTGCTATATACTCATGATGAATGGAAGAAAGCACAGGTGTCCTCCTGATGTAATGGTTATAGCGCCGGACTGCAGAATCGCAATAAGCGAGTTCGAACTTCAGTCATGCTATTAGGTTCACTTTTGGTCAAATACCTTTGGAAATGGTATGAACCCCCTTACCCTCCTAACAAGAGGTTAAATAGTATCGCTATTGTTCTTCTAGAAGGATGGCTTAGGCATTAAATAACCTAGGAAGGTTGATATGCCATTAAACAAAGAAGCCAAACAAAACAAAACTTAGTAATAAAAATATAATTCTTATACTCTCTTCTTCAAAGCTGGCGTAAGTTTTAGAAAGACAGACTGACAGAGGCAGATGAAAACTGCCTGATATACTGCCCCGTCACTTCTTCTTAGCTGCTTTGAGTTATCTTCAAGGCCTTACGTCTTCTTTTTCGACGTTTTCAACTAGTCCTCACCAGGGGACTGGTTAGCCCCTTGCGGCCACGGTTCTATATCCGCCCGAATCGACTGACAGTTGTAAGCTGGCAGTGACCGATTGCCACTATCTCACGTGGGCATCTGCATATATCATTTCGTCGAACCCTCACATTCCAATCATCCATGTGACTGCTTCCGCTTATTTTCACAGGTTCATCCTATGTATGATTGACGGCTCGGTCAAGAGTCAATAAAAGTAACCAGGATAAGGGTGCCCCGACGGAAATGCCATGCAAACTGGGTAGTTGGCATGCTAGATCACGTGCATAGTGTGGATGGCATGCTAGAAGGAGACGTGTCCACGTTCAACGTGCAAGCAGTGTGTTGGACGCGATGTGACCACGAGAATATGCGTTGGTGTCCGGAATATAAGTAACTTTCTCAACTCGAAAACACCAGAGAAGACAAACAGAGAGATTTCGCAGAAGATCTGTACCGTCCACTTCTGTGTGAACTAGGCCACCCTACTTGGTTTCTCTGTTACTCTTACTACACGACCGTAAATTTTCGTAAATAAAAATAAATGAACGGAAATAGATAATATTTTATACATCAGTATTTTTGACGTTCTTATAAAATAACGATGCCGTAATTTGCTCTCAAAGTAATTTTTATTTTTTTTAATTTCTTTATAAACAGATTTTATGTTTGTATACTGATTTGTTCTTCTGCGTCCGGGTTTGGCATATAAATAGACAACAAAAACAACTCCCTCCCTTTTAAACTAACTTTCGAAGAGCTAGATATATAACGGAACAAAAGTGTCGATATTTTTCTATAGATATTAACTAATTTTCATATTATACTTTAAAATTTCATTGAGAAAAAAAAATGCAGGTTATTGAAAAATTAATAATCATGGTGTATCATTCATTTTCACTTTCACTTTAAAGGAAATGTGAAACACACACACACATACACACACACACACACACACATATACATATATATATATATATATATATATATATATGTATATATATATATATAAAGATATTAAGGTCAAATACACCAAAATGTTTTGATAGTAGATGTAATCTATGCCTAGAGGAAAAAAGACAAATAATGATATACACAGACCCTGAAAAATTGTTAAATAAGAGATGTGAATTAATAGCTAGATGTAGACATTGGGCTAAATTTAAACTATAAAAAAATTATCATAGATAATGCTTTAAAAAATATAGGATTAAATTGAGATTAAAGTAAATGGACTAAAATAAAATAAAATGAAAATAATTGAAAAAAACATATAATATATACGTACTATTCAATAAAAGGGTAACTGAATTAATAGGCTCGATAACAAAATTCACTTAAAAAAAAATAATTTTAATTCTAAATCTTGAATTTAATTTAATATAATTATTACTGTATTCTTACATAATGTTATTAAATAAAGTTATTTTATCAAAATTTGTATTAAATCTGGAGTTTTAAGTTGAAAAGTACTTAGAATTTAAAAAATAAAGATAAATTATTTTACTATAATTCCAACCCGCAATAAAATATAAAAACCGGAAGTGGGCTAAATGAGGAGAAAACTCTTCACTCCTCTTCTATCCCCTCCCACCCTTCTTTCCTGTGTCTATTCTGAATTATTTAACACATAAGATCTGAAGAAGTCCTATTAATTTTTTTGTGTTTTTTTATTTTATCAAAAACACAGAACAGGATGGAAATAAATTTATAATCCTAATGTGACCTTTTTTTTAAAGATATATATATATATGGGGAGTGACAATCTGATTCTTTTAATTTGTTTTTAAGTGACTCACTTTTTTATTTCAGTTTTCATATGATCTAGTAAATTTCCAATTAAACATCCCCACTGGACATATTTTGTATGCGACGCAAACAGCTTCAGTCATTTTGAGGACGCTTAGAAAATCAATCATGATTGACACAAGGTCGAAATATAATATTTTTGTTCTTTTCTTTTTATTTACGAAAATATACGGTCGTGTAAGAGTAACTGAGAGACCAACATGGCTGAGTCAGCACACAGAGATATCAATTGTATTTACATTTGGGTAATGATTTATATGCAATTGGTTTGTTAATCGTTACGATACAATGAATTGCCGAATCACTAAATAAGCATAGATATGGTCGAGACTAAGCTTGAAATATATAGTCTCCGCTGAAGATCGAACTCATTATCAAATGTCTGCTACCTGTTCCATCACATTGTTCGCCCAATTACTGTTTTTTATGCGTTTTATTAAAAAATAAAAATCAACTCAAAGGCTATTTAAATTTCTGTTGGATAAGTACTAATGCACAAACCATGCACGATAGTTTTATGAAAATTTTTTCGAAGATTTAATAAGCAAGATAAATATCATTAGAATTGAAGCAAAAACAACGTGAAAATTTGGGTGAACAGGGATACCTTACAAAATTTAAGTTATCAAATGTAGTGCAAGTGGAATTAGGCTTATGCCAATAGTTGCTCTCACAAGCAAATATATAACATTTATTTTTTGTGTTATGATTATGACATTTGGCGGTGCAGACAATGCGTTCGCTATTAAAAAGATTTTCAGATTGGTAAATATGTAATTGCTACCAGAGAGGTTTCGATCTCCTTTTATGGTACGCTAGAATGGTGATTTTTCATCGAATTTCTGTCTGGAACAGGATAATTCCGACTTACATATATATATATATATATATATATATATATATATATATATGAGTCGGAATACCCCCCTATATATATGTGTGTGTGTTTGTGTGTGTGGTGGGGTTACCTACAAAAATAACATATACGGAGGCAGAATTCTCTGTTTACTGAGTTTTTATTTTAAGACAATAAAAAGGAGTTATTTTAAGTTATTAGCTCCATCCGTATGCGTAAACAGGACGAATCCCAGTGATCAGCAAGAATAATATAATAGAAAAGTCTCCAACTGAGTAATTTTAAACATCTTACGTACATTTTGAAGATCGGGCATTATTTTTGCAAGCAGCTTTTTAATGATGCATTTGTTTTTAATTATACATATTTTATGTATTATAAATAATTTTCTTTTAAATTTTGAAAATTAGACTTTTATTAGTGATTCAGTTATACTGATGTTCTACAAGGAATGGTATGCAAAGTTTGGTCACCAGGCACGGTATAATGTTTACAAAGCTGCAATCATAAACCATTGTAAAATAATTTGATTATCACTGGGTGCTTTATACAAAGTTAAACTTTATTAATAACCAAAAGTGAAGTTTGTTTTTCAACGGCTATAATGCTTCAATGCATTTTTGAATGTATTCAAAATTCCCAATCTCAAAGAATTATGTTTTGTCGAAATGTATGTATTTACCCAACGCCTCAACGGAAAAGATGTGACACAAATTCATCTTTTAAGTAAATTGTAGCAAATAGGAAGTCAAATCTTTCTATCAAAAGGGTCGACTTCTGTACCAAAACTAAGGGTTCAGTTTGTTTTAACATTTACTTCAGGTCGAATGGAAAAACAGATTCCACGCACTATTGCGAAGAGAAAAACAGATATCCCTGCCCAGAAGTTGAACTCAGATCTCCGATGTTGGGTATCACCTACCTTTTCAGCATAATGAGCTGTTCCATCTGCCATATATGGCAGTAGCAGAGATCACTCTGGGGATAAGCCAACAAGTCAGACCAGAAGAGCCGTTCCTATTGTTGAAGTATATCATTACTCTATCACTAATCCTATGTTCTTATTACTAACACACACACACACACACACACACACACACACACACACACACACACACACACACACACTCTCTCTCTCTCTCTCTCTCTCTCTCTCTCTCTCTTGTAAATACTCTTTCCTGTAAATATAACTATTTTCCTCACATATCGTGGTTTGTCTTATTATTACTACTACTTGTGTACACTAACCAGAACACAACATCCGACTTCACCAAGATAACTATTGACACAAGGGAATCTGGAAAACGTGGCTATTTTTAAAGTCTATATTGCATAGGCTTTTGCGCAGAATGATATTTTTCATCACTCTTGAATACATTTCTGGTTGTTATCTTGAGATTATCAAAGCCTGCTTGCAGCAGATATCTTGAGTTTCTATTGAAAAAGAAACCTCTGGTTATCTCTTGTATACATAACCTGAAGTTGCCAACAGATGTAATATTTCGCTGATAATATTACGCTATAAGAGCATTATGCCAACGAATGATACTCTTATTTTGGATAAGGTTTTCTTTCTTTATCTATCCATTTTTATTTCCCTCCTTCCAGCTACATATTTGTCAATTTGTTCTCTCGAGTCTTTTAGCCTATCAGATCAGAATATCTTGATTGCTTTGAAATTTTATTTAACTAGAATTCTTGTCTTCAGCAGACGATCTCTGAAAAAGAAGTTGATCACCTGAACGTGAAAGAAAGGGAATAAAGTGAATGAACAATAAAAACTTTTTGTGGTATTCTGAAGAAAAAAAAATTGTAATTAATGAATAGATGAATAAATAAATAAAATAAAAGGAACTATGAAAAAACAAAGTATATATATATATATATATATATATATATATATATATATATATATATATATATAAAGGGAAATAAATAAGTTAAGAAAATTTGTTAAAATAAAAGAAAAACCCATAAAAGTTTAAAGGAGGTGAGTAGAATGGTAAAAAAGAAATAATTGAGAGAAATTAAATAAAAGAATGATAATTTTGGTAAGGGATAATGAACTAAGAAAAGAAGGGAAAGAAAGAAAAAAGGGTTTAGATTGAAATGAAGTAATTACAAGAGAAAGAAAGAATTAAAAAAGAAAAAAAATTCGTTAAGATATAATGATGAATGAAAAAATGAAAATAGGGACTTAAGCATTGAGGAAGGCAAAGTGAAAGACAGAATGATAATTAAAATATAGAAATATGTGAAGAACGATAGAGAGAATGAAAATTGTAATAAACTATATAAATCTATAATGTTTTGATAAACAAAGAAAGAAAAACAGGAGAAAACATTTAAAAAACAAAAATAAAAAACAACTTTTAAACAAAAAAAAATATAAAGAGCTGGGAAACAAAAAATAAATAAAAACATCGAAAAAAGGATAAGGAAATTTAAATATATGTATGATGTAATAAAACACTGAATAATAGAAAGAATGAAATAAAGAACAATGAAAAAAAGATAAGGAGATGAGAAAATGATAATTATTGATGATTTAGAAAGAAAGAAAGAAAGAAAGAAAGAAAGAAAGAAAGAAAGAAAGAAAGAAAGAGATAAGATTGTTAAGAATAAAACTGAAAAGGAAACAATAAAACATTTAAGAAAGGATGCGAAAAAAAAATTAACTGATTGCCTTGGAGGAATATAAAAACCACATAGAAATATAAAAGAAAAAAAAGTAAGTTATAAAAGTATTTAAAACAAAATAAAGTAGATACAAAAAAGAAAATGTAGAATCTCTAAAGACTTAACGATGATGAATCTTTCAGACGGATGAGAAAAACTCGACCAAAAAAAAAAAAAAAAAAGAAAAGACAAAAGAATATTAAAAGCAATAGATCATATGAACAAAAAAAAAAAACAACGAAAAGAACAGAAAGAAGGGAATAATGAAAACAACAAATAATGATAAAATAAAAGGAAACATAAAAGAAAAACAAAAATTAAGGCCGGAGGTGGATGTTAAGAAGTAATTGAACATTACACCTAACCGATGCATGATTGCCAAAAACATTAATTGCTTATTCACGTGTCGACCTGTCGAGACAGCAAATTCTGGAAAGTCGGTAAAACTAGTACGCCATCTGACGAATTTCAGGGTAAAGGTTCAGTTCTTTGTTCTTAGTTTAACAGGAGACTGATGAAAGTTTAGACTCACCCTACCACACACACACACACACACACAATATATATATATATATATATATATATATACTACATAAACACACACAGAGACACATAAACACACACACGCACACACACACACACACACACATATATATATATATATATATACATATATATTAAGGTGCATCGTAAGCCGTCTTGAGAAACTCGTAGTGGTAAGACTAGCATACGTATTATTTTCCTTAGAGACATTTGGACATATATCTAGGATTTGCAGTCGTAACTTCTTAATTTCGAGTGCTATTATAGAGTTGTTTTCAACTAGATTATTTCGAAATTTGGATGTGGGAATACGTGTGGTTTTAAGATGTAAGATGTGGTTTTAAGATGTAAGGCTATATATATATATATATATATACACATATATACCCACGAAAACATATATCGATACACGCAAACATAAACACATAAATGTTTAATACACACACACACATATATATATATATATATATATATATATATATAGAGAGAGAGAGAGAGAGAGAGAGAGAAAGGTCGATACTATGGATTGATTGAAAATTTATTATGATGAAAATGGTATCATTTTCACATTTACTACTTAAAATATTTGATCAAATACAAAATCTATTTTTACAACATATGATTAGAGGGGATTTTGAACAGCAATAACGCTAATTCATTTATTTGTTTAGCTAATCTTCAAAATACCGATAGGAGCTGGCATTTTCAGTGTATATGATCTATTTCAAATTCATTTTCAGTAGAGTATAAAAAAAATGTCAGAAATGTCGCTTTTGAGACTGTCGAGAATGAGAATATCTATTTTTGATAATGTGCATTAGGTTCTCCCTGCTCGTTTTTAATCACAAAATCAAACGAGATTATGAAAATAATATGCTTTTTTAAAATATTTGAGAATAAGAAAATCTTTAAAACTGTAGAAGTTTCAGTACAATTGTATGGTTGCACCATAAGGGCGTAAGTGGCCGTACACTTGTTCTTTTATAGGTAACTGCCTCCACGATTTGTCCATAAATGCAGTCAGAAACATCGTATAGTTTACCTAGAGTATTTTTTATGCAGGAGTTTCAGACGTTTTGCCATCACTGGCAAAGCAGTCATCGTTGACTACGGTGCATATCCTATCACTTAACATTACATTAGTGAGCTGGATCATTGCCACATGATTCAACTTATTATAAAAAAAACAGAAGCAATATTATAGTTCCCAGTACCTAATGCAATAAAAATTCAGTGACAATTTCTATCCACGGTATTTTTTTCGACATTTTTGGCTTACTGCACCAAACTTTTACATTCTTTGGCAGTCAAACTGACTGACGTAAAAACTTTAATGAAAAAGTGTGGCATAGTACGGACTAATGCAGTGCTGACTGCTTTCAATGACGTGTAAAATGCTTTGGCAAACAACATGGTCATCTTCCGTTCTCTCTGAAATCGAACTATTTTTGGCCGTTGTCATCTCATCAATTGGAATTGGTGATGAGCTATAAGAAAATATTGATGATCTATGGAAGCTAATATTATTTTGATCGAGTTTTTTTCTCACAAATATTATCCAACAAAGAAAGTCAAAACACGTCTTTAAAATATATTATTAGCCGCTTTTGATAAAGTTAAGTAAAAATGACTTTTTTCTGAAAGGATGTATATATTATATGTTGATTGATCATGAGCCTTTTTTTTGATGTTCTTCGAATAAGCTTTAATCAACACTTGGTGTTTAGACTATTTCCTTTAGTACATTTCTGATATAAGATAATGAAAATGTACTGAAAATATCTTAGCAAATAGTATGTCTAACGACATAAGCGCTCTCTTTTTATGTATTCTTGTGTAGATTACCATTTCTTTGTCGATGATATAGAAATGGTTCCACATCTTCATAATTGATTAATAAAAAAGAAAACAAAAACAATAAAGCCACGTCGTCAAAAATCTCCGTAACATAAGAAGTAGTAAGTATTTGACTAAACTGTCCGGTCCAAACAGGAAGTTTTACAATGTCAATTTTCAAACGGACTAAAGCTGGATTGAATTCAAGGCTCATTCTCATATACATGCCGTTGTACCAAGACTAAAAACCCAATCAAGTGTTGTTGGCCTTTAGACTATTTGCTTCAGTACATCTCAGCCAAAATATATTACTGGTCTACTAACGGCATTAGACGACAGCTCTTATTTTCTAAATTGTTTTGATGGATTCTCTAGCAGAACTGAAACTTTTTCAGAAGCATACATCTATGCTGAGACCAAGGCAAAATATCATTTTATGTCCGGATGTCAGACGTGGTTACTCAACTTATAAAATTACTTGGTCGAGAATTGATTCGATCAACTTCTTGCCATCTTAGATGCGTTGGGAATGGAATCACCAACTCCATTTTAAAACCTGGACGACGTTGTTTGCAATTCATATTGCGTTAATGCCCTTGATGATGGTATGAATCTATATGTTGGCTCCCAGCTATAGTTAAATAGTTTGTCAAACAGAGTTCTTTAACCTTGTTTAAGCACTCAGTCAAGGAGAAAGAAAACCTTAAATTTAAGCTAACTTTACTCTGCAAAAAAAATCGAGTTTATTTTGTATTCTACCATATTTACCAACCCCTCCGCTCTGGCAGGATATGACACAAGGTTATTTTTTAACCGGAGTTTAACAGGTTTGAATTCAGAGTTTTCCTTCTCCTAGACTAGTTGCCTCACCAAGGCTGAAGAATCCAGTCTGTCCAACTATTTACCCATAGCTGGAGGGAGAATAATTGGATTCATACCTTTCCCAAGAGTATTAGTGCTATGTGAAATGCATTCAGTCTCGTCCAGGATTTGAACTCGTGTCGCCGTGTCCATTTCCTATGACGATAACCATTACACCATTTTGTATTCTACAGATAATGGAGAGAGTGGGTAAATGTATACTTTTAGAATTACATCCATTCACTAACACAGTTTTAAGTTACTCACTCATGAAAATGATGTACAGTATAACACTGCGACATGCAGAATGTTTTTTTTTCTCTGTGCTACACAATGTTTAAGATGTAAAATGTTTAACAAGACAGATTTCCTAAAACGATATCGAATCTGGCATGTACATCATCATCATCCATATCACAAAAGACCATTTACAGAAACTGACATGTTACACACTCATTATGATATAAACATCTGAATCATGTTTTTTTCTTTTCTTAAATGGGTTATTTTTCTCAGTGCATTATGCAACTTGATTAAGCATTTTACTTTTATTTGAGAATAATCGGATTTTTTTTAATTAAACTTCTGTTCTTCTTTATTTCATCTAATTCAAATAAGTGATGAATATTATTAATTTTACAAAAATGTTTTTGTCTTTTCCTTGAAATTCATCACCTTTTTTTCTTAGATTATTTAAAGAAAACTAATGTTAATCTGGCAGTAGTTGAACAGATAGATTGTGAGGTAGATAAATTCAACGATCACCTGATAAAACTTATCCTGGTGTGTTTAAATTATGAAAATAGACAATCGAATACAAAAATACGAAATACATAATTCTTCTGAAACTTATCATTGAACAATTAAAAACTGAACTTATGCCCACATACACGCATGCGCTCACTCACATAGAGAAGCACAAATTCTAAAACATACCCGTCTAAGTCTGATAGCGGTAGCATGAACATAAGTGAAATATGTTTATTTCAAATAAATTCTGTAGTATTTTTTATAAATCAATGATTAAAATTAATCACTCATCTAAATAAATTAAATATTTTTCAAATGATCATATATATCTTGGCACAGACAAAACCTTTTTATGTTAAATGTAATGGTTGTCTTCCACCACCAGTGAACAAGTTGTGCGACAGGATGATCGACAACAAGTGTTCAATAACGGGAAGTATTGTGTTGCGTGCGGCAAACGGTTACACACGTGAGTTAGAGAATTTTATCCGAATAGGAAGGAAATATTTAAATTTTAAGCCCTCTGAAACCATCCCCACCCAGTAGCAGTGGAGTAATTTATAGCAATATATTCAACAACTCAAAAGTATCACCTCCCTTCTTTCTGATTTCAGACCGAAGTAGAAGAATTTTGAAACGGAGAAAAAAGTGAGTGGTATTTTTTTCTGTGAACACGTGTCTAGCATATTTCTTTTCGATGAACTCGACCAAGCCTCTTTATCTCGTCTTTGTCTTGGCCACCTTTTTCCTAGATCTCGCAATGCAGCTAATTTTTAGCAGACATTTATTTTTATTAGCTAAGATATCAATGTTATTAAATTTCTAAACAAGTAAAACTTTTATAAATCTAAATAAAATTCTGTTATAATAACCATGTTAAGCAGCCAATCAAACCAACAGAGAAACGGTCTTAAAAGTATTGGGCGGTAATTATCTTTGCTTTTGCCCAAGTGATTTCGACTTGTGTATTTCTCCGTCTCGTTTTCACCTTCAAGAAACACTTGACTCCATCTATTTCAGTTAATGTCAGTTATTTCAAGATAAATTACGCCCGTTCTCTTTTAAGATCTACACAAAAACAGTCTATCCAAAAGTTATTATGGATTTTGATTGCAATAACAGTATTCAAATGTCTCAATAAAGATATCTAAAATTATTTTCATTCCTGTAAAAAATGTTCTTTTTGTCGAGATTTATATTTAATTTTTCCATGTTTCTATTGTATTAATGTTCGTAAAAAATATTTTCAGTAAAGACATTTGACCAGGATATTTAATTATAAATATTGTTCATAAATAAAGCATATTTAAAAAAAAGGTAAAATACTTGTCACAGAAAAAAAATGAGGCATTTTGGGAAGAAAATATTTTCTGCTCTTGGAAATTACCTAATAAGATGTGGTTGTTAAATACCATCAAAGAACAGGTTATAGCTGGCATTCAGATATATCTTGATTTCGATAATCGGTTTATTTGTGGGATATTAAACAGGATTATAACGCAGAAAGCCCGACAAAATAATGTAATACTGTGACATTTATGAGAAAATAAAATGAGTATTCTTACAAGATTACCACGAAACGGCAGAAGAAAAGTCACATATTAAATACACATGGATGCTGAATATTGTTGTGACCAATTCCTGGATGTAGCACACAACAAAGATAAAACAGCTGTACAACCTCTTATGTCCCATATCACAAACAATCCAAGGCAGACGAGCAAAATAATGTTGGTCGCTTCGGGCGAAACATGGTCAACGCTTTGATTGATTTTCTCCTATGGACTCCTAACCATGGACACACCAGAGTTAACAAGCCAGCAAAATCCCATTCTGTACAGACACTGAATGTTGTCAAGATGACTTGTTAAGAACGATGACTGATGAGGTTGGATGGTGAGCGAGAGTCAATGGAATCCGTGCCGTCGACACGCCTTGAAGATTACGATGATCATATTTACCAACCCCTCCGCTCGGGCAGGATATGACACAAGGTCATTTTTAAGAGAAGTTTAACAGGTTTGAATTCAGAGTTTTCCTTCTCCTAGACTAGTTGCCTCACCAAGGCTGAAGAACCCTAGTCTGCCCTACTATTTACCCATAGCTGGAGGGAGAATAATTGGATTCATACCTTTCTCAAAGGTATTAGTACTATGTGAAATGCAATCAGTCTCGTCCAGGATTTGAACTCGTGTCGTCGTGTCTATTTCCTACGACGATAACCATTACACCACGGGAACCTCCTAGAAGATTACGATGATGAGGAATAAAACATAAACATGGTCAACACTTTGATTGACTTTCTCCTATAGACTCCTACACATGGATACACCAGAGTTAACAATCCAGCAAAATCCCATTCTGTACAGACGATGATAATGAATAAAACATAAACTTGTATAATACTAACGTATTTAATCAAAGCTAATTTAATAACTTGATTATTTTTTTTTTGGCTTACCCCGTGTAACATATTGGTGATTAATTCAAACTTGATGAAGATGAAAGCACTTTAAAGTTCGTTTCCAATATATGATAACGATTAATCTCATATCAAGTTAATGATAAATTTACTTAAAATGCAATGGAAACACAATATCAATATAAATAATAATATTATATCATGATTATGAAATATACGATATTCAGAAGATGATTTATATAATATCATGATCACAAATATTAAAACACGAAAGTAATGATTAATAAAATATAAACATAATGATTAATACGTTTGTATAGTGGATATATTTATAAGCCGTGTAATATCGAAAAGTATGTTTTCCTTAGAACAAGACTTCTCTCGTATTCCTTTATCTAAAATGCACTCAACTTTGACATGATTAATGTGTCATATTCTAAAACCCGATGAATGACTAAATATTTTCCTCGGTGTTTCAAACCAATAATTAATAAGGAGTTGAATAATAACAAGCGTTGGTTTTGTGGTGATAAAGATGAAACTCTTAATGACATAATAAGTGTTTGCAATTAACTGGCACGAAGAATTATAGAAGTGATGCAATGATTGAGAAGGAAAGGTGATCCACAAAAATGTGCAAGAGATTAACGTTTCACAAAGCTAGCAAATGGTATATGAAAACAATATATATATATATATATATATATATATATATATATATATATATATATATATATAATATTATCTGTTTTAGAAAATAAAATCCAAAAAACTCTTTGGGATTTTGAAGTGTACACAGATCACCCAAAAAGAAAGAACACGTGAAATTTGCAGATTAATATGTAACGAGTAGAGAGAAGCAATTTTTAGTCAAAAGGTGTTTATAAATGGAGTAAACATGGGCTTCCCACAAAGAACATGAGTTAAAAAAAAGACAATCCATGGAGTGGAATCAAACTGACACTTCGGTAAGCAAAGGGTTCCGGGCGCTATAAACTGAATGGCCATGCTGACTGTGTCCTGAGATATGAAAAGACCCATGATTTGATTTCATTGAAAAAGCGACGACTGTAAACAGTTTTTCCTATTGCCAACCAAGGCAAAATTAATTTTACTTATTCCATGAAACTTGAGTAGCATTCATTCAGTAAAAACTTTATGCAAAGCAGATATTCATCGTCATCACATCATAGTGTGATCACACTCGATTTCGCTTGATTCTTTTTGTCTATCCATCCTTATCGGCCATTGCTCTTTGTAAGTGCTCAAGGTAGCAGCCATTTTCTACACAGAACTCATGATTGTAAGTTTGTATTTGTCGGTCACTTCTGGTGCGTCTATGCATTTGTACATAAAGAATAAAGTCCTTATTTCTCCAGAATTTTTCAGAATATCTTGCTCGTCTTATTGGGATTGTTTGTGAAATGGGAGATAAGTGTATGTACAGGAGGTGTTTATTGGGGTGCTGCTTCCAATATTTTTTTTCCAAAATAATACGCACGATTCTCTTGTAGTTCCTATGTCACTTACTCACTAGGTGTTTAAGTAGAGTCCAAGTCCATACTGTAGCACTTATGTGATTACTGCTTGGAAGAATTGAGATATGTCAATTTTAGTCGAGAGATATTACTAGTTTAGCATTTAACTGCTGGTCATTTCATAAGGCGTAGGAAAAGCAGCTTCAAATTAATTAGAACCACATCCACTGAACACTCTTTCTTAGTCTTTAATATAAACAGCAAAAAAAATGTTAGTGCAAGGATTGTTTTCGGCTGTTTCTGATTGAGGGAATGCTTCACGTATAAGCTTTATATGTATGTGGCTGAGAGCATATCTGTAAAAATATGTGTATGGCCATAGCAGTCGTGAATCTATCTATCTATCTATATATCTATACCCTGTAGGGTTGAGCTCTCTAGCGAGGCAAGTGAATGGTTAGCCACTATCATAATGCAAGGCTTTTCATATGAATCGAGCCCCTCGTTAGCCGTTATGCAGATATAAAGAAACAAAAACAATTGTGATACGTAAGCGTTTAAATTTCCTTCGCTTGCGCTGGTTTCCTAGGGGCTGAGGGGTAGAATTTTGGATTGGCGTTTGAGTCAACCGGGTTTCGATCCCAGCTTCGGTAATCTAGCCTGTCCAGCCACACTGAAGTTTTCTGATATAACTGTGGATGACAATATATATATATATATATATATATATATATATATATTGTTACAAACCGGCCTTCACTGGGACTGCGAAAACAGGCACGTAACGAGAATAATAAAAAAATATATATAAAATTGCGAGAATGTCCCAAGGTTCGATAAAAAAAAAGGTGAACAAAGGGAAGGGAATTTCTCCAGTCGAAGACTCTCGGTAAATTACAGCGGAATAAGCAACAAATACTCACAAAACCAACATAACACAATTTGAAGATTTAACAACAACATTTATTATAACATTAACAACTTCGGAACAAAAGGGGGGAAAACTAACGTTACTATGTATATATGAAGTCCGAGACGAATCTCAACTCAAACAGATTTGCAAGGTAGACACATAGATGCAAAAGGAATACGAAATTCACTGAGGGTTTACGACTTGTTAAATATCTTTTTTTTCTTTCGTTCTTTTTCTCTTTCGTTCTCTTTTTTTCTTTCTTTTTTCTTGAAGAAGCTTGCCACGAGGTTTCTACTATCTTTTTCTTAGTCACATTTCGGGTGTAGTGAAACAGAGCTCTTGGATGAATGTGGAAACCTTGAAGTCAAAACTGCTACTACTATATTCACTTTGCCAGTTAAAAACCAGAAGGGTCATTCCTTGACTCTTAGAGCCGAACACGTGGTTGATAAGGTCACCCAAAGTTCACTCCAAGAGTTCAAGGATTGCCGAGATGGGTAAATAGTGGAAAGGGGGTGACTTGCAATTCCATTTCTTGTCGTCGTCTTTTTTCTTTTCTCTTCCTCCTTTAGCCCCGTGAGCCAACGAGCAAATCATGCGTGATTAGAAAATGTTCGCTTGGCGCCTCTCTTTCCCAATTTTATTCTTCGTCTCGGAATAATACTGGCGAATGAAACACACCTTGTAATGTACATAAAAACATATTTCTCCTATTTTCTACCCCACGTAACAATATATATATGTGTGTGTGTGTGTGTGTGTGTGTGTGTGTGTGTGTGTGTGTGTGCGCGCGCGCGCGCGCACGAGTGTAGTATAAAAAGGACAGTCAAACTAAAAAGTGTAGAAGATTTTAATTGATGATACATAAGAAATATGATTTCTTGTTGTGAATGAAATTGTTATTTTTTTAATCTTCGTAATAAGAATGACTCTTCAGCACTAGAATAGGTGGGAATCAGAAGTCAAAAATACTATTCTTTGTACCAACTTTAGTTCAGAACTGTATATAGGAAATAGAAAATTCTCTTTTGTGAATTTGGGTCTTCGTATATTAAAAGAAGAAATTTAGAATTTGACAGATGCGGCGCAGGTCATTGGTAGTTGTGATTGTGAACCGAGGTTCTTCTCGACCCACTATAGTTCATCACAAGAAGTACATAAAGAGCAGTGTTAGGAGTTGATGGTGAGACAGAATGGGATAGAAAATAAACAAAGACTCCGTCTACCATGTATTCATCATAAAAAGGTTTGCTTGACTTCCACTTAGTGGTTAGTTAGAGCTTTTGCCACCTCAAAAACTGTTCGATATAAATCAAGAGTAATACATTCTCTATATGAATATATTCTTGTTTAGGTTTTTTTTTTCTTTGTGGAGTCGGTTAAAAGCTAATATAATTTCGAAAAAAAACCTGCGGCCAACAAATCATTCTTGAAAACTAACACTGCGTGGAGTAAATCGTTTTGCACAAAGGCTAAGAAAACCAAGGTAAAAACTGACACAAATTAAAAGTGTTTCATTGACCAAGATCTACCTTTTAATCAAATGATTTTGTACAAAACATTTACTGTAATGTGTCTCTAGGTGCTCAAAATGAGACAAGCCCAGTATTATTAAAGTTATTAATACAGTACCCTGAGACGAGCAGAGTTTAATTTTAAATCCATGCAAACTTCAGAGGATGTCACATATATGATAACAAGTAGCCCGCCAGTACATAGTCACCTTCCACCTCTCTGAAAATATTTAGTCCGCTAAATCGAAAATCGGCCAAATGTTAGAACTGGGTATTATTCATCTGATTAATAACGAATGGGAGTCACCATTACACATTATTTACAAAAATGGCGGCAAATGGATAACGTGTATTTCTTATCGCGCACTAAATTCGATTACCAAACCAAATCGATATTATTTTCCTCCTTTTCAGGATATCACGTCTGGTATACAAGGAAAATATTTACTAAGCTCGATTTAATTAGAGTTTATCACGAAATACTTGTGGAGCAAAGTGTTATACGAAAGATCTGTTCTATTTGAATTTTTCTGTCTTCCCCATGGAGTAAGAAATGCTGCTGAAAATATCCAGAGATTTATGGATCAGTTTTTACATGTAGGCAATGTTTTGATAGCAAACTCATCACAAGAATATTTACGACATAATTTTCTAGTCATCGAAACATTCGAAAAAATCTTATAAGTACTAATTCTATAATGTACAACGTCCCTTGTATCTCGACATGTTTAACAACCGACTTTGTTGCTTTAAAAAAAGAACCGTGACTGTCAAACCTATTATAAAACAGTCAACAATCTCGTGGGGTAGCAATCCTTGCTCTAGTAGGGAAAAAAGATGGATGGTCACTATTATTGCCTGGTCAACTGCGCCACCCTAGCAGAAAATAACATTTTATTAGCACGCTGAATTAATTCCGGTGTAATCGACCTATTTATCCAAAATAAAACGGAAGCGCTAAAAAGATAGGTTGAAAAGTTCATTAGTTGAAAAGTATATATGATGACGTCACATCTACTGTTGATTTTTTTTTTCAAACGGGGAACCAAGCACTGCAACGCCGATTAAATACGTTTGTGGAATCTTAAACGGACTATGTTAAAATGAATTTCATTTGGTTACATTCCTTGTGGACATTTTGGTCAGTCAATGGACTTTTCTGTTGTGCATCATATTATAAGCACCAGTTGTTAATAATGAGTTTTATCTGAAGAAATCTGGATCTCGGAGTTGACATTTGGAACTCAAAATTGCAGTTGCACCTATTAGCCAGCTATAAACACATAAAGTCTGTATCTAGTGGATGATGGAACCCCTCGATATTAGGCTAAAATCTCGTGTGCATTGTAATATATGTTTTTAATTATATACATACTTACCAACTCCTCCGCTCGAGCAGGATATGACACAAGGTCAATTTTAAGCGGAGTTTAACAGGTTTGAATTTAGAGTTTTCCTTCTCCTTGACTAGTTGCCTCACCAAGGCTGAAGAACCTACCCTGCCCCATTATTTACCCATAGCTGGAGGGAGAATAATTGGATTCATACATTTCACAAGGGTATTAGTGCTATGTGAAATGTAATCAGTCTCGTCCAGGATTTGAATTCGTGTCGCCATGTCAATTTCCTACGACGATAACCATTACACCACGGGCACCTCTAATTTTTTAATTATATATGGCAATAAATGAGCTCCAAGAAAATATTGATGGTCTTGGTAAGCCTACACTTTATTAGCAATTATCTGATATCGTAAGTTGATACAGCAGAATTTTAAACGATTTTGATTCGTATCAATCATGAAAAGAGTAAAGTTGCCGTGTCCAATTCCATGATTTGCGGCTGTGATGACAATGATGATGAATTTCTAATTAAAAGTCACACCAACATTCGTGGGTTATTTTATGTCAAAACAAATCTTCTAGTACGGTTACTATTTAACTCACTGCTGGGTGGAATAGCTTTCCCAAGGGGTATTAGTGTGGATGTGTACGTAATAGAGCAACTGGAATTCAGATTGAGAAACAGATGTCCCAGATGTGTCTATCATGAATCATGAACATCTAAGAATTATAGACAGAAAGATCAAGGGTATGAGTACAGGGAATTATTCTTTCGTTGATGGTTATTTTCATCCCATTGGGAGACAACAGCTTACTTTAGAAGAAGGACTATAGTTCTATAATGAACATGATGGGCTTGATGATAACTGAAAGTCTCTCTATGAAATTACCCAACCCATTCACAACAGACAGGGTTCAACACAAAGAAATATTTAAGCGCAATATAGCTAGTTTGAATTTAGTTTTCTTTCTTCTAGCCTGGTTACCCTTACGAAGCTAAATAGTTTATAATTCCTTTCACCCATAGTTGGAGGTAGAAGAGATCGATTCATAACTATTTTTAAAAGTAAATAGCACAAATTGAAACACAATCAGCCTCGCCCAGAATTTAAACTCGTAATGCTGACTTCATTTCCCATGTTAACCGTTGTATTAAGTTTCTGATATTTATAGTGGCAGGATCATACGGTAATCGTATAAAATAAAATCTAAGGAAAAAAACTAAAGAGATCGCATCAACATTTTTCCTGTTGAGAGCCAATAGAAAGTTGCTGGAAACATTGCGTCGTACTTTAATTTGTCATTGGAGTTGTTGCGGGTGATTGTTTTGACTTGCATCTTTTTTTCAAGGTTCCCATTTTATTGGATTTTGTGCTATCTACCTAAATACATGTCGCCCATTGCCTATGCAGCTCGACTGATAGGTACGAAGGCCTCGGTTTAAAATTTCCACACTCTAAGTTAGTATTCAACGCATGTAAAAGTAAGATTTTAAGGTTTTAGAACCGAAACTAAGATACAACCATTAGCAAGCCTGGTATAAAAGTGATTGTTAAAAATATCATATATTTGGAATTCTGCAGCTTCCTGCAAAAAAAAAAAAAATAGATTGACCCTATCAATTCCCAGTCCTTTACACCATCCATAATATTGCAAGCGAATTGTACCAGGGTCTGAAGAGAATTTTTTAAGTTAACAACCGAAAAAGATGACTTGATAGTTTAACATCTCGTCCAGTAGTCTACGTGTAACAAGAACTGTTTGATCTAACACCCCCAACGTCACAAGTGATCAACCATCAAAGTATTGATGGGGATAGCCGGACGATGTAATCCCCTGGAGTGTCCCGTGAACCACTTCCTTCCAAATTTGTTTTTTTTGATTTGCCCTTAAATTTAGTGGCTAGGATATGAGGAGACAAACTTTGGTGTGAAATGATATCGAGTTACAAACCAACCACACATAAAGGATAATTTCCAACTGGAATGAAGAAAATCTACTGCCCGTTATATCCGTTAGACATTGCTGTCCGTTTTCACGGCTTCGGAGATTAAACGGAAAAAATACAGGAAAGCGTTCATTTTACTTAAGACCAGTTATGATCAGTCTCAATAGTCATTATTTTTAATAACTCAAAACAAATATGTTTACTAGATTCAAATATTTTTTACTATAAACCAATCCCAAGTGATGTAGACTTTACGTGTTAAAACTTTAGCAAAAGTTTTTAAAAAAAACTTTCTGTCTTTTTTATTTGCCCAGCCGGCTGTAGCTGTAGAATACACGGATCGCGTTTCGGCAGAAGGCTAAGACTTACCCCACCAAAAAAACCTTCCTGGATATCACACTAAACAATCTGATGGTGCGGCTTCTGTAATGCAGGAGCTTTTGTGAATTCTAAGAACCCCTTTATTGCCATCGCTCCCAGGTCCATTTTGCCCTTGAATGGTAGCATCTGATAGGTCCTATCCATGTGTGAAATAGAACTAAACTCTCTACTTATACTAAACTGAATCATTTAGAATATAATAGTTTATATGTATAAACCGGTTCATTGGCCTGAGTTGAATGTTCACCAATGGTCCGGGAGACCGGGGTTCAATCCCAGGTCAAGTCATACCAAAGAAACAATGGTACTCGATGCCGCCTTACGTAACACTCAGCACTATAAGGTAAGGATCAAGGTTAAAGTGGAGCAATCCAGGGAATTGAGTAGCGCCCTCTCCTACACCTCAATGTAATAGCTATTGAAAAGGGAACCTTCGGATCACCCTCGACTAAGGTCGCCAACTATATGCATAAAAATGGATTTTGCATTAATAACCAACAGTTGTTGATGTGCCAAAAAGCCAAAACAAACCAAAACAAATTGCTTTTTTTAAAAATTTGCCTTATTTATTGAAGAAACCACTGTTATATAGTCATTTACATGTTCATGCAGCATCACAACGACACAATATCAAAGACAGATGCATGAATAAACGACGCAGGAAGGAAGACGCAGGAAGGACTTTAGAAAAATATTCACCTCTCCCACTTTATTGCAAGGGTTCGAAAGGGTTGATCACGGTTTGCATGTGAGAGGGTGCTGGAGACCGAACATAAACTTCATATTTTGACCCCACTGTTATGACCGTCACGTTGTGTCTTTCTTGTTCTCCTGATGTTGGGGTCTACTCAATCGGGGCTTTCCGAGGGCCCCCTCGGTCGGGTGTGGCCTTCCCTACCACATCTGGTCTCTACTGTCTAGAATTCTACTGGCAACTGCCTGGCACCCCGAACTCAACTCAATTATATAATAATTCAACGCCCACACGATCGCCCATTGGATCTTTGAAATCGAATGTTTAATCGTCATCAAGCGGAAATAACTGTCATGCAGTTCAGAGGTTACTCTCTTCCGGTGCATCAATCTCTTTCGATTACTGGCCATTGGAATGTGTCACTTCCTTCCGGTGTATCACCTTGGAATAGTATTTTTGGGCTGGGTCGTAGGTCAAAATATAACACCACAAACAACAAATTATTGAGAAAATATCTCTTTGTTTGTGAGAAAAAACATTTTAATATTCATATGATTACATTCATCTGAGTTTTAGTAAATTCTATGCATTCTTTGTGGAAATCTTTGTGAAGTACTGGTTAACGCTCTGGACTGTAATATCTCAGGAATACAGTTTGAACTTTCAAAATAAAATGTGGGAATTGAATTAGAAAAAATAATTTTTAGAGGGATCACTTAAGGAAAACACGATCAGCACAGGCCTGAAAAAAATAGCTTTCCTGGTGCCAAAAGAAACTCTCAGTCAGATCTCTTTAGACTATTCTAAGGAGTTGACAGCTTTTTCCTGGCTACGATAACGTTCCTCACAGCTAAATAGTTACATACCTGTGAAATAAACATTGAGATAAAAACTGTTGTTGTCTTTGTCTTTTTCGTCCTTAATTAACTTACAGCTGCAACAAAAAAAAAGGAAAATATTAAGTGAATGTGGTAAAAAAAACAAACAACCACAAACCTCAAAATCTCCCAACAACACCAAAAATTTCCCACAACAATAAGCATTTGTGTACCCCATAAATACTCCTAGGAAATGTGTAAACTCCCTTAACACCAGCTATGGATTAAGGAGTATCGCTTCTATTGTACACGCATGGTTTTGACATTAACAATGCAAAATTAAACAAGGTTGATATATTAGGAAAAATTAAAAGTCTACATTCCTTGAGATTTCTTACATTCTCAATAAAGTGGTATTAATTTTGAATTTGTTTTATTAAAAATAGTCATTGACATTTTAAAGATGTGTGAACATTTTCAACAAATATAATCTTTATTTACAATGCTTGCGTCATTTTATTTTTAAAACATTGTTTAGATTGATTTTATAGCATTTCTACTACTGGTAAGATATTTTTGGTGATATATTCTTACGTTCGTTCACGCTTAATCCGGGCAACAAGCAATGAGAGATACCGTTTCACGATTGTTTTTTAAAGTGAAGACAATCAAACTTTAGAATCAGCATTCTGATCCTTAAATTTTACAATATCTTATTCCTCCCAGGTTTCCATTTTTTTCTCAGTAATCATTTCAAAAAAAGGGTTCTTTATTTAAATTTTTTCTAATACATGCCTTTCTATTTAATTTAATTTTTTTTTTTTGTATTTCAAAAAAATACATTTCTTATATCTGTCAGCCATTTTCAGTTCATCTAATATTTTTAAGATCTTACGAATTATTTTTTCGAAGCTTTTGTTTTCATTAAAAGACATAAAACACGATTTTCCTCTTTTGCTTTTCTTTATTATATTCTTTCTTGTTTTAACTCGTTTCTGTTTCTTTTGGTTTTCTTTGGTGTTTCCAGAATAATCATCGATCTTAATCTGTGTAAAATGAAAATACTTGCTATGTATGTTGCATTGTCTTTACCGACAAACAGTAATTGTATTTTATCAACGAAATACATATTTACACTCATCAATTTAGATGATTTCTGGTTATAGTCATTGGTTTATACGTTCTAAAACTATTTTACATACACCAATTATTTATTGATAAAGTTTTTTTGTTGTTGATAGAATAGTTAAAACTCGTTTATAAATTGTTAATGAAATTAATAGATTATTTGGTCGCTCTGAAGTGTTTTTTAAGTAAACAATAATAAACAAATTTCAATAGATCATTGGAAAAGTTGTCATATATAGAAACCTAATGACACTGTTGTTAATCAAAGTAAGATAATTAACTATCTTATTGTGCTTCTGAATTTATTGGAACCAGCAAAATTATCTCAATAAAGATTTGAACTTAAAGTTAGAGCGAACATGGTTTCATTACTAAATCATCCCTGTTTTTCCAAAAAGACATGACACTTTATTGAAGCCACTATACTAATTGGTTGTGGTTGGGTAGAAAATGTTTTTCATTCGAGAATTCGACTGAGACCGTCAGTAATACCATTTTAGAATAATATACTGTAGATTTCCACTCCACTATGTCCATTCATAAATTATAAGGTCACATTCTATCTTTTATGGCATTTAGAAGACAGTTTTGTTCATGATTCATTATCAGATGGTTGTTCCTTACTGGGAAGCCCCAATACTCTTTTTATTTATGCACGTTTGGGTAAAAAAAAAAGAATATTGTATACGTTAACGGCGTCCGATTGTGTATTGGGTTCATTTTCACTTTCTCTTATAATTGTTTTACATATAAGAAAAAATACGCAATGTAGTTTTCTTTCCTTTTTTTCTTTTGGTTATTTTTTTATTAGCAACACTTTTTTCTCTGGATTAGTTAAATCTAGCAAAGTTTCAACATTCAAGAAATGTAATTCTTCTATGGAAATTTCATGGATTATACACGTGAATTTGCAAATGAAGGAATGGAATAAATTCAATTTTAAAATCGCTGATAAAATCGCGTTGTTTTTATAAAATTCAAATACTGTGAAAGTGAAAGTAAAATATTATATATAAACTGTTGGTGGCATAAAATACTTTTGTGGCAATTTCATGGACTATATATTCTTAAAATTAGTTATGGATCAGTCAATTATTTTTTTATGTAAAAAAGATCAGTTTTTTCTATTAAATTCTGTGATTGTGAAATTTGCAATACATTTGTTAATTACTATTTAATCTGAGAAAAAAGTGCTTCCCTTAAATAGTCGGATTGTAAAATAACAAAATTTCATGAAACCCAAAATTGCAGGAAATACGTTTGTGGCTGTTTCTCTGAATGCACATTGTTCTAATTTGAGAGGCAGAAATGACTCAGTATTATCTTTTTAAATCTCTTGAAATGAACAGTGTTTCCACTAAATTGAAATGATGAGATTGCGAAATGTCACATTTACAATACAAAAAAATGGAATTCGTTTGTGACAATGTCGAATTTATAAATGGCTATTGCAGAAAGGACAACAGGGTTTAAAGTAAATTGAAATATTCCGATTGTAAAATTTCAACATTCTCATGAGACTCGAGATGACAGGAAACATAATTGTGACAATCTGCGATATATAAATTAGCAGTGCCGAAAGGATAACAATTAAATTTTGAAATCCCTGTTAAACCAATATTGACTTAAATTAAGATATTGTGACAATAAAATTTCGACATTTTCATAAATCTCAGTATGAAATTTAATTCCTTTGTTGTTATCCCGAATTGCCTTGGCAGAAATAAAGATATTACTAAATGGTAAACATACATAAAATAACAATGTTACAATTAAATATTGTAATAATGATATTTCAACAATATGATAAAATTACAATAGACAAAAGGTATTGTTTTTAACAGTTTTCTTTGGACAGTATTTTGAAGAAACAAGCCACAAAAATCCAGTTGAACAGCTCCTTCCATCCCATCTCAGAAAGCATACGAGATGAAGAAGACATACTTGAAATTGTTGGAGAAAGACAAACTCATAATAAATATTCTTCTATTGACTTCTGCTCATGCAAACACCAGTCCTGGCCGACCAACAGAATTTGCATTTATCACCAGGTGTAGTCTAAAAGACATGCCAAGTGTGATGAACGGTACAGGCAGTTGTGGAGAGATGTTCAAGGAAATCCGAGAGATGAAAACTATTTTACGACATATA
>OY757930.1:13573132-13618132 GCA_963585895.1 Sepioteuthis lessoniana
TCCAAAGATAAATAAACTTGTCTATGCTTCTATTTATCTATAGCTTGGGCGGAGGAACACATGGATTCAGGCATTTTCATAAGTTACTACCGTTAAGTAAAAATTAGATATCTTCTCTCATGATTTGAACTCGGGTTTTCAATTACATTTCTTACGAAGACAGGTGTTACGTTAAAAATGCCTTAAGATATACGTATGCTCTCTCTCTCTCTCTCTCTCTCTCTTTCTCTCTCTCTCTCTCACACACACACACATATATTTATATATATATATATATATATATATACATTCTAGTGAAAATATTTAATGGTAATGAGATCATCAAATGTTTACGATATTCTTAAGAATATTTTTAGTCAGAGGAAATCGTAAAACGGCTCCAAGAATATTACAGATCACATGTTAGACGATACATTGATAATGGATCATCATAATAACTTCTTATGATCTGAAATAAAATTCAGTTGCAGTTCAATCTGGTATGCGGGGAAAGGTTCTGCAGTACAGATTCAAAATTTAGAATCTAGTTGTTTAAGTTTTTCATCGCTGTATTAAAAGATAGCATCACGATATGTATTATTGTGAATATTATTAAAGTGGAAACTTTGAATTATGCAAATTAGGAAAGATCTGTTATCTTGGTTATCAAAGGCAGACAGCTTTTCCGTTTATGCACAACCGAGAGCCTTTTTTTTTTCAAATAAAGAAATTCTTTGATCGTTTATCACAAAATATTTGGTTATCTCTCAGAATATGCTTTCTTGTCTATTTTAAATCGATAGCAAAATGTTTTTCAAAGACATATATGCATATCGTATAGAAGTGATTTGCAAATTCCGGAATATTTAAAATCTGTTTTGGAAATGTTTCTCCAGTGTTCGGGGAGTAATAAAATATTAATAAAAACTAAATTTTTTGAAGCCCATTCGTGGAAATACGACCCACTGTTCCTTCATTCATACTTTTGGGAAATAGATGAAATTTTCAAAAATAGATTAAAAAAATATTAATATCCAAAGCCAAAACAATAATTTTATTATTTCAATGGAGTGTAACGTTTGGCAAGTTAGATGAGCATATAACGTTTTAGTGAGTTCAATGCACACTAGGTACCCCATAGTGGTGACATTTTAGAGGCGCTCTTAGCGTAATGGTTATCTAAATAAGAAACTGAATCGGCAACCCGAGTTCATATTCTGTATCAAGTAGTTTCGCTAATATGCTTAGGAAAGATAAAAATCGATCCGTTCAACCTCCCCAGATATATGCAAATAGAAACACAGACAAGGTTATGTACTTTTGGTTAGAAAAACATTCCAGGAAATGGAAAATTCGGAAATCAACCCAGAAGTATTTCGTTTAAAATTTACAATATGCCACATCCTATTGCGATGCGATGGAGGGTGGCAAATAAATTCTGTTGGTATTGTGCTAGATGAAGCTACTCTTATGGAATTAATACTTCTTATTGCAATGGATATTTTACTTTCTTATTGTGGTTTTTGACATCAAACTATTGAACGTAGCATAGCAAGTTCCAATCCTTGACGAGTTTTTTTGCATTTTATTTTGCAAGTGAAAATAAGCGTTCTTAACTTTAGAATCATTCTCAAGAAAGTGTAGCAAGTCTCTAGATGACTCTACTTCAACGTAAATACAATATAAGCTCCAACCTTATTCATCTTTACCACAGCAGATTTATGAAGCATGACTTGCCAAAGCTAGATGAATTATTCTATAATGTTCAGGTCAATATCAGCTTTTTAGACGGAACAACATTACATACGAGACCCAAGAATTATTTTTCAGCAAATTGTATAACTGAAACGGGTTTCTTTACTTGAAGTCAAATAGGATTCTTATCTTTACTAACAGAAATAAGAATACAAATGTAAAACGTGTATCGTGAGACGATGTCATTTGTCTTATTTTTCAAAAGATATTTAATGCTGAAAAATGCCACATCTTAACAACATGTACATTCCATCGTGTAAATTGAAGAAGTTTCAGTTTAGAAGGATTTCCTATTCCGTTACATTCACCTTAGATTGTTCACAATTCCTGCAATTCTTAAGGGGTCACCTATCTATGTATAGACGACGCATATCATTTGGTTAACTTTGATGATCTCCCGAGAAACAACACTTTAAGTGCGTTTTGACAATAATCCAAATTTAGCAGCATGAATTATACAAATTCCTCATTCTCACCATTAATATTTAACAAGATGCATTTCATATAAAACACCTATATGATTAATGTAAGTAATATCATCATCATCATCATCATCATCATGTCGTGCCGCTAGCACGGATATCCCTGAACCTCTCTCGGCACTTCTCCCTTTCGTTCATCGCCCCTGACTGGTCTCCAGGGCTACATCCCGTATCCCCACAGAGCTGCTGTATGTATGTTCCTGCTGGCCGTCCTGCTTTTTCTTAGCCATATGTTGGGGTTTAATAGGAGTACATCACTTATGAGCTCGTCTCTGCTTCTCCAGAAGTGTCCTGCATGTCTAGTTCGTCTAACTTGGATTTTCTTTGTGATGGGAGGTAGGTGGCCGTATAGCTGGTGCTTTGTGGGGTGTTGCCTCCAGGACTTGTTTAATATACTTCTATGAATCAATCATTGAACAAGTATAAAATCGAACCTTTCTATTGTGTTAGCCCTGGTAGTTAAGCTTTGAAGATGCTAACTGCATATCCAACAGAGGGGTAACGTCCATTTAAGGGGATGTCTTATTTACAAGACTAAACTGCGTCTGATAGCATGATAGCAGTTCTGGAGGTGTGCAAAATGTAAATCAACCCTTCGTTGCCTTTACTCCTATGTTATTTTTCACTTGGTGTACTTGTTTGATATGAGACTAAAACTGAACAGGGGTAGACGTATTTGTTAGTTTCCTATCGATGAGTCAAAATAATTTGTCTAAAAAGGATTAGTACTCGAGTTGACTATGTGCAGAATAAAAGAAATTAACATTAAGAAACAGTATTTCAAAAAGAGGATGTACTCGTGGTGTAAAGGTTAAAGCAATGGATTGCAGAATCGTAGTAAGCGAGTTCGTACTCTAGTCGCGCTATGACGGTCACTTTCGGGCAAATACCTTTGGGAAAGGTAGGACCCCCTCCTATCCTCCCAGCTATGAGTTAAATAGTTCTACTACTGTTCTTCTAGGAAAATAACTTTGGCATTAAATAACCTGCAAAGGTTGATATGCCATTAAACAAAGAAACCTAGAAAAGAAACCAAAGTAATACAAATATGAAGGTACAAATAGGCAACTCAGTCGGGAAAATATGAATCATTCACTCCATTCCGAGACAAAGCTTAACCGTTACCAATATTTTCTTCATGGATATTATACGCATTAAATAACCAGCGAATGTTGACATAACATTAAACAAAGAAAACACCCTAAAACAGTGCAATATTACTCGTCTTTCCTTTAAATTCGACTTGTCTAGTTTTGTCTTGTTTATTTATAACATTCTTTGGGGCAATCATTTTTTTTAAAGATTTTCATGAGAGAACTTAGTCTGACATTCTATTTTTTAATTTGGATTCGGTTTGTTTGTATTCATGTCATACAACACACTTAAGCTCCAATTAATTAAACTGAAGCCATTTAAAATGATTGAGTTTAGCGCCGCTTTTAATCTCACGATTGTCGGCTCTCAGTTCGTTGAGTGAACACGATACTTGAAAAATAAAACGGTTTTTAATCAGAAGCCCTTGAAATATTTAATGCTAAAAGCTATTTTGATATTTTACTTTTTTTTCAGCAGATTATTATTTTCACGCTTTAACCAAATCGAAATATGAGTTGGAATATGGTTCTGGTAACTTTACAAGTTCGACCGCTGTTCAATTCTATTTCTTTACATTTGTCTCGGAGTACCCCTTATACTCGTAGGTCCTCTCTGACCGGAAATGGTAGTAACTCTTAGGGTCTCACCTATGGATTGATTAGATATATTGAACAACTATCAGCAGTAAATAGAAATACTGGGAATCACATCCTAGAGGAATGTGGACAAACGGTTTTCGCCAAAAGAAAATGAAACATCGATCCGATTTTAAAATCCTGGACGTAGCTGTTTGCATTTTATGTAGCATTAATACTCTCGGGAAAAGGTATGGATCCATCTTTTCTCCAGCATCAGCTATAGGTGAATAGTAGAAATGATAGGGCTCTTTAGACTAGAAGTTGCAACCGATAAAAAAGAGGAACAGCTCTGATTTCTCTCCAGTTTGACCTTGTACCACATCTTGCTCGTAGGTAAAGAGTCGGGTAAATACACTCCCCATCATTGACATCACTCCAAATCTAACGGTTAAATAGATGTTCGATAATTATTAGTATTTGATAGGAATACTTGAAACTATACAACTTTTCTAATATATGGAGACGCGTGGCTTGACGATTACAGTCTTCAGAAATTTACTTATCGACACGAGCTCAAATTATAGATGAACTGCTAGCGTTTGACTTTCATGCTACAGCAAAAAGAATTATCTGCCAGCAGAAAATAGTCGAACATTACGTCACGACAATTTTCCACAGCCCAGCCAATCAAAATATTTAAAATCAAACTGATGTTTATTCACGTTCCAAGTGCGAAATTTAAAATATTTAAAACAAAAAAAAAATATTTTCCCGTTTGGTGTCGCAATGTAAAGACACATTTCCTCTCTCCAATTTTAACTTAATTTCACACCATCAGTCAAACATTCCTAAATTAATTTTTCACTTTAAAATACACAGAGACATCTTTCTCAAGATTGGCTGGGCCTTTTCTTTTGTGAAAAGATTTTTGGTGGTTGACATGCATTATAAACATTTCATTCATTTATGTGTTATTTTTATGTTACAATACATAAAACATTATTTTGTTTAAATGTCGGGATCTTTATTGCATTCATTTTCATTTATTAGGTAAACCTATTTCATCAAGCATATTTCGTATAAATACAAAGCAAGATAAACGAAAATGCTAATGATCATGGGTTCTTTAGCCTTGTTCCGGCAACCAATCCAGGAGAAAGACGACTTTGAATTCAAATCACAGTGTACTCTGTGTACATGCCATTCCAAAGACGGTGGAAGCGCATATTCCGATGGCTATTTATGGGGAGAAATTGAGTGGGCGTGAACTGTTATATAACTGAGTGCACAGGATGTGGTAGAGAAAGCCAGCACCCAGCAGACAGCTGGGCCTCCTGGCCTCTGTTTGAGCAACCCTGGAGAACGGGAAAGAAACGCTGATGGCCATAAGAGTAGGGAGGTCAATATGTTGCAGTTCTGTTCGGTGTCCAACTCCCTCTCACAAATAACCCTTTCAATAAAGTGAGAGGTATATTTTTCTAAGAACTGTGTCGCTCGTTATTATTGTTTCGTCGTTATGATTTAGCATGCATATGTGTTTTGTATAGTTGGTTATGGTTGTGACTATACAACAACCTGAAGAAGGTCGGAGGATATATCAGTCGAAACGTTGATGAAATAACAATAAAGATGAAGACGATAGTCCCAAAACCCTCAATGATAAAAAAAAAGTTAATAAAGTATACGAGTATCTTTTGCCCTTGAAACTCAGTACTGGAGACGTTCTTTATGATGTATATATACATATAACACCTGTTATAACACCTTAAGTTTTAAAATGATTTAGAAATTTTGTTCATTGCATGCTCCTAGTTTCATTTCTATGTTGTTTCTTATAGGGTTTTAAAAAGTTTCACACGGCCCTACCGACAACTTATGATATTTGAACGGATTTAAATAACTTATTGTGGGGACTCTGTTTGTTGGCTCGTTGGCACTTTAAGGCATATCACCTTTTGTTGGTTAATTAATGTAAGATTATTTATATACATATCTTTATATAATCCGAGAAGAAAATCCAAGTGGTAGGAGTATCCAATTCGAGTGCTCAATATCATTGGCTATTGATATATAATAAATTTGGGATTAAAAATACATCAATACTCAACGTGTAGAGCTAAAAAGTTGTTTTTTTTTCCATGAAAACAAAAAGAAAACAAAAATCCCTTCCTTGGTGTCATTATAAATTTATTTCTGGTTGTGAAACCATCATCAGATGTAGAAAGTAAATTTTTATTTGGGTGCTCTTTTATTGCTTCCTGCGAGAAAAAAAAATCATATTTTTAATTTTTAAAATTATGTTTTAATTTAAAGGATATTTGAATATATTTTATCATACTCTTTAATCAAGAAAAAATAAAATTAACTGAGGAGATATTATATATATTATCATTTTTTATTTATAAAATATTCATGCAATCCTATAAAAAAACAAAAAAAAACTTTACCCTTAAATTAAGTACTATTGCAAATGAAGAAAAATAATTCGGGAAAAAGTAAATAGTGGTACGCAATTTATTTGAATTTATAGACAAAATTTGCATTCACACTTTTGTTAAAACTATAATGTTTTATCAATATTAGATAATATAATTCTTGTTATTAAGAAATAATAATTCGATGTTGATCTAAATTTACAAAAACTAACTCAAACTAATAAAATCACCGTAAAAGTTCATGTTTTTCACTTTCAGAAGAAATTAACATATTGAATGTTAAGTCAATTGTAATAAACAAAGTATTGATTCGTAATCAGGAAATAATAATCGAATAATTATCTAAATTTTTTTTAAAAAGTAAATATTTAGAAGCCAAGAGCCATCACAAAAATAGGGGCATTAATATAGGAAACGATTGTCCGGAAAATAGGGGAAACAATGGTAGTAATAATTTTATAAATACGGATAGTAAAATAAGTAAAAGTATGAATAAAAATAAGCATAGAAATATTATCTGGTTTACCACTCCTTTTTGCAAATTCTCGAATATGAATCAAGTAAATATTTTCTACGTTTAATTACAAACATTTTAAAGATAATAACCCCCTTGAAAAAATACTTAATAAGAATAATGTGAAAATTAGTTATCCTTGTACTAACAATATAACTGACAATCACAACAAGAAATAAGGAAAGAAACTCGACTGGAATAACAATTAAACTTAAGACATTCGTGTAATTGTAAAACAAAAAATGAATGCCCAATATGAAATTGATGTAACCTTGATGAAATTTAAAGAAAAGGATAATAATGATAAGACATACATAGAAATGACAAGCTTAAACTGGAATTTAAATATTACAACCACATACAAACACTTAGAAATCCAACATTAAAAAATCAAACTGCCTTGTCTATGTATTTCTGGGATCTAATAAAAATAGGACTAACACCAATTATAAATTGGAAAATAATCTCCTCAACACACAGTTTACATGGTACGTGGTGAATTCAATAAGTTTCCAGACTTTTTTTGTACAGGAATGTAAATTGGCGTAGACTCTTGAAAATTCGCAATGTTATTGCTATACACTTTATGAAATGACAGACCAATTTTTATGATTTGAGGTTAAAATGAACAACTACAGCAGGAATTGGAATACACCCTACTAAAGCCTGACTGTCACAGCAGATGAATTTCAAAAATGCAATCTGGACGTGATGACAATTTAAAAGAACGATATACAATAAAATTCTGTTTTAAACTTCGAAAAATTCTACTGAAACCTATGGAATGTTTCAGACTGCTTTTCGACCATCTTGCATGAATCGAGCATCAGTTTTTGAGTGGCATAAGTGAATCAAGGAAGACAGAGAGTCTGTGAGGGATGATTAGAGGTGTGGGAGGAGTAAGCGAATCAATACACCAGAGTTGGTTGGCCAAAGGGTTAGGGTTAGGTTTTAGGCTACTATGTTGAGGTTTTAAGGGAGTTCAGGAAGACATTCCGTCGGAAGAGGCCAGCACTCTTCAAATCATGTCAGTGGCATTTCCAGCAGGACAATGCACCAGTTCACAACTGCATCCTTTTCAGAGACAATTTGACCAAGATGGGCATCAAGACAGTTCCTCAGCCTCCCTATAGTCCAGACCTTGCTCCCTGTGACATTTAGTTATTCCTTAAGCTCAGAGGCTGTCGTTACGAGACAATTAAGGAGATGAAAGAGATTGTGACGAAGGTCATTGACACGCTCACACAAGAGGAATTCCATGGGGCCTTCCAAAAGTTGTTGGAACGGTACAACAAGTGCATTGCAGCCGGAGAAGATTACTTCGAAGAGGACTAGAATTTCATGCGTGTACTATCAATAAAAGTGCCCATACAAAAAAGTTTGAAAACTTTTTTAATGATCCACGTAAGTGTAATTTATGTTAAAAAGAGAAAACATGTATATTAAAATAGTGAAAGAAGAAATTTGCTTGATACCCGAAAAGAAATGATTTCGGCAAGCAGTCATAGAACTAAATTCTTAGTATAATTTAACTTGATATATTATCAATAGTAAATATATTTAACTACCATTGATTAAATGATTTATATATTTTTAATTCAATATATTGAAACATTAATCCATAATTTTTATAAAATAGACTAATTTATCAACTAATTTAATATTTTTCTAATAACGAAAACAATTAAATTAAATAGATAAAGCATAAATATGCTGTAGCGTGCATAAAGATCAGAACGATGTTAAGAAAAAGTCTAAATGGGAAATAACTTTTTATTTTAAAGCCTTACAGAACATTTTACAAAGGAAAAAAAAGAAGAATATAAAGGTAAATTATATAATTCTTAAAAATAAAACTTAATAAACCTATTTTGAAAAAGTTATAAGAATAATTATATAAAATTCGAAAAATATAGATGATGAAAAACATTAGAACGATGAAATAAATCTGTAAAATTTAATTATTTTTTGGTATTGTTAAAAATATATTTAGGATATATATAATAGGGTATTTTACAAACTGATTCCGGCTCTTCACCAGCTCTTGCATTGTAAACAGCGAAAAATCTGTAACATCATTTGAACTTAGAAAACTGATTGTCGATCTACGTAATGAAGATAAACTCTCGATTGGGGATATTTCAAAGACTGTGGGGAAATTTAAAAGTGTTTTTATAGTATTTAAAGAAAATTTGAGGAAACTGGCCAAGAAACCACCTGGCAGGACTAGGAAAACTACTGCAAGGGAAGACAGATGGATTGGTAATGATTCAAAAAAGGATCGATTTGCGACAGCAACCGTTATATCTAATAGAGCTAATGCTAACTTTGGCATTAAAATAACACGGTAGACTATTTCCCGAAGACTAAATGAAATACATTTGAACCATTGAGTTGCTTCTACGAAGCCTTACATTTCATAAAAGAACAAAATTAGCAGCTTAAAATTTGCTATTTAACACGTCATATGGACTGAAGAACAGTGGGTCTGTGTTCCTTTCGGCGATGATTCAAATTTTAACCTGTTCAGTTGTGACGGGAGAAGGTTAATTCGACGCAGTCGTAAAGAAAGTTATTCGCCACAGAGCACTAAAAACAGCGTTAAATTTAGAGGAGGAAGTGTGATGGTGTTTGGCATGAATGCTGGTAAAGACGTTTTGTCAGGCTACACAGTAAAATTAACGCAACTGTATACAAAGATATATTGAAGAAACATGTTGTACCTAATTTGAGAAATGCAATTAATCAATCATTTGTATTTATGCAAGATAACACTCCATGTAACACAGCGAAGTCTATCAAGACATTTCTTTCTGAGGAGAATGTTACGGTTATGGAGCGATTTGCTCGAAGCCTAGACATAAATCATATTGAGAATGTTTGGAAGATACTAAATGAAAGAGCCAAGGAAAAGAATCCAAGAAAGGTTGAAGAAATATCGACTAATTTGAAAGGAGAATGGGAGAAAAAAACCGTTGTTGAATTTAAGACATTAATTTGCTCGGTTAGCAAAAGGTGTCAAGCTGTTATTGAAAGTAAAGGTCTATACATCAAGTACTAACGATCTACGAACGCTATTCTCATTTAAATATAATGTATCCATGTATAATGTATAATTTTGTTAATCGTTCTAATATTTTTGATCATCTATTTTTTTCGAATGTTATATAATTATTCTTATAACTTTATCAAAATAAGGTTATTGAGCTTTATATTTTGGAATTATATTATTTGCCTTTTTATCCATATTTTTCCTTGATAAAATGTTCTATGAATAATTACTTACATTAATTATCTATTAGATATTAATTCTTTTGTAATTACGATTACTTATCATTTGATATTGGAATTACATATTATTTCTTTGTTTTTTACGATTGACTTAACATTATCTATTTTTATTGTTCTATTAGATATTACACATTTCTTTATACGAATTTATATTATTTCAATTATTGCCAATACTAATATTTCGATTCAATATTAATTATTTGCTTGCACATACTGAAATCATTACAGACATTCCTATTTTACTCGTATAATTCTGTTTATATTATTCATTTGTTTACACACAGTTAAATGGTTTCAAGTACAGCTATTTATCATTAGTAATTCTGTTTATCATGAATACCTACCGAATACGAAGAACATGCACCCAATTTTATGTTTTCAAATAGCTATCAATAATCGTTACTTAGTAAATGATTGAACGGTTCTATTGGATCTATTGATAGGACTCTAATTAGAGCAACCACTGTAAGCCAAATTGGAAATTAGAGTAATCTTAATAATGGAGTACTCCACGTTCACTAAACTCCTGCATTAGAGCCTCACTGTTATATACAGTTTTGTGTCATTCCAAGGGGTCCTTATTGCTCTGCATTAGACGCTGTGAGTTTTATCTAAACTGCACCGGTAGGGTGAGTTTTAATTTTTCTTTTTTCTTTTTTTTTAGTTTGGCTGATCTTAACTATGACAGACTAAGAAAGACAATATACATGAACAATCATGTTCGGAATCACCTATCCAATTAACGACATCACGTGTCCATCATGCTTCTTTTTCTTTTACTTTCATTACATTTTCCATGTATGCGTCTGATATTTTTCGTACGTTTTCTTTTTCTCCCCACCCCTTTTAGGCTGCTTATATCTGTAGTCCGAAAGACCGTAAGATTTAGAGAAAAAATATCAATCTCTTTTCGTTTTCCTTTCGTTAATGACTGTTAAAAATGTTATTTGATTTCTTCCAGTAAAGATTTGAAGAAATTTATCATTTCATCTGGATGATGTAATGGCTCATGAGTTATTCAATGCTACGTTGCTGTTTTTTTCATGCATTATTTTTTTTTAGCTAATATTCCGTTGGTAAATATCTTTGTAAAAAATGAATTGCTACATCACAAGACAAACATTGGTAGACAATTTTGAGTCACCGGTGAATACTTTGTGGCTGGTCTAGTTTTGCAGAAATATCACACACACACACACACACACACACACACACACACACACACACACACACACACACACACACACACACGTGTGCGCGCGCACACACACACACACACACATATATATACAGGGAGACCCCCCCAAAAAAAACCATTTTACTTAAACAAAATATATGGATTCTGTTTTTTTAGAGGGGGTCACCCTATATATATATATATATATATATATGCGTGTGTGTGTGTGTGTGTGTGTGCGTTAATTAGAGATTAGCTAATTTGCAGTAAATTTCAATATCCATACATTCAGTTCTCTCTGTTTTATTTAGTGTTTTGTTTCTTTTGTTCTGATGAGAATTACATTGTCTGCATATATGTTTTTTTAATATTTGGTTTCTCATTCGTTTACTTTTTCGTAATCTTCCTTTATTTACCATAATTTTGACATTCAAGGTACCTAAAGACTGTAGGGATGTAGTGTTCTATTTTTTCGAGGTAGTTGCCCATCTTTATTTCCTAGAAATTTAGGAATTTGTTATAAGTCAAAAAGTATGTGATAGTTAGCATTTATCCAGCATACATACCGTACTAATACTTTTGAGGTCCGTGACCCCTAATTTTGTTAGGCTACTTTTATTTTCCTAAGGATTGCCAAGGATATCTTCCTGGTTCTAACCTTTTCATGTAGGTATACTGTGCGCATAAATTTGTAGAATGTTTTCATTTTTATCATATTTTCGGTATGTTCTTCTTATCTGCCTCTATAAGCATACCGTCACTTATAATCACTTTACAGCAACAATGTATGATCTACAGTTGGTGTTGTATAGCCGTATGATACAACTATACACATATTTATACATGCAGAAACAATAATGACGAACGAACGCACTTCTTTAGAAAAATATACCTCTCACATGTTATTCAAAAGGGTTGTGAAAGGGTTGTGTGTGAGAGTTGAGTTGGAGACTGAACACACTGCAACATATTGACCCCAAGTTCCTCGGTCTTTAGCAGCACTTCTTTCTTATTCTGTTGGGGTGCTCAACCGGGGGTCCTAAGGACACGGCCCTCTCTGGGAGCTCCTTCTCTCTACATCTTCTTATCTCCAACTAACTCAACCTGTCTGTGGCACCGGATCATATAATTGTTTGACACCCACCTGGTTCTCGTGGGCGTCTCATCTGCACCCAATTCAACCTGTTCACAGTCAAGGTTATACCCAGATATCTTCGCCCAGATGCACCTGTTATTTACACAGGTGCATCTTTATTTGACAGCTCGGATGAGGGTCAAAATGCAACAATCATCCCAAAATTATTTTTCAAAATTCCACATGTGGAATTTTCTTTACGGCCGTCTCCATCCCCATCACACACACACGTTTTACAAATAATTCTCAAGGACAACAATAGCTGATAAAAACACAAAAAGAAATTGCTTGAACCACAGCAAAAAAACAAAATCTTAATTAAAAGTCAACCCTCTCACTATTTAACACTTGCCCGGTTAATTATTATGTAAATCTATTTTACTATCTTTGCACGGTTGGCTATCTTGACATGTGTGCATCAAAGTACAATACAGATGCATCTTTCATCCTCCCAAACACAACAGGACCCTCTGTAATTCCTTGAAGAATCTCAAAATCCTAAAAGGACCATACTCTGGTTCCAGATCCTGGTCACAAATGCAACATTGGTTATTTTTTCGATCACAAAAAGGGATAGTTTGGCTAAAAGGAGTTTGTTATTATGATTTGATTACGATAAAAATTTGGGGAATTTTGTTATTTTAATTTTCATAATTGGATTCGGAAAGGTTTCGTTGAATTCTTCCTCGTATTTGCAATGAGTTGTTTATTTTTTTATCGTTGGTCCTTTGCTAACACCAAGCACCATAAAGCCTTGCTTCAGTTAATAAATGTGCTGAGGGGATACCTATTAATAATGGTATTGAGGGTACACATTGGCCAGTATATTCGTATCAAGAAGAAATTTTGGTCTACGTCTAATTTCATTTTCTGTCGACGAAAAAACTGGAGCCTTAAAATTAAACGGTGATCAAAGTTTTGTCTCTTTCAACCTGTTGGATCATAAGGCACTAACTTCTAGGAACTTTAAAAGAAGGCTATTTCGATGTTTATTTGCTACAAGAGCAATTTGTAGAAGACAGTCAAGACCTAATCGTATATGTACTAGAGTTTTATGTGACTACCTGATTTATCAGATAGGGCTTTTCCGACAGTCCCTCTTGTCAAAATAAGGACCAAAGTGAAATGTTGCAAGTCATATGACTACTTAATACCCGGTTCACGGACCGCTGACTCCCCAGGATCCCGTCATCAGACATTACTTGTCCCCACCCTCGCCTCAAAGATATCTCCATTAGTCGGAATGTATTATCACTCTGAATAAGTGAAGTGAGTGTTTTTAACATCCCAGGCTGAAAGAGAGGTGAACAATTCGGTATATTGTGAAATAGGTGTGGATGATGGTGTACTTGATGACATTTCTTCAACTCAGCGGTTGAAATAGATTAGTTATAAAAAAAAAAGCTTGAATGATATATAATCAAATAGGCTTGTTTTTAGAATCATTTATATATCAAATGGCATATCAACCTTCATTGGGTATTCAATGCCAAAATATCCGTTGCAATTAACAGTACTGGTGCTATTTTACATAGAAGTTGCTATTTTACATAGAACTTTATATATTTCCATGTGGTATTAGTCGAAAAGCAAGTGTAGTTTAAACTCGCTTATTAATAGAAAGTCATCTGAACTTTGCAACATATTTTGTGATTCTAAGCAGAATACATGTCCATTAGTTGAGTCAGTGGTTCCTAATTTACATCTTTAAAGTGGTCTGCAGCAGACTGCAATGTCGGTGACGTCTACTCTTTGGCTAAGGAGTGTAAACGGAAAACATTAACTCGTCTTGGAAACAACAAAATAAAGAGTAAATCATGCAATAACTATACATATATATATATATATATATATATATATATATATATATATATATATATAAAGGTAAAATAGGACATATTCTGAAATAAGGTCGGGTGTTCTGCGAAACCCAGTATATATATATATATATATATATAGTGTATATATATATATATATATATATAGTGTATATATATATATATATATATATATATATATGTGTGTGTGTGTGTGTGTGTGTGTGTGTGTTTGTGCTTGTGTGTGTGGGCATAGTTGGGCAACAGTCTTTCATTTAAGTACGTTTAATTAAATAATCAAGACACATTTTATCTATATCATTTTCTTAAGATCCTTTCAAATTTTCTGACAAGTGTCTTGGTTTCAGTTTCGAATTAATGGATAAATTTACCAAAGTTGACTCGAGAGCTTTTGGACCTTTCGTAGGCAATCATCAGGGTTTGCTTTCATGTATAAAGACTGTTTTTAAAGATATTTTTAAAGAGTTTTTTTTAGACTTTTTTGCAACAAAACAAAATTACGTAAACGCGGAGTTGGATAAAACTGATATGCTGTTCATGTAGCCAAAATTTGTCTTTATATTCAGCTTGAATACTTCAGGGATTCCTGCGTTATATAATTAAGGAATGATTCTTTTAATATTAATAATGTTTCGTTAATAATATTTAATCATTCAGTTAGGTAAGGCTTTGAACTATTCGGGTTATGAATCCAGGTGCATCGTCATCGGTTGCAGTTTTACGCTCGTGTGCAAAGGATATGACAATCACCATTTGTCATAATAAAGCCCCCAAACAGGAAATGGGACTGGAGTGTGGATGACATCATGCCCGGAAGAGATGGTCCTGAGAATTTGAATATTTTGAAAAAGAGTCAGTTGAGTTTCTGCCACTGAGGCATAGATTTGAGATAGGATCATGGAGGCAGAGAGTTGAGTGTCAGCCATTGAGGCGAGAGTTGCATTTGGGGCAGTGACTACGACAGTTGAGATTGGACCATGGAGGCAGACCGTTGAATTTCTGCCATTGAGGCATAGAGTTGGGTCTTCTGTCTTTGAGGCATGTGGTCAAATTTTGCAGACTTCTACCGACAGAGATCTTAAACACCACGAGATATGCCGCACGTTGGGGGTAGGGTTTGGTTTGGTTTGGTTTGGTTTCTTTGTTTAATGACATATCAACTTTTTTTAGGTCATCTAATGCCAAAGCCATTCTCCTAGAAGACCAGTAGTGGTAGTATTTAACCCATAACATGGAGGATAAGGCGGTTTATACCATTCTCAAGGGTATTTGCCCGAATGTGAACGTAATAGCGCGACTGGAGTACGAACTCGCATACTACGATTCTGCAGTCCATCGCTTTAACCATTTCACCACGAAGACACCCCCCCGTTGGGGGTGTGGGTCAGCATAGTAAGAATTTTGTCTGTCTTCTCGTGTCAAGAAATTAATAAACCGTTTGTATATGAAAAAAAGAGTCCCCATGTGTTTTGTATTTGTATATGCATTTGTATATGACTCTGTATCACTGTCATAATCAACATCACCAAAACTGTATACAACACCTGAAAGGTTCCTATCGCTATGACTTCAGTAAAAAACTACCATTTAAAACAAATGAGAAAAAGTTACTGCCGCATATAAAAATATCCGTGTTTCTCATTTATGAACCAGAATAGGAACAAACCAAAAAAAAAAAACAAAAACAAATGCTCTGCTCTCTTTGCTAGTTTATAGAACTGGGATAACCCAAACACTAACCAACTAAATATTCACTACAACTAATACAAATTTTTAAAAAAACCCAGAAAAATGGTCTCATAAGGATTGTAAGGAGAAATTATACGCATTATTTTATACAATTAACTTTCACAGTAATATTTTGGAGACTACTATCAATATGATTTTAAAAATAATATTCAAAAGTGGCCACAAAAACATTAATACATACAATGCAAATAATCACTACCGTCTCTCACGTAGGCCTTGGTTAATGTCCCGGTAAAGGGTCGGGCCAAGAAAAGGTAACCTTAAGAGAGAAACGGAATCTCTGCTAATAGCAGGACAAAACAACGCCATAAGAACCAACCATATCAAAGCGGGAATAGACAAGACTCAACAAAATATCAAATGTAGACTATGCGGTGACTGAGACCAAACGATCAATCACATAATAAGCGAATGCAGCAAATTAGCACAGAAGGAGTATAAGACGAGACACAAATGGATAGGCAAGGTGATTCACTGGGAAATGAGCAAGAAATTTAAATTTGACCACACTAACAAATGGTATATGCCCAACCCAGCACCTGTCCTAGAAAATGACACACATAAAATCCTATGGGACTTTGACATACACACGGATCACAAAGTCTAAGTCAGAAACTAAAAAAAAAAAAATGAAAATTTGCAAAATTGTTGACTTTGCTGTCCCGGTGGACCACAGAATAAAACTGAAAGAATGTGAAAACACGGATAAGTACCTCTACCTTTCTAGACAATTGAAAGAGCTGCGGAACATGAAAGTGACGATTGTACCAATTGTGATTAGTGCTTTTGGCACAGTAGCTAAAGCATTATTAAAAAGCCTGGAGGACTTGGAAGTTGGCAGACAGATAGTGACTATTCAAATGACAGTATTACTGAAAACGGCCAGAATCCCGAGAAGAGTTCTGGAGACTTGAGGAGACTTGCTGTTACTCAAAATCCAGTGAAAACCATCAGCTAATACTGATGTGAAAAACTCTAAGGGAGTAAAAAATAATAATAATAATAATAATAATAATAATAATATTGATAATACTAATACTACTACTAGTACTAATAATAATAAAAATCAACAAAAAGGAAAACCTGCTGATTATTGGAATTTCCCGTTTCGGCTGACCAAAGGTTAAAATTGAAAGACATCGAAAAAAGTGATACGTACCAAGCCTTTGCTAAAGAACTGGAACAAGAAAGTGACGGTGACACCAATTGTAATTGGTACGCTCGATAGAGTTATAAAAGAATTTGTATGGGGACTGGAGGATTTGGAAATAAGACGACGAGTGGAAATCATTCAAACAACAGCCTTATTAATATCGACCAGAATACTGAGAAGAGTCCCTGTGACTGGAGTAGACTTTCTGTCACCAATAAGCCAGATAGAAATCATCTGTTATCGGTAGAGTGAAAAAAACCCAAAAGAGTAAAAAACAAAAAAAAAACAAAAAAAAAAAACAATTGTGAATGTGGTGCAATGAATGAAACATCAAAGACATAAGAATCAAATGAAGGGAACAGACCCAAAATGAGTTCAATAGAAGGCCGTACTGGGTGGGGAACGTGATCGACTTGGAATTGTGCCAGCTATGTAACTTGGACAATACAGACAAATGGTATATGCATACGAAATGATTTCTTCGGGAAAATTAGATACAAAATTCTCTGGGATTTTGAAATAGCAATATTTCTCGTAATTTTGGTCAGACAAAGGTTTAAGTAAAAAGAAATAGGTTGTCAATTCGCAAAACTCGTATTTCTATCAAATCATAACTAGATATAAAATGAAACAAAAAAAGAAAAAGAAAAAATGTGAAATTAATCTTGGACCTTGCCAGAAAACTTGAAAATTTATGAAAAATAATGAACTCGATTGTTTTGGCAATTATAGTTAGGGCCACTGAAAGAATCCCGTTGAACATATTTAAGCAAAAAAGAAACTTGAGATCCGAGGTTTATTATTTATAAGAAAACACTGCTGAGATAAGGTAGATTATGGACAGAATTATAGAGAACTGAGAATTCCTTTCAGTGGAAGAAAAAAAAAATGAAAAAGTACGAGAATAATAAAATCATAGAGACATTCATCTAATTATAAAATGGCAGCCAATAAAGTGAAATTTAAGCAACTATTTGGTAAGATAAAAACCATTGTAGAATAAGTTTGTCAGTCATCGACAGGGCTAAATCTTTATTGTTCTTCGGTGATGACTTTTTGTTTGATATTTCATTGCTCAACTCTATACCGCCAGGAAACTTACATGTACACACACACACACACACACACACACACACATATATATATATATATATATATATATATATATATATATATATATATATATATATATATTGTAATTGTGATTCATAACCGTTTAAAATTTACTTCACTGCTACTAGCTCCTCGTGGCTGAAGGGTTAGAAGCTTGGATTGGCGTTTGAGTCAACCGGATTTCGATCCCAGCTATGGGAAGCGTATATGTCAAGCCACACTGATGAGTTCTGATCGAACGAAACAGATCTGTCTGAGAATGACTATATGTTTATATATATCGAGAGAGAGACTTGCAGAACAGTATTTTTTTTCAAACGCCAACGGTTTTAACACAGATGCAACTTTTACGGTGATTGAAAACATAATATTAAACGATATTGTGGTAATTAAAGATCGATACGAAGATTAAAGATTATAGGGTCTCCAATCACTGACACCGAATGGATTTAGCCTCTAATCAATGGTGCTGCCTTGTAATATGATGGGTATATTTGAGGTGAAGTATAAATAGATGAATAAAAGAAAAAAATGAACCAAGCTGCCAAAGATTATTAGAAACAAACTCTTCCTATGCTACCACGTACCTACCAAATAGAAAACTCATTGGATACAAAAAAATCTTCATTCGACTAATTGATTAATTACGTCACTTGTCCATTATTCATCGCTTCTATTATAGAATATCAAATCTTTTAAAAACTATTAAAAAACCTTTCTAAAATTTTCTTTCAAAAGAAATAATTCCTCTGTCGCTGACCTTAGGCCGAAACTAAACGAGAGAAACCAAGGAAAAATACTTTGGTTTGGTTTGGTTTTATGGCATATCAACATTTGTAGGTTATTTAACGCCTAATCCATTTTTATGTAAATAATCAGTTCTATTTAAAACAATTCGGCTTAGCATGAGTACACAGTTCAATTGTCAAAAACATTTCTATTTCAAGCTATTCAGTTATATATAACAATTCTGTTTAGTGTATGTACAGTTTCAGTGTCAAAAATAGTTAAATGTAAAACAATTCAGTTTAGCAAAAGCACGCAGTTTAAATGTAAGTACAATTTAATTGTAAAAATACATTTTTATTTCGAGCTATTCAGTTTAGTCAAGCAATTCTACTTCAGCTAATTCAGTTTTGTAAAAGTAGAGATTTTGTTTACACACAGTCATGTCAGAACAGTTCTATGTTAAACAATTTAGTTTAGTGTAAATACAGTTTCAATGTCAAAAAACCGTTGCAGTTATATGTAACAATTCAGTTAAGTGTAAATACAATTTTAATGTCGAAAAACAGTTCTATTTCAAACAATTCAGTTAAGCACAAGCACGCAGTTCAAATGTAAGTACGGTTTAATTGTCAAAAACATTTCTATTTTAAGCTATTCAGTTTAGTCAATAAATTCAGTTTAGCATAAGTGTGCCGTTAGTTCTATTTAATCCAAAGATAGGGCCCTCTCAGGTGCTACCAGAAAAAAATACTACAAAATAAATTTCTCTATCTTCTTTCGTTCACTTTATATGTATATATATTAGCCTGTGGTTAGAGTGTTTTCAAATGGCCCGAGAGACCGGAGTTCAATCCCAGATCTTCATGCCAAGACTCAAAAAACAGGTCTTTATAACTCCTCGCTTATCACTCAACATTATAAGGTAAGTATATAGGGTAAAGTGTAGCAATCCAGGGAAAGGAGTTGTGCTCTCAACTACACCTCAGGGTAGTATCTATTGAAAACAGAGCCATCGGGCAACCCTGGACTACTGTCACCGACTTTACTATATATATATATATATATATATATATGTGTGTGTGTGTGTGTGTGTGTGTGTGTGTGTGTGTGTGTGTGTGTGTGTAATAGCATGCATGCTTATCTATATATATATATATATATATATATAAACTAACAAATATCTATTATTATTATTATTATTATTATTATTATCATATAATAGCTCCATAACAGATACTGGGCACTTTCAAAATTATACACCATTTGGTCTGCCACAAAACCACCAAGTGAGATAGTGACAAGAATACAATTATATATATATATATATATATATATATATATATATATACATATTCCATGCTCACTCCTTATATATACATATATATGTATATACATATATATAAGTTGTGAGCATAGAATACCTTATAATATATACACGAAATATCTTAGATGTGCGTGATCCCTCTCTCTCTAATTATATTCCTCTCTCTCTCTCTCTCTCTCTTCCCCTCTTTTTCCGTGTGTGTGTGTGTGTCAGCAAAGTGTGATGTAAAAGAACGAAAATAATAAAAGCTTTAGATAAGGGAAAGTAATCTTAACCAATATACTGTAGACAGAAAATCGTTGTAATCATTTCTCCAACTTCTATATAACAAGAATGTCAGCTTTTTTTCCTGAACGTTGTTTTAAAGAATTTAAACTTTTGTAATGTGTATAAATGTCGGAGAAATGCTGGATAAGGGAGTGTCTAAAGGTCTTCACATTGAGAAGGTTACAAAAGGGTAATGAACCTGTTTAGGGGAAAACGCAGTCGGTGTTAACCACAGAATTATCGCTACACGGATGGCTGCCATGTGGAATCTCTTCTCACATCGCCGCCAAATATGATAATCTACCTTCTCATGAAGACCAATGAAACAGAAATTTCCGAATGATTTTTACTGTCAGTTTTGGGTAGAGGAGGCAAAAAAAAAAAAAAAAAGAAAGAAAAAATCGAACCGTCTCTTTTGCTCAACTGACACAGCAATGATATTTCTTCGTTCCCTTTCTTTGTCCTTTCTTTACCCAAGTTTTGATAGTCTGCAGGAGATTTACATTAAGACTCATTCAGTCGTCTGAGTTGCAGCTCGTTGCTACGTCAGTTTTATGACGGGCAGTAAGAAAAAATCTTCTGTAATTACGAAAATGTCATTTTGTGTGGGATTATGGGAAGGACCAAAAGTTGGCATACAACAACAGCAACAACAACAACGATAATAATAATAAAAATAATAATAATAATAATAATAAACATCTCTCTGGACAAAACCTGGACATGGCTAAGAAAAGGAAACTTTAAGAGAGAAACAGAATCTCTCTTAATAGTAGCACAAGACAACGTCGTAAGAACCAATCATATCGAAGCAAGAGTGGATAAGATGCAACAAAATAGCAAATTCAGGCTCTGTCGTGACAGAGATGAAACTATCAATCACATAATAAGCGAATGAAGCAAATTGGCACAGAAGGAATATAAGACTCGACATGATTGGGTAGGCAAGGGGATCCACTGGGAGATGTGCAAGAAATTTAAATCTGACCATACTAAACAAATGGTATATGCACAACCCTGCACCTGTCCGAGAAAATGACAGACATAAACTCCCATGTGACTTCGGCATACACACGGATCACCTTGTCTCGGCCAGAAGACCAGACTTAATAATAATCAACACACAAAAAAAGAGAACTTACAAAATAGTCGACTTTGCTGTCCCGGTTGACCACAGAATAAAACTGAAGGAATGTGAAAAGAAGGAAAAGTACCTCGATCTTGATATGGAATTGAAAAAAAACTGTGGGACATGCAGGTGACAATTATACCATTTTTAATTGGTGCGTTTGAAATAGTAACTAAAGGATTATTAAAGGGAGTGGAGGACTTGGCGGTTGGCGGACGGGTGGAGACCATACAAACGACAGCATTATTTAGAACGGCCAGAATATTGAGACAAGTCCAGGAGACTTGAGGTGATTTGCTGTCACTCAGACTCCAGTGAAAAACCCTCCGCTAACGCTGATGTGAAAAGCTCTAATGAGTGAATAATAATAATAATAATAATAATAATAATAATAATAATTTTGCTGTGTTAGCAGATTACATGAGTGAAAGTGAAAGTGAAAAGTGCGAACAGCTGGACCCTCGTAGAGAAATGGCAATGCAACGGAACATGAATTTTGACTGTGATAGCATCTGTAGTTTGTGCTCTTGGAATCCTCCCCAGTAACCTGAAAGAGTGACTCTAGAAACAGTACATTCGAAAAAGAATTGAAACCATTCGTACCTCACCGTTACTAAGGATAATCAGAAGTGCTCTGACTACCCGGGAAGACTTCTGGTCGATCATAGTCTGATGAAAAACCTTCAGTTCGAACTTGTGAGAAAAAAACCGACAGAGGGAGTGAAAAGAAGATAAGTACCTCGATCTTGCTAGGGAATTGAAAAAAATGTGGAACATGCAGGTAAGAATTATACCAATTGTAATTGGTGCGTTTGGAACAGTAACAAAAGGATTACTAGAGAGACTGGAGGACTTGGAAGTTGGCGGATGAATGGGGACCATTCAAACGACAGCATTATTTAGAACGGCCAGAATACTGAGAAGAGTCCTGCTGATTTGAAGAGACTTGCTGTCACTCAGACTCCGACTAACGCTGATGTGAAAAGCTCTAATGAGTTAATAATAATAATATTAATAATAATAATAATAATAATAATAATAAAGAGGGAGGGCAGACTATATGTTTCCAGAAAAGGGAAAGGAAGAGTACTTGCCAGTATCGAAGACAGCGTTGACGCATCGATACAACGGCTCGAAGACTACATAGAAAAATGCGAACGAGGACTGATTACAGACATCAGAAACGATACGAACAACACGATAAACGACAAAAACTAGGAAACAAAAATTGAAAAAAAACCCAACTCTATGACCGCTATAAACGACTAATAAACAACATTTCACACCAGAAAAACCTAGACCTGGCTAAGAAAAGGAAACATTTTGAGAGAAACGGAATCTCTCCGAATAGCGGCGCAGGACAACGCATAAGAACCAATCATATCAAAGCTAGAATAGATAAGACGCAACAAAACAGTAAATGTAGGCTATGCGGTGACAGAGACGAAACGATCAATCACATAAGTGAATGCAGCAAATTAGCACAGAAGGAATATAAGTCGAGACACGACTCGGTCGGCAAGGTGATTCACTGGGAGATGTGCAAGAATTATAAATTTGACCAAACTAACAATTGGTATATGCCCAACCCAACATCTGTCCTAGAAAAGGACACGCATAAACTCCTATGGGACTTTAACATACAAACGGATCCCCTAATCCCGGCCAGAAGACTAGACCTTATAATAATCAATAAAAAGCAGTGAATTTGCAAAATTGTCGACATTTCTGTTCCGTCGGACCACAGAATAAATCTGAAGGAATGTGAAATGAAGGATAAGTAATTCGACCATGCTAGAGAATTGAAAACGCTGCGGAACATGAAAGTGACGATTGTACCAATTGTGATAGGTGCTTTTGGCACAATAACTAAAGGATTATTAAAAGGCCTGGAAGACTTGGAAGTTGGCAGATGGGTAGAGACTATCCAAATGACAGCATGGCTGAAAACGGCCAGAATCCTGAGACGAGTCCTGGAGACTTGAGGAGACTTGCTGTCACTCAAACTCCAGTGGAAAACAATCAGCTAACACTGATGTGAAAAATTCTAAAGGAGTAAATAATAATAATAATTCAACGAGAGAGATATATACAATGTTTAATGACAGCCATAAGAGGGAATTAGAAAGAAAATAAAAAGTAATTAAATTAGGGTTGTAAAGGAAGTACTACAATGTACAGGCTAAATGAAGAAAAAATATCAATGGATACAATGTCCCAATTCGGTACGTTAGCCTTAAAGTCACTGGGGCTTTCGTTTGCTTTCAAGTATTTCTATCTAATACGAATAACTTTATGGTTTCATGTACAGGAATCTCAAAATAGATTCATTCCATTTGTATATATATTTATTTCTGAGACAAGAGCAACGACGACCATTTCGAAAACATCCTGTAAAAAATGAATCCTATCAGCTAGAGATAGTTAATTAATGTTTACTTTTTAATTGCTATTATATCAGCTTCCAAGAAATCCATTTCTTTTTTTAGTTTCATGTCTCAGAAATAAATCATTATCATATTAATGGGTTGCATCAATTTTGAGAAAGTTGCGAATCACTTTTGTCTCCAAATAAGGAGTGACGCAGAATATGTTTCTTCTCTTGTTCAAAGCATTGTGGTTGGTCACTTGGTTGGGTTTTATGGCATACTAACCATTGTAGGTTATTTAACCCCAAATCTATTTTTATACAAATAGTCAGTTCTATTTCAAAGAATTCAGTTTAGCATGAATTCAAAGTTTAATTTTCAAAGACATTTCTATTTCATGCTATTCAGTTTATTCAAACAGAGCTAAATCAGTTTAATATAAGTACAGATTTTGTTTACACAGTTAAATGTCAAACAGTTCTATATTAAACAATTCAGCTTTGTGTAAATATATTTCTATGTAAAAAACAGTTACATTTCAAACAATTCAGTTTAGCTTAAGGACGCAGTTTAAATGCAAGTACAGTTTAACTGTCAAAACAAATTCTATTTCAAGTTATTCAGTTTAGTCAAACAGTTATAATTCAAACAATTCAGTTTAGCATAAGTATGCAGTTCGTGCTATTTAACCAAAAGACAGGACCCTCTCCGGTGCTACCCTTCCATGCCAGTGCGGACCTGGTAGTAATGGCAATGAAGGAGTGCTCTGCATTCCCCAAAGCTCCAGCATCATTGGAACCTCACCATCAGATTTTTTGTGTCATATCCATGACACTCATTGGTGGGATCTTACTGACCAATACACAGAGTTAATTTCAAAAGTTTTATTTCAAAACAGATTTATTTCAAAATAGTTTTATTTCAGAAAATTCAGTTTAGATAACAAAACAGTTCTATTTCGAGCAATTCAGTTTAGCATATGTATGCGCTTTAAATGTCAAAAAATTTCTAATTTAAACAATTCAATTTAGTATAAATACGCAGTTTAAATACAAAAATGTTAAGAATCAAGAAAGAACGGTTTAGTTCTATTTATCCCATAGATAGGACCCCTACAGGTGCTACCTCTCCGGCTCAGAGTGGACCTTGGGGTGATGGCAATAAAGGGGCACTCTACATTACCCAAAGCTCGAACATTACAAGAACCTCACCATCAGATTGCTTAGTGTCAAATCTAGGAAACTCGTTGGAGGATCTCTTACCCCTCTGCAGAGAAGCAGTCACTGTATTCTACTTCCCCAACCGATTGGGAAAATGACATTTTGATCAAGGATTAAAAGCTGTTATAGTGTTACATAGCCACAATTAACGCCATGTGCGAAATAGACATATCATGTTCATAACGATAGAACATATAAAGAACATAGGAATCTTGAAATTCGAAAATACGTAACGACTTCTTGTTCAGGTACGAAACCATTTTATTAACTTTGAGTTAAAGGTTTCGACATAAGGAAGAGAGACACAATCTTGCTATGCTGTCTTATTCATCTGGCCCGTATCTCGTGCGGCACCCACGGCGCGCAAATTCATCTCGTCTCAGCGAGCCCCAAAAGTCGAACCTCCTCGTTCGGTGTCTAGTTTTCAACTCTCTAACTTTCTTTCAATTCTCCACTAACCTCTGCGCGCTTCCGGTGCGTGACGTCACTCGCACTCCGTCACCCGTTTCATATCGGACTATTGTGACATCTCTGAGTGACACCTACATCCGCCTGCGTTAACACCTGCCTCAGTGTTGCACCTAACTCATCCATGTGCTGAGCCGAAATGTTCTCAGCCTAACTAAACCCAAAAGTATGAACCGAAATCCCATAGCTATTATATTACACTCTCCACCCCTGCAGAGAAAAAGTCGCTGTATTCTACTGCCCCAAACGACTGTGAAAATGGCAATGTGATCAAGTATTAAAAGCTGCTATAGTATACTATTTTCAAATCTGAAAAAAGAGCACAACGTTATTATAAATAGAATTATTTGCAGTCACATGGGTACCATGCATAGTGAGACACCATATGATTATTCTTATTCAATGATAATTTTGCTATATGGTTTCAAGTATCTAATGGTTAAAAAAAAACAAAAAAACTCTTATTACTTCAAGTAATATTTCTAAACTCAATTTACAGAAATATACTATCAAGTTATTCCCATCAAATATAAATTATTTTAAACTCATCTGTATGACCAATAGATAAAATACTAACATATAATCCATGTTAAAGTGGTCATGGGAGTAATGGCAACAGAGTATAATTCATTCTTCCCATGTCTCTCGATCTGGGGCTTTACCATTAGATGCAGTATATTGCAAAATCCAGGATACCCCATTTTGTGCGAATCTTACCACTCTGCGGGAAAGATAATAAACCTGTTCGAAGCCCCAAACCAACAGGACGTAACCAGGAAAAGGAAGTAGGAAAAAGACAAAGAAAACTTAAAACTCATAACATGAAACGTTAAAAACATTAAACAATCTTACTGAAAGCAAATACAAAGAGTCAAAACTGGAAAGAAATTTAAAAAAGGAATTAAAAAAAAACGGCAATAGATTAAAATATATAGTCTTCTTTCGGTCAATTGTCTTATCCCATTGCCATCTTGTCTTCTCTCCATGCTGTCTTTTGTGTTGACCCCACGGTGTTTTAAGTTCTTACTGGTGGTAATAAACAAGGTCAAATCGACTTCTGTGTACATAATGTACTTACTTCATCGACGACGTTTCTTCTACATACATTTTACCGGCTATACTCACGTCGGAAGCAAACTGGACCATTGATTGAAATTGGATAACCTCTCATTCAGCGGTTCATCCGCCGATAAATAAATATTACAATCTAAATTCTAAACTTCTAAATTTCTAGACTATCAGTCATCTGAGTATATGTCACCTAACTAGAGCCAAGCTTTCAACGGACGTATACCTTTCAATTAGACTGAGTGAAACTAACGATTTCCGCTAATAGGCACCCGTTTTAAATCTTTTAAACTAACTAAACAACATGCAAAAAATATTCATCCAATCAAATATGTAACTGAAATATTAAACAGTGAACTACAAAGAAAACATTAAGCAAAAAATGAAAAAAGAAAAAAAAAAAGAAGTAAGGTCATTGGCCTAATGAGTTGAGCGTTCTCCAATGGTCCAGGAGACGGGGCTCAATTCCAGGTCGTGCCATACCAAAAACTGAAGAAATGGTACTTGATGCCGCCTTGCTTAACACTCAGCATTATAAGGTAAGGATTAAGGGTAAAGTGGAGCAATACAGGGAATGGAGTAACCCCCTACCCCTATATTTCAGTGTAGTAGCTATAGAAAAGAGTGCCTTCGGGTCATCCTCGACTAAGGTCGCCAACTTTATTTACTAACAATAAAAAAAACAAAGATCATAGAAGTTTATAGCGAATATAAAAGAAGGAAGGAAAATCCAACAACTAAAAAGTAATGTCAAAATTATAAAAAGAAAATATTAAGTGCTTTGGTGAGTGACCACATAGTAACAGGAGCTAGTATAAGTAAAGTAAAGCTACTGTACAAGACTAAGCAAAGATTTATAAGTAAAAGACAAGAAAAATATTAAGGGTATGGATGACGACATAATAAGCAAAAAGAAAGAAAATAACTCATTAATCAGAAACTTTTTAGATACATAAATAAATCAGTTAAATATATTCTAAGAATGAAACGGCCATAAAATTGAGATTGCAGTAAGCATGCAAAATCGATTTGTTTCCCTTTGCGACCAAAACGATTCACATAAAATATAACAAACGAAAACAAACCTAATACTATGTCCATAAAGTATTTCAAGTTGGCCAGGATATTTAATTTTAAGATACAATGTAGAGGAACTTAACGCGGCTCAAACGTTCGACATTTTCATATATATATATATATATATATATATATATATATATATATATAGTCTTACTCATTTTAAGTACTTATATGTAAGTTCGTCTCTTATTTCTTAGTATTTTTGGCCTTGTGTCACAGTAAAACAAGACAATGTAAATATCAATAAATAAACGACTTCTTCCATCTTTTTCAAAATTCAAGTCTAGACAAAAATGAATTGGCTATTATTTAACATGTTTAAAGGATTTTAAATTTTCGCTGACTTATTGTATATGTCAGTCTCGCTCAGTATCTAACAAAAGAACAAAAACACACGTTAAGTTTTCATCTTTATGATAATGAAACAGGAATTCTACGTATGGTGGAATAAAAATAAAGTTGCATGTGTTCTAATGCGGAAATAGGTTCAAACAGTTAACATAATAACCACAGAATTTGATCATTTATAATATATAATCAGTTTATCCAAGCTGGAATTGCAGGATCAAAAGGGATTTGGTATTTCTGTCTGTCTGTCTGTCTCACTATTTACCCAGCACTTCCACCACGGGTATGATGCCACTAAAGTCAAGATCAAAACAATTTGAATTTAAAATTTTCATTTTCCTAGACAGGTTGCCTTATTTCAACTAAATAGCCCAATCGTTCCAATTACTTACTCATAGCTGTTGGAAGAAAACATTGATTAGAGCCTTTCTCTTAGACATTACCACGAATCGAAATAGAACAGCTTCTTCTAGGATACGTATAGGGTTGCTGATCCTATTACCTAAAATGATAAATGTAACACTTATCGCACCTCCTCCTAATACTTAAATGTTTGACGTTATTTATGTTCTATGCCTCGTCTTTGTTCTTAAAATTATTTTACCGTGTATGGTGCTTTTTTTCTGTTGTTAGCTAAAAGAATAAATTAAAATACTTCAATCGTATGATGATATCTTTCAACCATAATTCTTATTTTACACAAGAAATGGAGGCAACACTCCACAAAGCAGCAGCTATATGGCCACCAGCCATCCATCACGAAAAATATCAAAATTAGACTAACCAAACATGCGGGACACTGCTGGGGAAGTCGGGACGAGCTCATAAGTGACGTACTCTTGTGCATCCATTCACATAGCCGAGCACCTTGAACCTATATACTGCATGTTTGTGTACGGGATGTACCTCTGAGGACCTGCCGGAAACGATGGACGATAGGTAGGGGTGGCGAGAGAAGGTCAGCGATATCAGTGCTGATGGCGTGAGATGATGATGATGATGATGATTTACTAAACTGTGTTTTCAGCTTAGTTAATAAGAATTATCATCATCAGATGGTACTCTAGTTGTTTGCAATAACTGCAACACATTAAGTCGTCACTCATCTAAATCCAGAATAGGCTTATAGCTGCTTATGCTCGGTTATCTTGTGGGAACCGTTGTTGTCACCGTGTCTAGTATATTTGTCAGGTATGAAATGTTGGTTCTCTCTTGATTACCGAGTAACGTAGAATCTATGCTGTGCTGAGATGAGTGACCTATTAGGGACAGCAAGTATTGTAAGTTAGAACAGGCACACGTGCCACGACTAAGCTAAGTTTAGTAAATACATTGATTCAGTAATTATAGACTCATATCAATTTTCGGTGAATGTAGATTTTACTGGATGTATTTACGAGCAGTGTGATTTGGAAAACGGTATTGTCCTCCCTTTAGATTATTTACAGGCAAATGCTAAAATCTGCTCTGATATTTTTCTCTTTACTGGGAGACAATATGAATGTAAAATAAATACATTGATGTTCAAAGGCCAATGATCTTCACCTCTTTATTTTTTAATTTTGTAAATGATCAATTTTGAATAGAATCATTAATATCAAGTGTACAGAAACTTGTGGATTATTATTATCAGTTAGATCAAACCATTTGATTACAAGCAAATTACACTGGTTTAAAAAAATACATTTTTTGTCAGAGGCAAGAATGGGGTTAGATTTTTTTTTGTTAATTTTGGTGTGCTGAATTCAAACTTATAAATACTTTTGCTCTATCACCTCTAGTTTTCTGGCTTTTGAATAGTCTCATTTTAGTATAAACAGAGAATATATGTGCATATTTCAAGAGTTGCAGCAGCTTATAACACATAAAACAGGATATATAAAGAACACTGATTGAATCAATATACTTGGATGACACAATTACACAATTCATAGTACCACAGACAGTCAAAAGTGTGTTTTCTTAGAAGATCTGGTGTATTTTGCCCCCGGGATATCACGCAAGAGCATTCAGCAGAAGTCTCCCATCTTGCCGGGGTTCCATTTGCCTTGATAGTTCTCTCCATCTTCGTAATGCCTTGGTGGAATCTTTCTCCATGCTCATCACTCACTGCTCCAAGATTTGGCGGGAAGAAGTTGGGGTGGGAATGGTGAAAATGAATCTTGAGTGACATTCGGCACCCATCGGAAGACTTTAGCAACTTCTCAATACAGGCTTGGTAATCTAGTACGCATGTGTTACCAAGGAAGCAACTACAGACTGACTTGAATGCTTCCCATGCTCTCAGTTCCTTTAAGTTAAGAAGCTCCTCAAAATCAGTATCCTTCAGCACTTCTCGGATCTGAGGTCCGACAAAGATGCCCTCTCTGAGCTTAGCAGCACTAAGACCTGGGAACACAGTAGACAAGTGTTGGAAGGCAGCACCATTTTTGTGCAACGCCTTCACAAAATACTTCATCAAACCAAACTTGATGAGAAGAGGAGGAAGAAGCAGCTCGTTCATGTCCACCAGAGGATTCTCCTTGAGGCTGTGTTCACCAGGAAGAAACGTGCTTCTAGACCCCTAGTCTTTCTGCTTGTAATACTGGGATACAGCTCGAGTATCCCAGAGACAGAAAACAACAGTATTTTATGAAGCCTTCTTGCATACCCATGAGAAGACCAATGACCTTGAGGTCCCCACACAGAATCCATTGGTACTCACCGTACTTAATAGCTTTTAAAAGAAGCTCCATATTGTCATAGGACTCCTTTAGGTGGACAGAGTGTGCAATGGGAATGCTGGGGTATTTATTCCCGTTGTGCAGAAGAACACCCTTGAGACTTCGCTTGGAAGAGTCTATGAAAAGACGCCAGTCTGAAGGATTATGTGGCAAACCAAGGGACGTAAACAAGCCAGGTATGTTTGTGCAGTAGCACAACTTGTTTTCCATGTCGAAAAAGGAAGCTGGGTCTTTGTTCCGATTCCTGGAACTGGTGATCCTTACATCTTCCTGGACTAGGTCCCACTGTTTAAGTCGAGAAGCCAAGAGCTCTGACTGCTGTTTTGACAGATACAAATCACGTGCAAGATCATTCAGGTCTTCTTGCGTGATCCAGTGTGGCTCATTGCCACTTGTTCCTGAATATGTAGACTCAATATCTTCCAAAGATATTGACTCGGCAGAATCCTCCCTTGAAGGCATTTCTTCATCTGATAAGGAAAGATCCTTATTCACTGGAAGTGTGGGTAAAGGAAGATCATCTGAATGGGGAACGGGTCTCATAGCAGATCGAAGGTTGGGATATTTGATCTTTTTTCTAGAAGATGCATTGAAACCAGTTATATTAGTTAAATAATAATAACAATCATCTGCGTGGTTTCGCGACTCTCTCAAAACCATCGGGACTGCAAAGTTGAAAGCAAAGTTGAAAACTAAAAGTGCATTTGAAAATTTAATACTAATATTTAGTTACCCAAAAGATGGGTAAAACCAACCTCCTGCGCCGCCTGGGAGACAACCTCTTCCAATGACTAACAGAGTGTGGATTGAGACCTGCTGCCTTAACTGTCAAAATCAATCTTGATATATAACTATATATATATATATATATATAATGTAATGTTATCACTTACATTTAGTGCATAATAACTAAAAAATAAGCCATAAGTTTCACAATATTAGAATTAACCCTGAATTCATATATGCCTTTATGTACCGTGTATGTACAAAGCGCACACTATGCATATCTAAAAAACTAGAGGTGATGAGTAAAAACGGATTTCAAATTTGAATTCAGCTTCCTCAAATTAGGTAAAAATGGGTATTTTTGTGCTTGCCTCTAGTTCTTTGTAAACCAGTTTTATCGGTATTAGTGCAGAATTTGGGAAACGATGTAATTTTGTATAAACCAATACGTTTATGAGTACATATAAATAGTTACTTTCAATCATATAAAAAATGTAAAGATGGCGACCGTAGTCGAGTGTGACCGGAAGGCTCCCTTTTCGACAACTACTACACCGGGGTGTAGGAGAGAGCGTTACGCCTTTCCTTGGATTGCTCCACTTTACCTTTGATCCTTACCTTATAATGCTAAGTGTTAAGCAAGGTAGCATCACGTACGGATTTTTGAGTATTTGTTGACTCAACCTGAGATTGAACCCAGTTCTCCTGGGTCATTGGCGAACACTCTAACCATTATGATAATGTCTGGTTCAACTATATAGCTATGTTTTAATTTTTAGATATAGGTAGAGACAATCTGTCGTTAGGTTTTAGATTGCACTAACTACCCCTTGTCGAGTGGTAAAACCCCTACCGGAACAAAGTTGGTGTCCTGGGTTTTATCCAAAAAATTTTTTTTCTGGTGTATCACTCTTTATACTCTGCGGAACATTGTCTTTTTGAATAAACTAATATTCAACGGAGCAGGGATATTTTAGGTCGTGGAGGTTCTAAACAAAAACGACAGTGAAACTTCATTGCATATTAAAAGACGTGTGTCAAAGGGGATTCGGTCAAAGGAAAAAAAAAATCTCTGGAAAAAATTTGTTTAAAGATCTATTTGATGGAATGAAAATTAATTTTTCTAATAGCACTTTTTCAACTGTTAAAAGTAAACATCTGATCACTCGTCTAGCAGGGCGCATAAATATATCCAAACTAAAAAAAGATCATAAAATTAAGCAGCACATCTTTGATCAGATCAGTAATTTCGAACCTCTGGATCCACACACACACACACACACACACACACACACACACACATATATATATACACACACTCATAAGCATACACACACACACACATACACACACACATGCACGTGCACTCACACACACACATATATATATTCGCTTGGAAAGATATATATATATATATATATATATATATATATATATATATATATATATATATATATATATAACATTCTTTTCATATAAAGAGTCAAGTACTGCAATGCTTATTGTAGTCTGTTGACAAGGACTCTTATGTGTATAGTAATATAATACATAGTCAAGTCAGATGCAGTTGTATATCATTTATTACCAAACTGTAAAACTCTATAAACAAACACTTGAATATATCGCCATCAAAAATTAATCATAGTTCTTGAAAAGAATATATTTGAAGTCACTAATTTTTTCAACACCATCTATTATTTCCTACTCATTGTCGTCAGAGGTTTAATCCGGTAACTAATCTGGTGAGTTCCTCTTTGGTGCCAGAAGGTCCGTCTTTTGTGATATGAACCAATTTCACTTCCTGTCAGACACGACCAGGAAAACTATTACCTTTGCATTTTATTCATTTTCTTTTTTATTGTCTTTTTATATTTCCCATAAAATCTTTCAAAGATATCATCATCATCATGTCATGCCACCAGCACAGATATCCCTGACCCTCTCTCTCCACTCTTCCCTATTGTTCATCACTTCTGGCAGGTCCTCAGGGCTACATCCCGTATCCTCACTGAGCTGCTGTATGTAAGTTCGAGCAGGTCGTTCTGCTTTTGCTCGGCTATATGAGGGTGTCCATCGGAGTATATCACTTATGAGCTCGTCCCTGCTTCTCCAGCAGTGTCCTTCATGTCTGGTTCGTCTAACTTGGATAGTTTTCGTGATGGGAGGTAGATGGCCGTACAGTTAGTGTTTTGTGGGGTGTTGCCTCCAGGACTTGTTCAATATTGCTCGCAGCATTCTTGTATAGTTGCCGTCTAGCTTTTTCTCCATCCGGTTAGTTAACGTCCATATAGTGCATCCATATAGCAGTATCGAGACGACCGCTGCTTGGTAGAAACTGCGTTTCATTTCATCGGTCGAGTCTGACTTTCATATGGCCGATAGCTTATCGATAGCTGTCCATGGCCTCGTTGGCCGCGTGTCAATGTCATTTTTGCTTGATGAGACGCTAAACAAAGAAAATAATAATGTTTCAAATAATCCTTTTTTACGTATTTCTTGTATGTCTTCCTTTCTGGTTCAAGTCAACAATTTCAATGAATTGAGTCCATCATAATCTCGGTTTTAGGTTTAACTTTCAATAATTCGAAATACGCATGCATACAAAATAAATACCTAGAAAATTAAGAATTATTATGGATCAACTGAACCCCCTCCCACTTCAGAAACCAAAAATAGATCAGCCATTCTATCAGCAAATTTAGAAAAAAAGATTCTTTAGTTAAATATCTGATGATAAACGTACAGAATACGAAAAATATCATTAGAAAAAGCAGTGAAAAACAATTTTTGGATGTAAATCTTCGGTTTGGTTTCTTTGTTTAATGGCATATCAACCTTTGTAGGTTATTTAATGCCAAAGCCATCCTCCTAGAAGAACAGTACTATTTAACCCATACCTGGGAGGATAAGGGGGTTCATACCTTTTCCAACGGTATTTGCCCGAAAGTGAACGTAATAGCACGACTGGAGTACGAACTCGCGTACTACGATGCTTTAACCATTACATTACAAGGACATCCCCTGTAAATCTTTGCTGAAATCTTCAATTTAGCTTTGCCTAAAATAAATTATTTCTTTTAACTTTATTGTTTCCTTTCCAGTTGTCCATTTTTTTTCTTACTGGAAAGCTTTGCTTAAATCTTCCATTTAGTTTTGTCTTTTTTAAATTCTACTCGCTAAGTTTATTGTTTCATTTCCAGGTGTCCATCTCAGCTTCCTGTAAAGCTTTTATTGAAACTTTTATATATATATATATATATATATATATATATATATATATATATATATATATCGTTGACTGAATGAATTATTGAGACAACAAATGGAGCTGCTAGTGATCAATATTCATGTTAAAATGGTGAACCTAACATGGTCGCCTAATAGAAACGATAGCACTATTGATTATTGCAACCCTTTTTTTCATTATTTCCTCATCTCTGTTATCTTAATGGATAACAAATAGTACAATGGTGAAACGCACACAGACACGTGCACAGATATACACACACACAAAGCTATGTGTGTTGGAGGTGCGTGCTTGCAAATGCGTGAATTTTCATATAAAATATATTATTTCGTCATCTTACAATTTGGACATTTCTCGTTCAAGTGATCGCAGATTTTAACAGTACACACAGAAACGACTCAAAATTATGCATTTATTATGTAAACGTGTTTTCTTTTCACCATCAGATTTGTTTAATGTCATATCCAAGGCACTTCTTAGGGGGTCTTACTCTGCTTTATTGCTGTTTTCTATAGCCTCAGACTAATACCGTTTCTAAACCCGAAAAAATAGCCTTAAACATAGAACTTTGAGTTGTTTTTGCTCATTTCGTTTACAAATTCAGATCATTTGAATGTTTCCTCTCTGTTATGATTGAATGTTTCCTTTCTGTTATGATTTGCTGCGTTCGCTTACTATGTGATTGAAGGATACATCTCTATCACCACATATGCTACATCTGCTATTTTGCTGCTTCTTATCTATTCTCGCTTTGATATGGTTGGTCGTTATGACGTGGTTCTGTGTTGCTAGTAGAAGAGATTCAGTTTCTCTCTTAAGGTTTCCCTTTCTTAGCCACGTCCACGTTTCTTCTCCACGTTAGTCTCTATAACCGTCTATAGAGTTGTTTTTCTTCAAACTTTTGTTTTCTGGTCATTGTCGTTGTGCTGATACTCGTGTCGTCAGTATTGCTTCTGGTGACTGTAATCAGTCTTTCTTTGCCCTTTCCCAATTAGTCTTCGAGTCGTTGGATTGATGCGTCTCCAATGTCTTCAACGTTGCTTAGTTATCTTACTCCCTCTTTCTTTGACACATCCATTGTCAAGTGGTTTGATCACTCTTCAGAATTGATCATTGTAAGGTTATTTTATTGGAATTTATTTTTATTCCTACATTTAGATATAAGTTCTGACTGTTTATTTTGAAGTTTGTTTTGTCTTGAGAATGTGGTTATCGCTGTTTCTTTTTCTTGGCAAAGATTACAACGTTTTGATAGTTGGTTTTGAGATGGAACTATTATTTAAAAAGAGAAAACTTTCCGGTTTAATTTTTATGTGTTTGGTTAGAATTTTTAGTTGAATATGAGGCAAGAAAGTGATTTACTGTATTCATTGTTTTCATTGCGAAGTAATATTTTTTCTGTGTTGGCGGCATGTGCATGTACACGTTCAGGCACACCTGAAGGTCATAACACACACACACACACACACACACACACACACACACACACACACACACACACACACACACACACACACACACACATATATATATATATATATATATATATAAGTTCCAAATTCAAGAGAACGTTCTACCGTACCCTATATTAAATATCATTATATCCATATCCACTCCCAGATAAACACACAGACACATACAGATAGACAGACAGACAGACACACACTCACAGACACACACACACACACACACACACACACACACACACACACACACACACACACATATATATATATATATATATATATACATAAGATCCAAATTCGAGAGAACATTCCACCGTACCCTGTATAAACTATCACTATATCCATATCCACACCCAGACACTCAGACACAGACACAGGCACACATGGGCACACACATGTATATATATATATATATATATATATATATATAGATATATAGATATATATATATATATATACTAAAACGTGAATTTTTATAGAGCTCAATGCATCTATAGATTTATATATGCCAGTAATAACTGTAAATATATTTTCACAATCAAAAACTTTATCGTAAAATCTAAAATGTAAATCGAAGGCAAGTATCATTCTTAGTGAATAAAAGGAAATATTCAACAAATGGATCTGATCTAATATGAATAAAAACTACTGCTTAAAATATGAATTTTAATTACGAGATACTTTATCTCGAATAAAAGAAACATAGTTGTTATTGCAAGAAGAAATATTTGTCAGATTAAATGTTTTTTTTAAAATAAAAAAAAGTATATTAAAAATTTAAGCAATATATGTGGACCATTATAAAATGGTTTGGAAAAGTAAATGATAATATAGAAATAGAAATAGAAACATTATTCCATTCAATCTCACTATATTAATACCATGAGGGCACATTGAGGGCTGAAGGTTTTTTTGCAATTTCGTGACATCAGTGTAAACAAATACATCAATAGGAAAATGTAATACTTCATATATATATATATATATATATATATATATATATATATATATATATATATCTCACAATAGTCATCCACAGACAGATATGTTTCGTTCTATATATATATATATATATATATATAAGTGTGAGTGCGTGTGCGTGTGTATGTATGTGTGTTCTGTACACAATATAGATTTACTTATTGGTTCGTTGGAATAACATGGGTAAAAAATTCACATTATCTAACAATAGATTAAAATTACTTTTATATTTCTTGTCGTTGTCGAAAACTATGAAATGCATTGTCTTATTCATGGATTAAAAAAGAAAACACTGATGTTGAAGTCACGAATTAAGTGATGACCCGTGTTGATCTCATCAGATCAAAACAGAATTATTTCACTGACAGAAAATTAAGATAAAAAATATAAGAGAAATTAGATGAAACGCTTTGATAAGCATTCTCTATCATATCCTTTCCACAAAAAGTGTAATACAAATTCCACAATTAATTTTATCAAAAATTCACCTTTGAAATTATTTTTGGGGTTATTCTATTTCCCATTAGGCAAATTATAAAAAGAAAAGTTTCCACGTTATTTTTTTATAATTATCAAATCTCTTGAACAGGTTCTACCTGCTGATTACCATTTGGATTGCATAAATCAGCCCTCGTTCCTAACGAATGCGTTTGTGGACCCATGCAAAAATTTCATGCAATACTCGAGCGGGTATGAGAAGAGATCATAATTTGAATTACGAGTTTGATTGCATTGTGTCTAGTTAAATTACGCGAGACCTGGCGAGACATTCTCTGATGTCACGTGGCCATGCATCAAGCAGAAAAATGAAATCCAAGCAAAAGAGGAGAAAATCACCGAGGACGTTATGAATTGCAATATCTTTATGATCTACTGCGCGTGATCTTGTTATGACACACTACACTGGCTGGAAGCCAGTTTGTGTTCTTGCGATGGAGCCACTGAGGCAGCTGGCTTTTTACTAGAAGAAATGAAAGTCCAAATTTAGTGTTCATATTTTTGTCTTTTTTCCACTTTCAAACTCTATTTCACACACACACACACACACACACACACACACACACACACACACACACACACACACACACACACAAATGCATACACACACTATCTCGACGATAGACTTAACTTCTATACACACACACACACACACACACACACACACACTGAGCTTTGAATTAAATCAAGCGCATTTTTCAAATGGATTTGGTTATTTCTAACTTCCTTTTTCCCTATTGAACGCTTGTTTCAAATTGTATATAGGCATTTGTTCAAGTGTCAAAACTGTGGTCTGAATCTGCATGTATCAGTTTATTATATATAGAGAGGGGGACTGGTAAATAGACACACACACACGTATATATATATATATATATATATATATATGTGTGTGTGTGTGTGTGTGTGTGTGTGTGTGTGTGTGTGTGTGTGTGTGTGTGTGTGTGTGTGTGTGTGTTTTCACGTGTGGATAGATAGGCATTTACACATATACATTGTTAGATAGGAAATAAATAATGGAAATGAATTCGACTAGATAGATAGGTAGATAGATAGATAGATAGATGCCACCCTGAACGCAAGATTGTGGGTTTATCCTCTCAAGACGGATAAGACACTTCGGCGAAGGACACTAAACTGCATATTGCAGTAAGAATCCAGTTCTGAAGCGTGACGGAGTGTGGAGTATTTCATACATAGCCATTACTCACAGGACTCTTTTAACCCGGTGGCCTAGTATCAGACAGTGTTTAAGATTTCCAGTGTTATATACGAATACTTGATATCATAATACTGCATGCAGAAAAGTTTCATCAAATTGTTCAATATAAATATTTACATACAATGCATGGAATTCTCTAAACCCTAAGTATAAACTATCCCCGTATTTATTAAAATGCCATTCAAGTCAATCAAGTAAGCAGTGTTCTTAATGCTCTGAATCCATCTGATACAGAAAAGTGATAGAGTCTCCATGGAACATTTAAATAGACAGTTGCGAGCATTTGATTGGTTGTTTTCAACAGACAGAAAGATGTGCAGTGGAATGGTCTACACTCGCAGAGAATCAATGAAATTCAAGTATCTTCTCGCGTTACAAGGGGGGGTGGATATCAGAGACTAAAATTCTCCAATAGGGTCAGCTTGGCGATGGGTGTACGAGGTTAAAAGACTTGCATCTCCCCAATGACTCAAGCAAATAAGATCACTGACGTTGCCCACAGGTGCCCAGAATATAGTAAAGAGCGTATATATATATATATATCATCATCATCATCATCATCATATCGCTCTGGTAGCACGGATATTCCTGACCCTCTCTCGCCACTCCTCCCGATCGTTCATCGCCCTAGGAAGGTCTTCAGGACAACATCCCGTATCCTCATATAGTTGCTGAATGTATGTTCGTACTGGTCGTCCTGCTTTTGATCGGCCATGTGTGGGGTTCCATAAGAGTACATCTCTTATGAGTTTGTCCCTGCTTCTCCAGCAGTGTCCTGCATGTCTGGTTCGTCTAACTTGAATAGTTTTCGTGATAGGGGGCAGGTGGCCGTACAGTTGTTGTCTTGTGGGGTGTTGCCGCCAGGACATGTTTAAGATTGCACGTAGCATTCTTGTGTAATTGCCGTCTAGCTTATTCTCCAGCCGTTTTGTTAGCGTCCATGTAGTGCAGCCATATAGCAGTATCGATGCGACCGCTGCCTGGAAGAAACTGCGTTTCATTTTATCGGTTAGGTCTGATTTCCATATAATCGATAGCCTATTGATAGCTGTCCATGCTTTCGCTAACGTCGTTTTGATGTCCTTTTCGGTTGATTCGACGCTGCTTCCTAGGTATATATATATATATATATATATATATATATATATATATATATATATATATAAGTAAATAAAGCAGTCTATTGAGCAATAAACCTAGAAATGGCTGTTTGATAAAAAAGGTATTGAAAAAAATAAACACGGCAAACAGAGAAGTCCAAATTGTTATCACTCATACTGTGTTTTTGTTTTTTTCATGCACCACCACATATGAATTTCAATTCAAAAAATTACAAAGAATTCTAGGTTTATACTGAAATGGTAAATGTATAATCCAATGAACGAAAAACAGAGAGAATACAATACTGAATAAAAGGAATTGTTCAAACAAATACGATTTAAATTGACATAATGTTGTGGCAGAATCACCTACTAATGGACTCAACCACTCTCCATAATACCGGAAGACGCAGCAATACGAGGTCAGTCTAGATGCGGAAGCTAACCTCTCCCCCGCGCGGTTATGTGAACTAGCGTCCTATGTTCTTGTAAACATCCTTTGTTGTTGTAAATATAAACCTATACTATAACCGTGGTGTTCTGTTCTCTTTGTGACCCCTTCCAGGGCCATAACACATAAAATCTTAATTGGAAGAAATAGTAGTCTTCGATGTAATTGTGAGAGTGAATAAAATAATTAAAATAGAAATAAATTCCAAAAAAGTTAGAAACTCCCAGAAGCCCCTGGAACTCATGCGCGAAAGAAGTAACCATCTGTTCGAAGCGGAGAGATTCGCCCTCACTTAATCAGAACCATTAAACCTGAAAGGACGTTTTTTTCTGCCCGGTTGTAAGCAATTTAGCATTCCTGTTTGCCAAGTCCCAGCGCTTCACATGTGGGTTGTGTCTTCTGCGAGTGAGCCGCCATAAAAACATCACCAGACAAGACCATACTTAATTTGGACTTATTAACCACCGGTGAAGACTAATATATTTCAACGGCTTATTTTGGAGAAATGACAGTACTTAAATAGTCCAGGAAGACATTCCACGATACAGAGTAGCCGTGCGCAAACCCAAACGAAATAATGTAGAAATTCAAAAGATATCTCTTCCTGCTATCTGTCTTCCTTTTCTTCCTTTGCAGCCTTCACAGACACGAAGACGACAGCGAATTAAGGTGGGGTAAGAAAAAACTAACAGAGTAAGATATCTAAAACAAACACAGAAAACAAATAAATAACCACCAACAACAAAATCTTCTTAAGCCTCATATAATTTTTAAACAGGAAAGAATTTAAACTGGAAAAATGCCAAAAAACTTTCCAACTACGTGTGGATAACAACAAATCCTATGAAGACAATTCTTCAGTCAAGAAAATGCCATAGTCAATCTGTCCAGGATAATCTGATAATTTTTTCCGAACGAATACCTGTTTAAGAACGGAAAAGAATAATATCAAAGCGCAGTAATATACAATTTATGCTCAAAAGCATTAATCACTATACAAATATAACGTGCGGCAAAAATTAGCCCCACATTAGAAATCTATTGCAAAAGGTCAGTTTTTAAGTGGAGTAATAATGATTTGAATTCAGAGCTTTCCATTTCCGAGACTCTTTGACAGAAAGTAAGTAAAGTTGGCGACTTTAATCGAGGGTAACCTGAAGACTCCCTTTTTAAAAGGTACTATACCGAGGAGTACGAAAGGGTGTTACTCCATTCCCTGGATTTTTTCACTTTACTTTTGATCCTTACGGTATAATTTTGTGTGTTAAGAAAATCGGCATCAAGTACCATTTTTTGAGTCTTTGGTATTACTCGAACTGTAATTGAACCCCGGTCTCCTAGACCATTGGCAACCATTCTACTCATTAAGAAACCAGTCTGTTTAACTACTTACTCATAACAGTGGAAAAAACTGAGGGATTATTGTATTTCTTAGAGACATTAGAATTAAGCGAAACACAGCAGTGACAAGAATATAAACTCATATCACCGATTTCATTAGCTATCATCATCATCATGTCGTGCCGCCCGCACGGATATCCCTGACCCTCTCTCGCAACTTTTTCCTAGTTCATCGCCTCCGTCAGGCCTTCTGCACAACATCCCGTATCTTCACATAGCTGTGTATGTATGTTCGAGCTGGTCATCCTGCATTCGCTCGGTCATAAGTGGGGGTCCATAGGAGTACATCACTTATGGGCTCGTCTCTGCTCCTCCAGCTGTGTCCTGCGTGTCTGGTTCGTCTAACTTGGATAATTTTCGTGATGAGAGGCAGGTGGCTGCATAGTTGGTGCTTTGTGGGGTGTTGCCGCCAGGACTTGTTTAATATTTCTCGCAACATCCTTGTGTAGTTGCCGTCTAGCTTCTTTTCGAGCCGTTTTGTTAGCATCCAAGTAGTGCATCCATACAGCAGTATTCGACACGACCGCTGCTTGGAAGAAACTGCGTTTCATTTTATCGGTCAGGTCTGATTTCCATATGAACGATAGCCTATTGATAACTCATTAGCTATAACGATAACAAATACACTGCGTATGCCTCAATCTCAATCTGGAAATGTTGACAGTATTGTAGATATTATTTTGTAGAACAAAAAAAAACAGTTATTAAATTTGAATACCAATAGAAATTTCAAAGATTATATTGCTACAACTATAATTTAATAATCTGATGTACGTGTGTGTGTGTGTGTATGTGTGTGTGTGTGTGTGTGCACAAACACATTCAGTCACATCTCCAAAGACTTTCTAATTTGCATTTATCTATTCCACAATTGCGCCTTTGTAAATTGCAAGAACAGAAAGAACAAGGAATACAATGCTCTTTCCATCAGAATGAGATAGACGGCTCGTTTCAACTCTGTATTGCAAACCAATATTTCAATCCAAGCGGCACTAGTTTGCTTATATCTAGAAATAAAAAGTAAAGTAAAGTTGGTGATCATAATCGAGGGTGACCCGGAGGCTCCTTTTCGATAGCTACTACACCAATTTGTAGGGGAGGTCGCTAGTCCTTTCCCTGGTATATCTAGAAATAATGAAACATTATCGAAGGCAATCTTGTTTAGCACATTTAAAGATTTTGTGAAACAAGGGTTTCACAAAAGCTTTTTGATGCCTTTATTAAGGACCTAGTTTATATCCATTTTTTTTTTTACCTTTTCAGTTGATTTTAATATTATTTGTTTTTGTTTTTTGTTTCCTTTTTTTAGATTTGTTTTCCATTTCCACTAGAACGCTAGGAAGATTCAAATAGAAAATTCCTCAAATGCTAGATCAACCCATCGGTCGAGTTTAGAATCAATGTCTCCCCTGCAGAGAGTCATTACTCGTCCCCACAAATAAAAGTGAGTTATCCAACGTAAAACATGAAGCTCCATTTAAATAAGTGGGTCTAGTTTTAGGGTTCAGGAAGAGTAAAGTCTACATTCATTCCTAAACACCTATACCGTTATACTTCCTTTAAAATCAATCAATTATCGATTAACTATTCGATTATAAAATAGATTATATATTTACGCATTCGTCATATTCGAGAAAAATGAGTGTTATTCGTTATTTAATCATTCTCAAAGTATTTTTTGTTCATCTGCTAAATTAAGCCCAATTCGAACGTCTTATCCTTTCTTGCTTGACAGGCAATATACTTTGATGTATATTAAAATTACAAACCATTAAATAAAAAATGGATTTGATTTAAGTACATTGTATGCAGTGTATATGGATAGTATAATCTTATTTGGTTTTGTTTTGTTTTAATAGCGTATCAACCACTGTAGGTTATGTAATGCCAAATCCATTTTTATTCATATAAACAATTCCATTTCAAACAATTCAGTTTAGTATAAATATGCAGTTTAAATTTCAAAAACAGTTCCATTTTAAACAGTTTGGTTCAACATAACTACACAGTTTAGTTCTATTTGACCCATAGATATGACCCTATTAGGTGCTACCTCTTCAGGCCAGAGTGAATATAAGAGCGATACCAATAGATGGGAACTCCGCATTTCGCAAAGCTCTTGCATCACTGCAGCCTCATCATCAGATTATTTAGATTCATAAGCAGGACACTCGTTGGGAGAGTCTTACCCCTCAGCAGAGATGCAGTCGGTGTATTCTGCAGCCTGAGTCGATTGGGTCACTGGATAATAGCTTTATTTTCTAAGCTTTTCTTAGTTGTGGCACAAGACCAAAAGTATTAGGCACAAAAGTGAGACTGCATCAGCATATTGTTTATCCACCTCTTATTTTCAAATCTTCGTAGTTACCGATATCCGATCATTTATTAGTTTTGTTCCGTTAAACGGTATATAAAACTTTGTGGGTTTTTTATGCCAATGTAGAGGAAGAGCAGTGCTATTATTTAATCCTTACCTAGGAGGATAAGGGGGGTATTCAACCAAAAGTGCACGGAATAGTGTCACTGGAGTTTGAACTTGCTTATTTTGAGCCCTCAATCCAGCACTTTAGCCATTATGAATTTTTTTAGATCCGGTTATTATAATCTTAAGAGTAATCTTGAGACAACTGTGAATGATATTTTCGTTATCATACCACACACACACACACACACACAGTGAGAGAGAAGCAGAGGGAGGAGAGTGAGACAGAGAGAGAGAGAGAGGAGAGAGAGAGAGAGACGCTCACCCACACAGAAACTCACTCTCTCTCTCTCTCTATATATATATATATATTTCTCCGTTCCTTTTTCTTTCATACTCTTTTCATCATATCACTTTATTTCTTTCCACAATACTGCTGAAAGATGAAGGAATAATACTCATTGAGT
>OY757930.1:13623132-13655632 GCA_963585895.1 Sepioteuthis lessoniana
CGTGTGTCCTTGATATGACTCTGATTAATCTGATGGAGAGGATATCGTCCTGAACGTTTGGGGATTGTTGAATAGCTCCTCATTTCCACTAATTTCTGGTTCATTCTGATTCCCAGTAGTAAACCTATTAGGGTCCTTTCTATTGGTCAAAAGAATTGATTAACCATTTTACCGTTTGCAAAAATGACTAATGTTAAATTGAATTGTTAGTGTTTGATAGGAATACTTGAAACCATTTTACTGCGAGCTAATAAATGAGTTATGGCTTGTTTATAATGTTACAAATCCTATACATTTAAAATATCTCTAAAGAGCATTTATAGTTATATAACCTTGGAGTATTGAGATGGCATAAAATCCGATCAAGTAACCGTCATTCTTCCAAGTACCAAATATTATTTTAGTTGGGAAAAGGGCCTAATGATATATTCAAAAAATGGAATCTGTCTTAGACAATGAGAACCATCTATTTATGTAGAATTTAAGATAAAACAGGCCTTTCTATCTAGGCCAGAAAAAAACATTTATTATTAAATAACCTGCAAGTATTGAGATGTCATACAATCCAACCAAGCAATCCTGATTCTTCCAAGTATCTTATTCTATTTTAGAAGTGTTGTAGCCTAAAGATATATTTAAAAAAACAAATGTTCTAGATTATGAGAGTCATGAATTTATCGAGAATTTGAGATAAAACAGACCTCTTATTCCTGGCCAGAAAAGATGACTATTTTTTTAAAAATTAAGCAACTCTTACAATACTGCAAATTATCTGTTGGAAAGTAATTCCCACCACAAAATATGATATGTTTCGAATTTCATACTTCTGTCTTGTATTCTGGGCGTGTCATTACCAAATCCTCAATACTTTCTGATCAGGATTTTTCACAAAAGAGATATTTGTTAATCTGCAGTACTCTCAAAATCCTAGAGACCTAAATTTTTGCCAATTTTTTATTCTATTTTCTAAAAATGAAAAATCATCTTGAGATTAAGATTTTGGGACTCATAAGACAGAAAAAAAATTCTGCAAAAGTTTACATCAAAAGAGGAGATTTATTTATCTTCAAGGCGGAGATGATGACATTAAAATTACCCGATGGTGCAAGAAATGTCAGTCGGAGTAAAAAAAGAAAAAAAAAACATCTCGACGATCAAGCAAAGTCGGTTAGGCCAAAACCTGGCATTCTGAAGCTGTGCTCCAGGCCATTCAGCAAGTTTCACTGGAAGAATATCAGTCAAGCTCGGCATCTTAATCTCAACTTTTTTCGTCATCTTTACGATCTCAGCAAAAGCATGCAGTGTCGCCGAATTCTACTTTATGTTAATAAAATATTGCTAAACTTCAGACTCACACAAGTAATAAATTTGTTGAATCATGATGTAATTTTTATAGGTAAATTATATCTATAGAATAATAGTTGTAAATAAGTTGTATATGTTAAGAAATCGCTCAAAATAGATATAATCTTGAAAATATTGTTTCATGTCTATTTTGGTCGATATATTTAAATACAATCACTTGTGAAATTACCTAAAAAATGCGATTAATAAAATTATGGATTTCAAAGACACGGTTGGAATTAAAAAGAAATTTCAAACAAGAAAATATGTTAGATTTTATAACGTTATTGATAGTTAGACAACTAGTATATAATTTAATGTGATGGTGACGATACGTGAATCCGTCCTATCGTCAGATTTCAATTATAATAGAGAAATGCTGTTAATTATAGTAATTTAGCCAATAATTAAGCACTGATTAACTTTCGCCAATTAATTACCAAGAAGGGCAATCGCGAAATAAGTGTTGATTGAAGAAGTAATCAACGTGATAATGATCCTTCTTAAAGGTGCAAACTATAAAAGAACGTATTCATTATTGCCACAGAACCACATCGATATTTAACAAAATCTACACGACAAGTGTGTTCAATTCGAGCAATATCTCTATTCTTTTTGATTGGCAGAAAGTATGTGTCGAGGAGGGGAAATTTGGAATTAGGTTCGTGGCTGTTTTTTTGCTTTTATTTACTCCATACCCGAACCATTTCGAAAATCACTGCTCATCCGGATTTTTTTATCGTTGTTTTAATAAAAAAAAGAACTTTTAATCGACTAAATTCAGTCTTTCCCTCATAACACATAGTGAAAATAAAAGAAAACAGGAAGATAAACAAAACAGCTGAAAATGTTGTTGAACAGGAAGGTGGCGGTATTAGTAATCGTAAATGGAGCCCTTGGAACAGACACTCGGAAAACTGTAGATTCAAGGAAGAACTACTACTACTACTACTACTAAAATTGTTATTGTTATTTCTGTTGTTGCTTGATTTCTTTTTCTGAAAATGACCAGTTGAATTTCTCCCTGAGACCATGGGCATGTAACTATGCATCTCCCTGTGATCTATGACATGCAACTATACATCTCCCAGGGAAGTAGGGCATTCAACTATGGATCTCCTTGAGACCTTGGGAATGCAACTATGCAGCTATGTAATACGATTTATAAAATGTTTATATATATATATATAGGAAGATATATAAAAATGAAAAAAACACATGGTCTTCAAAGGGTGATTTCATTTATAGAATCATTTGCGAAAGTGAAACATTTCTTACTTTTAAAAATTTATCAGGGCCTCTCGAACGAGATGAGAAAGTTTTAAAAAATACTCTTTCCTTTATAGTTTTCTGTTTCAAATATAACTACTATCTGTGTGTGTGCATGTGTGTGTGTGTGCTTACATACACACACACACACATGTAAATATATATATATATATATATATATATATATATATATACATATATATATTACTTAGCTCATATCTTCCTCTTATCAAAATTCCATTACATATCCACACATCTTTATCAATGTTAGTTTTCTTTTTATCAATGTCTGTTTAATTGAACTATCAGTTTATATAAGTTTTTGGAACTTTTCACAACCAATATGACCAAATAAGGAAAGGAATTGAAAAAAACAAAAAAACAAACAAAACAGGTGTCTGTTTAACAGTATTGTGGTTTGAAATGATACTTCATTCAACAATTTTTCTGTGTTGTTTATTGTGTATATTAACTAACATAATGGAATCTTTTCAAAATTTAAGTTCTTATTATTTGTTAAATTATTTTTCAGTAAAATGTTATTTGTTTCCTCTTTTCATGTTTCTTGTGCGTTCTTCAATTTGTTTTTTAGGCTACCAGTACAATCACTCATATATCTTTTTTTTACAATCCAGACATAGAATTTCATATATATCTACACAGATTCATAGATCTACCTGTGTTTCATTTGTTTATAATGACAAAAAAATCATAGAATGTGCTTCAAGCAGTTTTCTGCACTTTCATATCTTTATGATTGGAAATCTTTTCAAGTTATTTCATAGTTATCCAACGGCGAAAGACACATCCATCAGGAGAGAGGTTTCTTTCCTGAAAATCTTTCATTATAATGTCTTAGCATCTGTATTTTTGCCAGAGTGCATAAGGAAAATCTCACCAAGATTGTAAAATGATTTGCCTTTAAGAACCAGGGAGATGCTACAACAATTCTTTGTGTATAAGCCATTATGGTACTTCCAGGTGAATCTATGTTTAATTATGTCATATCACAGTTTTTATTAGTTATTGTGAGCGTAGAGAATCCTACAGAAATAATATCATTTTTTTTCAGATCTACCAGTATATACGAGGTGCATACGATAAGTTTCAAGATTTTTTTCGTATGGGATGTTAAAATTGTCGTAGGCTCTTGAAAATTCGGTATGTTATTGCTATACATCTTATAAGATGACTAACCAATTTTTATGAATTCAGGTTTAAATGAACAGCTACAGTAGGAATTGGAATACACCCTACTAACACCAGATTATCACAGCTGGTAAATTTCAAAAATGCAATCTGGACGTGAGGAAACTTTAGAAGAATGATATTTAATAAAATTCTGTTTTAAACTTGGTAAAAATGCCACAGAAACGTATGGAATGCTTCAGACTGCTTTTGGCGCATATTGCATGACTCGAGGATCAGTTTTTGAGTGGCATAAGAGATTCAATGAAGGCAAGGAGTCTGTGAGAGATGATGCAAGGGGTAGGAGGATTAAGGAAGTCAGAACACCAAAGTTGATTGGCCAAAGGGTTATGGTTAGGGTCAGTACGTTGAGGTTTTAAGGAAGTTCAGGAAGAGATTCCGTCGGAAGAGGTCATCACTCTTTCAAATCGGGCCAGTGGCATTTCCACCAGGATAATGCACCAGTCCACAACTCCATCCTGGTCACAGACTATTTGACCGAGTTGGGCATCAAGATGGTTCCTCACTCTCTCTATAGTCCAGACTTTGCTCCCTGAGACTTTTGGTTATCCCATAAGCTTAGAGGCTGTCTTTATGAAACAATTGAGGAGATGAAAGAGGCTGTGACGAAGGTCATTGACATGCTCACACAAGAGGACTTCCACGGGGCCTTGCAAAAGTTGTTGGAACGGTACAAGTGCATTGCAGCCTGAGGAGGTTACTTCGAAGGGGACTAGAGTTTCATGTGTGTACTATGAATAAAAGTGCCCATACGAAAAAGTTAGGAAACTTATCGTATGCACCTCGTAGGTTGTATTTAAGTTAGGACGAACCACCTTTATTTATGTATAAGACATCTTATTTCAAATTCAAAAGTGTGTATTATAAATTTAGTTGGTGACCATAGAAGAGGGTGACCCGAAGGCTGCCTTTTCGATAGCTAGGACACCAAGATGTAGGGGAGGGCGCAACTCCTTTCCCTGGATTGATCCACTTTACCCTTGATCCTTACCTTATAATTCTGAGTTTTATGCAAGGAGGTATTAAGTACCATTTTTTTGAGTCTTTGGTATGACTCGATCTGGGATTGAACCAAGGTCTCCCGGGCCACTGGAGAACACTCTAACAATTATGGCAATATCTGAGACATCATAAGTATATCATATTTACCCAACCCCTCTGCTCAGGCAGGATATGACACAAGGTCAATTTTTTAAGCGGCGTTTAACAGGATTAATTTCAGAGTTTTCCTTCTCCTAGACTTGTTGCCTCACCAAAGCTCAAGATCAGTCTGCCCTACTATTTACCCATAGCTGGAGGGAGAATAATAGGATTCATACCTTTCCCAAGGGTATTAGTGCTATGTGAAATGCAATCAGTCTCATCCAGGATTTGAACTCTTGTCACCGTGTCCATTTCCTACGACGATAACCATTACACCACGGGCACCTCCTATTATAAGTATATAACTTATTTTACTGGCCACATGCCATGCCACATACGTGAATTGATAACCGAATGTATGGTATAAGTCTTATTTAGTCTATTGTATTTTTAGTCGTTACTAAGAAATATCCACTCGAATGCGGGATTCTGTATAATCATGTGTCTTTTAATGTTTACTTATTTTCGCAGGAAAATTGTGGCGTTTTAACATTTAAAAATGGTTGATTGGAAGGGCATGTCAACTTGCCTGAAATAACCTTATACCAAGATTTACGGGAATTGCGTTCATTGTATATTGATATTCAAATTGTTGCCTTAATTTCCTTAGGGATATTTGCAACCTGTATATAATATTAAGTGTTTTCATCAAGTACTACGAATAATATAATTTTAAGTAACATATTTCTTTTTAAATAAAAGTAAAGTTGGCGACCGTAGTCGAAGGCGATCAGAAGGCTCCCTTTTCAATAGCATCTACAATGAGGTGTAGGGGAGGGCACTACTCCTTTTCCTGGATTGCTCCACTTTACCCTCGATACATCCCTTATATTGCCGAGTGTTAAGCAAGGAGGTATCAGGTACCATTTTTAAAGTCTTTGGTGTAACGTGATCTGGGATTGAAACCATGTCTCCTGGACCATTGGCGAATACTCTACCCACTAGGCCAATGAGACGGTATTTATATTTTAAAATAATCATTACTATACAGATAGTTATAAGATTTAAAATAAAAGTAAATAATCCTTATATAATAATTATAGCATCAAGCAACCATTCTTAATACAAATAATCTACAATCATATGGCATCCAGTAATCCTACATAATAAAATTAATTCAACATTATGAATTTTTGCCAGAGAGAGTATTTTTACAGGTTCTACTACTTCGACTCAGAGTGAACCTGAGCTTAATGGCAACGTAGAGAACTTCAAATTCCGCGGATATTCAAAACTGGGGCTTTATAATAAGATGAAACTTTATATCATACACGGGGTCGCTCTTTTTTAGAGGGTTACCTCTGCTGAGAACACAGTCTGGTGATTGTAAGCTCCACCAACAGGGTAAAATATGACCTCATAAATTGAATTACCATGAACAGAAAATCCGACAAGCACTGAGTGTGACATACGAACCACAAGAAATATTTTTCGGCCTTATAATGTCTCATCACCAGTGTATACAGTGATCTTCCCCACTGGAGATAAAACCAGTGACCACAGAAAGTAGAGCAAAAATTCTACCACTGAACTACTGATCCACATCACTCTCAAGCATGACCAAATTAATTGGTTATAGTAATTAGGTGGCCAAATAAACTAATGTGTCTTGTAATTGCATCGTTACTCTTACGGTGGACACGGTCACCTCCAGGGCTACGTCTTTCAAAAAGGACTGGAGCTACGTATCCGCGTAATCCTAACCTTTCCAGTTGATCCATATGTTTCACTCAGCACCTGCCGGATTTTCTGGTCATGGTAATTTAATTTATAAATTCTCTATTTAAAAAAGATAGAGAAATGTTTAATAAACCAATTTACATAGAAAAGTGTTAATTTTCAAAGGTCGTAGATCATGTGCACAACATATATTTGTAAGTAATTTATAAGTAGGTGCTTTAGGTTTCGATTTTTCTTTTTAACGTGATTGCATATCAAATTTCGTGGACTATTTAATGCCTAAGCACTCCTTATAGAAGAATAGCAAAGATATTTAAACTTTTAGCTGGGAGATAATATTCATACTATTCCCTAGAACGAAAGTGGACGTTCTAGTACGACTGGAGTTCGAAGTTGCTTACTTCAAGACACATTAGACATTACGCCATGGGGACACCCACTGAAAATCTTGTTAGAAATTATATAACTCGTTATATTTTGATACAGACATCTTATTACTTAAAAAAAGAAACATATTCCACTTAACTTTCCTGAATAGTTTCTATATAAAGAAATATGGAGAGAATAGATGATGCTTAAAGCTAGGATCATTACTCTGAAAAAAAAAATGGAAAATAAATGGATCTTCTAATTCTCTATAATTTCGTCAAATTGCAGCCACTAACATCTGAAATAAAGTAGGAAAGATAAATTGAACACAGACATGAAAAAAGAGAAAAGATGAGGTTAAGTTGGGCAAGCAATAAAGATATCAATTTATATTTACGAAGTATCAGACCAAGATAAAGTCTTTTGTAGAGAAGATTAGTTTCTGTCACAGAAATGCGAGACATGTTGAAGGTCATTGGTGATACATATATGAATAGTCATGAGTAACAGGCAGTCATTCAGTTGTTGTCGGTGTTTGGCCAAGAATGGTAGAGGGAATTAATATGAAGAGCTGAAGAGATAGAAACGACGGAGAAGAAGAAGAAGAAGAAGAAGAAGAAGAAGAAGAAGAAGAAGAAGAAGAAGAAGAAGAAGAAGAAGAAGAAGAAGAAGAAGAAGAAGAAGAAACGTGAGAAATGAAATAAAAAAAATAAAATCATTCTTAATGGACAATGAATAAAAGATGTGTGTCGTGATAAAGCACATGATATAACTCTATGGGACATGCTAATATTCTATGTCATTTTTAAGTATATCAACTACTGGGTTGAATATTGTTGAGTAAATCTGTCACATTTTACAGACATATAAACACCCACATAGAAAATGCAGACATGTACACACACTAGTGCGTGTACGCAAAACACACAGACACATTGAACGAACTTTGCTAAAACACACACACACACACACACACACACATACAAACAAGCACACACCCACACATACACAAACAAGCACACACACATTTTGAACGAACTTCAGATGTATGTATAAAAGCGCACCAGTCTTGTGGAACTCAGTCACGATTTTTTTACCTTGTTTTATTTCATATATATATATATATATTTTTTTAATAAAAGTGAAAAGGTGGGTAAATCTATCTATTACAACGGATTTACTGGTGATATTTCGTTCTTCTGTGAATTAAGAACAAATTATTACCATTAAATCCGTTGTAAGTGCTTGGTTTATCCACTTATTTTTATCATATCTATATGCATTCCACTACATGTGCGATACAACACAGATGCAATTTTAAGCGGAGCACAGCTGGTTTGAATTCGGATTTTTCTCTCTCCCAGTCCAGCTAAAGAACTCAGTCTGCAGTTGTATCTTTCCACAGCAGAGAGGATTCTCGGAAGAATGCATTTCTCAAGGACATTAGCACAAAGTGAAAAGCAAAATGTCTCTTCCAGGATTGAATTCACCTCATCGTGTTCATTCAATATGGTAATAACCGTTACTCTAGACACACCTCTACAAAATATATATGAGAACGTATTGAATAATAGACTGAATTTTATACGGCAATTAGACCAATATGATGAACATGTTTCCTGCTAGAAAAGTTCATCTTAGGGAAGAACATACGTATTTTTTGGGTTAATTTTTAGCCCTTCGCAAAAATGTAAGTTTTTTTGCGCAGCTTGATCATCATTTCGACAAATAACTGCTAATGGTATATATGGTGTGATGTTTTTCCCTATCAATCTGTAAAATGATCTAATGAACATTTATACCAAGTATTAGATGGCTTCGTATTACAGAATTATATTGAATAATTGTAATTTGTTATTGTTTAAATGAAAGCAAACTTGGTTCTTGGAGTATCATCAAAAAGTGTTATTGGCCAACCGGCTGGAGCTGTGGAATGCCCTGACTGCATCTCTGAAGACAGTACCCCACCAAGACATATCCTGGATATGACACTAACTAATATGATAGAGAGGATCAAGTAATGCTGGAGTTTTGGGGAATGCGGAGATCTCCTTCATTGCCATCGATCCCAGGTCTACTCTTGCCCGGAAGGGTAGAACCAGATAAGGCAATATCTATTGGTCAAATAGAACTAAACTGCGTACTTGCTAAATTGAATTGTTTGAAAGAAAACTGTTTTTAAAAGAATCAAACTTTTTTTTAATTCTGCTTAATTGAATTGTTTGAAATAGAACTGTTTTGACACCGAAACTATGTACTTATGCTAAACTGAATAGTTTGAGATTGAATTCGGTGTTACATAACACGAACATGTTTTATATATCATAGAAAAATCAACCAACACACTGTTTGGAATAGTTTATTTTCAACAGAGTTACAGACACAGTTAGTTTAATTAGACTTCTACTTACACAACAACACCACTGAGCAATATACGATTGGATCGTTAGAGTGTCACTTGTTGGATTATATTGTGTCTTTAGTGTAGAGTGATGAGAGCAATTTATTCCTTCTTATCACCGATTGTCGTTTGCGTGCGTGACAGAGATATGAGTAAGAAAAACGTCCAGAGGGTATTCTCTCAAAACACCTCACGAACCCTGGGTACGGGAACTATAATTTGCAAGTCACGACGGCCTTTGATTTTTCCGGGGAGAAATGTTGACCAGCGGCTGGCTTAAAGAATTGTTTAACACGTTCAGTTGCCATTCCTCTAACAGGAAGGTGATGTAATGTTCCATTACCATAGAGCTTGCAGACACGATGTTACCCGGCATGCTTAACAAGATGTTCAACAACTCCACTTGGCGGTACGGACACAAGACTTGTTTCTCGTTCTGTATGTATGGTTCATGGTTGAACAACACTTGACTCGTTCATTTGCTGGTCCTTGAAGAAATATTTCTAAATTTTGCTTATATGTGTAAAGGGCGTGGAATAATACGTGGAAAGATAGTATTTTCCACCGTTTGGTTCATCTGCAAACAAGAATACAAGCCTGCATCAATGGCTATTAACTGTAAATCAGTAATATTATTGAATGTTCAATCTTCAGTGAATTGAAATTACCAATGTAAGTTAGATCGATTTATATTGGCGTACAAGATCCAAACCGATCAAGTAAAAGTAGTATATATATATATATATATATTTGTGTGTGTGTGTGTGTGTGTGTGTGTGTGTGTGTGTGTGTGTGTGTGTGTGTGTGTGTTGATGGGTGTACTGTTACTGGCAGCGATTGTATTAAATACTGATGTCTGACAATTACATGTTCTACTTGATTTCCAATTAAAATATTGAGTGTCGAAATACTCTCCATCAAATTTAAGTATCAGTTTAGAATAATATATATATATATATATATATATATATATATATATATATATATATATTGGTGTTTGTGTGTGCGTGTATGCGTGTATATATATATATATATATATATATATATATATAACGATCAACAATTTTTAAGCAATGCAAACTTCAAATTAGAAAAAAATATTTACTTGTATATTTTAGTTTTAAGAACATTGAGGAACGTAAGTAAAAAAGGTAATATAAAAAAGTATTACCATTAGAATTTTTACATAGGACATTTCTCTAAAATACACTAGATTAAATTAACAAACAGAGAATAATAAATTGTCTTTGTTTTTCAGATTAATTTTATCCTGAAGTAAGATGGAGTTTATATTACCTATCTTCCGAAATGTTAACAACTTGAAAAGGTAATCATTTACTTTTTATTTATTCTTCAATTTTAAGAAAGACAACATCGTGAAAAATAGACATCGAATCATACCTGTAAAGAATTTGTCACAAAATAGTCAACTTATATTTTGAGAACAAATTTGGTTCGTACAGAGGCGATGGTTTTATTTCTTTCAGAGTCGGAGAGGTTCAAATCTTATACATATATATATATATATATATATATATATATATATATATATATATATATATATATTCTGCAACAAATGTTATTGATTTGTTCCATCAACTCATTTTTATTGAGATAACGTTACAAACAATCTATTCTTAAGGCGTCTCATTGCACGTGAGGGATTCGTTAAGTTTGCTTGCGTGTGTATGTATGTGCGTGCGTGCGTATGTGTGTGTGTGTGTGTGTGTGTGTGTGTGTGTGTGTGTGTGTGTGTGTGTGTGTGTGTGTGCGTCTCAGTGCCTGTGTACGTGTGTGTGTGATTTTGCACAAAAATCCAAATATATGCGTGAGATTTATTTTTGAGTACGTACCTTAATTCTCGTGCACACATAAAACAGTCAGAACGCACACATTGAGAGAGAGAGAGAGAGAGAGAGAGAGAGAGAGAGAGAGAGAGAGAGAGGAACACACCCATATATGTATACATACATCACTCGTTCTCTCTCTCTCTCTCTCTCTATATATATATATATATATATATATATATATATATATATATGAATTTTCCTGTCTGTAAGAAAAATAAAATCTGTCTGTAGAATACAAATCCGAATATAATAGTTTTCTTGAGATTATGTTGAGTAATTTACCTTAGACATATTAAAAGTAACTATTTTGAGACATACGAAACCCTTTGAGCGCATTGAATTAATAATGGACCGACGACTGAATTGTATTTTCTACCTTACTTCCTCAAATAGAAAATGAGAGATTTTTCGCACAAAATATTGCAAAAAAGAAGCAAATGTTTGATTTCTTCACGTATTCTGGTAACCAATGCCAATAAGCCATTCTTCCTCCAGTGACGATCTGCAAAATTATATAATAGTAGACCTTACATTAACTTTTCTCCTTTCTTAAAATAATGTGTCTATGAGATATTTGAGAAATGTCGCTCAAAAATCACTGAAGTGAAAGTCTCTAATTTTCACGACTCTCATATTTATTCAGCATTCTTTTATTAGTTCGGCGCGTAGCAAAAAATAAAGCGTTCACTGTGAGTATCGCAGTCAGCAATTTACATAAGGCAATTCTAATTCTTTTCTGATATATATATATATATATATATATATATATATATATATATATATATATATATATACATGGTAATTTGGTAATATATATATATATATATATATATATATACATATATATATACATATATATATATATATACCAAATTACCGTAAATATTTTTGCATAAGACACACTATTTTCTTGAATTTTCAAAGCAAAATTCACGGGTGCGTATTATGCAGTGATCCATCTGAGGCTTTTAATTGACTCTTGTCGACCACATTATTTATCACTCTTTGGATGGAATGACCGAAACAAAGTCATATCATTAACCCAAACTCATGTGTAAGCTAAAATCATTCTTATATTTTGTGTGTAAGAACGGAAAAAGGGGGGACACGTTAGATTTACCTTTATCTTGGCTTCTTAAATTTCTTAAATATCTGCATGTATTATACAAGAGACTTGTTTATCCACAGTTTTTAATACCAAATATTGGAGTGTTTGTTATATATGAGTGCGTTTTACTCACATACAATTGCAGAAACATTACTTGTTATTGACGTTTCCACTCAGGTTGTTTACAAATAATTTTTTGAAATTATTCCACAAAAATGTATGCAATTATTTAAAAACTTTTCTTTGTATTTTTTTTTTTTTTGAAGGCTTTGTATTGGCGAAATATCTCGTCAATTATCATAATTACAAAAATCAGTCTGATTTGCCAGAGTTGGTAAAAATCATATTAAACCATTCTACACATAATTGTATATCCGGTAGGGATATACGAAAAAAGTGAGTAAAATTATATCAAACCATTCTCTACTTCAGAATATATCCCCACATGAAGATATGAAAAAGTTAATACAATAATGTTAAACCAATCTATACTTAACAATGTATCCACATATGGTTGGTTTCCCATGGTTTCTTCTTTGATATAATACCAACATTTGCAAATTATCTTATGCCAAAACCATCCCTGTAGAAGTTGTCGTACGATTTAATACCTAGCAAGTGGATAAGTTGATGTATAGCTTTCCCAAGATTATTAGTTCAATACAGCATGTAATAGCAAGACTAGAAATCAAAAATACATACGAAGATGTCATAGTCCAGTTCATTAGCCTCTACACTAGGTGGACATATAATTATATCAAAAAGTTAGTAAAACTATATCAAACAAGTGTGCATGTAATTATATATTCAAAGTGAACGATATTAAAAATACAACTTTGAAAATAATTGCAAAAATTCAGTTACAACATTTGGACAAAATGATGACTTTCAGTTTAAATGCATTTAATGATTCGTTCTCGTATAGATTAGCTCATATGGTTCCTGGGATTTCTAAAATAAATCAAATTATTTAAGAGAAACATTATATTCTGCGTAACAATTGTCTCTAATTATCAATGGTACATCTTAAGCAAGTACGTTTCCTAGTAGCATCAACCTTATGATTGTGAATCATGCTTTATTTGGAAATATGTCATCATCAACAAAATACGTGCGATATAGTTCATTATATTGTCTTCAGATTTTTGTTTGAAAACTTCAGTTTACAAGTTGTCTCTGTCACTAAGTGTATCACTTGCACAGGAGTAATAACCCGACAAAACGGGGAGCCATAGATAGGATACTATACGGCATCTGTTGATGACGTTTCAGTTTAGGAAATGTGAATGTATATAGATCTTTTTTCTTGCCATCCTTCCAGGAGAATTCTGACATGATATGTTGGTATCTGTTTGAGTTCCAAATAGACCTGTTAAAAAGTAAACCTTTCAATAAAATTCTTAGCAAAAATACAAGACATAACAATATAAAAATAGAATTTAAACGAAAAATGAAAGTTATTTCATGAACTTTAAGATAAAATAATCCTGGACAGGTTGATAAGTTGTTAAAATCTATTAATCATTCAATCAATCGTATACTAACATCAAACCAATACGTGTGATTATATATATATATATATATATATATATATATATATATATATATATATATATAGCAGGTTGTTGAAATAGATTTATATTGGATTACATCGATTGTGTTTAGGTTTATACATATATATATATATATAATTTCTTTTAGAAAAAATAAAAACCGGTCACATTAGGATTATAAATTTATTTCCATCCTCCTATAGGTTTTGAAATAAATCAAAAACACCAAAAAATAACAGGACTTCTTCATATCTAATGGATAAAATAATTCAGAATTGACATAGGAAGGAAGGGGTGGGAGGTGGTAGGAAGGGGTGAAGAGTTTTCTCCTCATTTAGCCCACTTCCGATTTTTTTAAACTGGTTGGAATTTTAGTAAATTAATTTTTTTTTTTAATCTAACTACATTTCAACTTAAAACTCCAGATTTGATACTAATTTAGAGAAGTACAACATTCTTTAATAACCTTGCTTAAGGATACAGTAATACTTAAATTAAATTCAAAATTTAAAATTAGAATTTTTAGTTTCACATTTTATTCTTATTTTTGAGCCTATTAATTCAGTTACCCTTCAATTGAAGAGTACGTACACATCACATGGTTTCTACTCATCTGTTATATTTTATTTTATTTTTATTCATGTTCCATAAATCTCAATTTAATCCTATGTTTTTTTTTTTATTTAATCATTATCTATGATAATTTGTCTATAGTTTTAGGCACAGATTACATCTACTATCAAAACATTTTGGAGTATTCGACTTTTTTAATATGGACCGTTGAATCTCAGGGGTTAAACCTTTATTTTTCAAACTCCAAATTTCTTAGATAGGACTGTTTGGTGTTTCAGATGTTCATGGGAGAAAGAAAATTTAGATTCACGTATCTAATTTTCCATTTCGTGGAGGGAATTCCGATATAAGTTTCTTTTTTTATCCTTAACATTCTCTTTTGGATAAATTCCTTGGTATACTACATTACTCAAGTTACAAAATCCATTCTTAGGACTATCATTTCGAGTTAAAAAAACGAAAAACCGGTAGTGGGCTAAATGAGGAGAAAACTCTTCACCCCTCTTCTACCCCGCTTTCTTCCTGTGTCTATTCTGAATTATTTTATCTATAGGATCTGAAGAATTCCTGTTATTTTTTGGTGTTTTTGATTTATTTCAAAACCCATAAGAGGATGGAAATCAATTTATAATCCTAATGTGACCGGTTTTTGTTTTTTCATAAATTATTGCTCTGTAATGTCAGTTATATTGAGCTTTTTACCAGGAAAATTTAAATGGTTACTTTTGAATGTGTTTTTTTTTTATGCACTGATGGAATTACTCCCAACTGTGGTCGTCCTGCTTTTGCTTGGCCATATGTGGGGGTCCATAGGAGTACATCACTTATGAGCTCGTCCTTGCTTCTCCAGCAGTGTCCTGCGTGTCTGGTTCTTCTAACTTGTATAGTTTTCGTGATGGGAGGCAAGTGGTCGTATAGTTGATGTCTTGTGGAGTGTTGTCGCCAGGACTTGTTCAATATTGCCCTCAACATTCTTGTGTAATTGCCGTCTAGTTTCTTCTCCAGCCGTTTAGTTAGCGTCCATGTAGTGCATCCATATAGCAGTATCGATACAACCGCTGCCTGGAAGAAAATAATACTTATATATATATATATATATATATATATATATATATATATATATATATATATATATTCTTAGGTTATAGTGAACGCTTTTGAATAGGTAACACATGCGTGATTTGATATTGTTTTCAGAGATATATAGATATATAGATAAAAGTGATTTATTATATTCCATTCCTAGGACCATTTGTTTCCTTATGTGAAGAATTTTACTGATTGTACGAATAGGAAGTTGTTAACATTTACATTCTACATCTTTTTAAACCAAAGAGCAAAACTCGATATCATATTCAGATTATCAAATAAAGAACAAAAATCACTCTTCTAAAATCAATTTTCTACACCATTTGTACGAGGCAGTTTATGACCTCAGAAGCAACATGATTTTCTTTGTAAAAGAATTTTGCATTAAATAAAGAATAAATTTGTTCTGTGTTTTGGTTGAGCTCTAGTGAATAGTCCGCCATGTTGTTTGCAAGGTACGATATAGGAAAATACCTTTATTCTTCCGTTAAATCTAATAAGTTCAGGGATTTTGAAACAAAGGGAATAATTCTAACAGTGAATCTACTTGATGGTAAATATGGGATACAGTACTTTGATAGTAAAAGAAATATGGCTTCAGCAATTTCTGTCAAGGATATTTCATCCTAACAGATACCATTTAACTGCAGTAAATCTATGTAAAAAAATGTATTTAAATATATATTTTTATAGATATCGGTTAAAGTAAAATGGTATGCTTTAATAATCAGAGTACCTACCCTACATATGTTCGACTACTAAACAAGCTATTGTACACACCTACACATACAAAATCTCTCTCCCTCTCTTTATCTCTCTCTCTCTCCCCTTATATATATATATATATATATATATATAATTTTCATTCATAGGGTTTAGATGCTGTATCAACAGTTTATTTTTCGCCGGTTCTTAGATGGGAAAACAACTCTTTTAAAAACGCGCCTAAATAAACGCGCTTAAATTAACGGAAAAAAAAAAAAATAAATAAATAAATGAACGGAAACTATTTGAAACAACCAATGCAATAAAACAAGAACAACATAAATAATTTCTATGTTTATCTTTTATCAATATATATATATATATATATATATATATATATATATATATAAAATGTGTGTGTGTGTGTGTGTGTTGTTTTATACTACGGGCATAATTATATCAATCACAAGAGTAAGGCAATACTTATACAAATTCAGGCGGACTCTGTTGTTTCAAATACAAACGGGTTTATTAATACCTGGCGACACGAGGAGAGAGACACAATTCTTAAAAGTCTATGCTAACAATGCTATGCTGGCACACCTTAAAGAGCGGCGAATCTTGTGATATTTAAGATCTAAGTTCATCTCTGCCAGTCGAGATCCGAAAAAACTGAACCACATGCCTCAGCGGTAGAAAACCCAACCTTCGTCTCAACGGTGTGATACCCAACTTACGTCTTTTCAAATTCCTCAAATTATCAGGATCATCTCTTCTGGGCAAGACGTCATCCACACTCAAGACCTATTTCTTGTCTGGGGGTTTATAATGACAATTGGTGATTGTAATATCCTTTGCGAACGAGCGTAACTGCAACAAATGACTATGCACCTGGACTAAGAGACTCCAATAGTTCAAAGCCCGACCAAACTGAATGATAAAATATAATTAACGAAAAATGATTAACTTAAAAAAGTCATTCCTTAATTATAGAACAGTGTGTGTGTGTGTGTGTGCGTGTGTGTGTGTGTATAGGTGGGTGTATGTTTCTGTGAGAGAGAGTTTAAAGAAAAAAGTATGAATTCAAAAAGAAAGAAAAGGCCTTCATATCAAGCATAATTAATGCATTCAGTACCGAAGTCATTTTTTTTATAAGCAAGTATATGTGTTCGAGTAAATATTATTTATACAAATGATTTCAACTCAGTTATATTGTTTCAAGTATTCCATCTAATAACAATGTAATCACAAATTCGTTGTTGCAAATAACTATTCCAACTAATAAAGATATTCGCTTTTTACCACTTATTTATATGGATTCGAAAGTTGGCTCCCTTTAGTCGAGGGCGAACAGAAGGCTCCTTTTCAGTAGGTTCTTCACAGGGGTGTAGGGGAGGACGCTACGCCATTCCCTGGATTTGTTATATAATTACGGAATGATTTTTTTTATTAATCATTTTCGTTAATTATATTGTATCATTCAGTTTTGTTGGACTTAGAGCTATTCGGCTTAGTGCAGGTGCAGGTGCACACATTGGGTACAGTTCACGCACGCTCGCAGAGGATATGACAATCACATATGTCATATTAAAAAACCCAGATAGGGAATGGAATAGGGCGTGAATGATGTCATGCTCGGAAGCGGGAATTTGGTGATTTCGGAAAAAAGACGTCAGTTGAGATTTGACTCTGGGCGAGGCCAGACCACCTGAGTGCTACGGGATGCGCGGCGCGTTTGTTGGGTCAGTCAGTTGAGGTTTTGACTCTGGCCGGGCAGTCCAGCCGGGGTTGGCTGTGGGCGATGTAGGAACAGTCATCATAGTAATAAGTGTGTCTCCCTCTCCTCGTGTCGAAAAACTAAACTCAAGAAGTTAATAAAAGTTTCGTACATGAACTACGGAGTGTCGTCAGTGTTTCGGTATTTCAATGCATCTGGCTATATTACAGATTGCTCCACTTTACCCTTGATACGTATCTTTTGATGCTGAGTGTTAAGCAAGGAGGTATCACGTACCATTTTCAAGTCTTTGGTATGACGTGACCTGGGATTGAGCCTAGGTCTCCCGGACTATTGGCGAACACTCTACCCACTAGACCATTGGATTTTAGTATTCTTAATTGATTCGAATAACTCAAATTCAAAAAAATTAGCACTCACCGAGAGCCGACGACTATGCGGTATACAAATTGAAAATTCTAAAATGATTCGATGAACCCAGAGTCGAGAAAATGGCACACATCGAAAGTCACTGATCCCGTGTTTTAGCAAAGCTTATATATATATATATATATGCTTGTGTATGTGTAGGTGAGTGTGTGTCTGTGTGCGGGTGGGTGTGTTTAGTAGAACTATGTACACTAGAATCTCTTACAACGGCTTCATGCTTGTATCATAGTTTTAACAGGACACTGCCAGAAGACTGTACTAGACACAAAAATTGAGTAATGGTTTTATGGTCTTTATAAGGATACTATTTAGTTGTTTATACTTTCTCTGGTATTATAGCATCGATCACAATTTTTACTCATATACTTTTCTTATTAACAGTTCGTTTATGATATGTTAACTAAACACACACGCACATACATAAACACACACACACACACACACACACACACACACACACACACACACACACACACACACACACACATATATATATATATATATATATATATACATATATATATATAAAGTGAATAATGACTTTGAGAATCCAAAGAAAGAGTGGTCAATGCAAGGGTTTAATCCAAAATAGTCCGTAGAGCAAAATATATTTTTGGTTTAAAAATAAATAAATATATGATAAGTATTCATTTCCATAATATTTCTAAATGTCTTGCTTTTTTAATAATGATACTAATATATATATATATATATATATATATGGCCTGGAGTGGTATTACCTTATAAGGCTCTATCTATGGGTCAAATAGAACGAAACTGCAAACGTATGTTAAACTGAATTGTTTGAATTAGAACTGTTTGACTAAACTGAATAGCTTGAAATAGAATAATTTTGATAATTAAACACTGCTCTTACATTTAAATTGCGTTCATATGCTAAATTGAATGGTTTGAAATAGAACTGCTTTTCAGATTGAAAATATACTTACGGTAAACATAAATGTCTAATATACTACTGTTTTGAAATCGAACAGTGAGAGAACAAAATCTATACTTATGCTGAACTGAATTGCTTGAATTATAACTGAATGACAAAACTGAATAGCCTTAAATAGAAATGGTTTTGATGATTAAAATGTGTACTCATGCTAAACTGAATTGTTTGAAATAGAACTGATTATTGTATAAAAAAGGATTTAGCATTAAATAACCTTCAAAGGTTGATATGCAATAAACTCAACCAAACAACCAACCAACTTGTATATATATATATATACATATATATATATATATATATATATATATATATATATATATATATATATATATATATATATATATCAGAGCGGAGATGTACAGAAAATGCATCCATCTACTATCATCATGGTCCTGTTTTTTTACAATATACACTACCTCTCCCTTCTCTGTGTGTGCATGTGTGTAAAGCTTGACCAGAACTAATTAATAACATACGACATATATATACACCTTCATAAAATCTGCAGAAAATCCTTCACTTATACGCAATATGTTTTCATGATTTCACTGTATTTCTTCGCCCACCTTTGCTAATTTGGTCTGCATAGGTAAAATATTGTACCTCTATAAAAATAAAAAAAAATCACTACCTGATCAAAACCATAACGTTTCTGGTAAAGAAAACGTGTAGATGAAAAACGACGGTTCAAAAAAAATATTACGAAGAAAATAGACCATGAAAGCCAGGTTAAAAAGAGGTTAATGTATGAAGAAAAAAATGACATGAATCAGACTTAGAAAGAAGAATGTACATGAAGAATGAAAAATTGGTGTGAAAGGAAACAAAAAAATACACAATCAAAAAAGGAATAGAAATAAAGAAGAAAACAAATACGAAAACAAATATGAAAGAAAGAAGACAACAATAAAAATACATGGAATACACTGTAAACCTATCCAGATATAAGGGAATCGAAAGACAGAAAGTAAAAAGAAATAATAAAAGAAAGAAAAAAAGAAAGGAAAAAAGAAAGAAAAAACTAAAAAGATTAAATGCCATGCACTATAAATCAATCCTTATATAATTAAATAGAGTGAATGAGAAAAATAAATAATTAGAGAAAGAACAAAACTAACGAGAAAGAAAATAAAACAATAAGAAATAATAAATGGAATAAAAGACAAATCCCTACGGCTATGATTAATTAGAAAGAAGAGGGAAAAATCAATGGAAGAAGGAAAAAGAGATGATGAAGAAAAGAATAAGAAAACAATTAGAAATTATAAGTGGAATACAAAGTTGGAGGGAAAAAAGAAATATTGAAAGCAAGAAAGAAATAAAGTAGGAAAAGAAAGAAAGAAAGAAAGAAAAAAAGAAGAAAGAAAGAAAGAAAGAATAAATGGAATACACTATGAATAAATCTACATATAATTAAATGAAATGAAGGAGAAAGTAAAGAAGGAGAGTGAGAAGGAAACAAAAGAGAAACAAAGCAATCAAAAAGTAAAAAACAATGAAAAATAAATTCGTACATAACGAATCCTCATAGCTATAATGGATTAGAAAGAAGATGAAAAAAATTAAGAAAGAAAGAAAGAAAGAAAGAAAGAAAGAAAGAAAGGGAAAAGAAAACTATTTACAAAAATAAATGGAATGTATTTCATATCAATTCAATAGAAAAGAGGAGAAAAAATTAAGAAAGAACATTTGAAGAAGAAAATAAAAAGGAAAGAAAGAAAACGAAACCAAGCATATATATTATAATAGAAAGAAGGCGAAAAAAGAAATAAAGAATGAAAGAAATAAAAAAAGAAGATTATCAGAAGAATAAATGCCATGCATTAACAAGACTTAAGGGAGAAAAAGAAAAAAACTTTTTTTTTATAATGAAGTAAAAAAGAAAGAAAAAAAAGAAAGAAAGGAAGAATAATTGCAACACATTACAAATCAAATCTGAATAAAAAAAAAGAAAGAAAAAAAATGGCACACACTACGAATCACACTAGATACTATGGAGCAAAGAGAAAGAAAAATAATTAGAAAGAATAGAATAAAGAAAATAAATATAAGAAAGAATGCAGAAGGACAAAGAAACAATTCATATATATATCGGAATAGAAAGAGGAAAAAAATCTGACGAAAGATGAATGAAACCACAAAAACTGTTCTGATTTCTATTAGAACGATACAATTTATAATGAATACATTTTAGTATAATTGTAAATTACATGTTAAACTTAAAGGCCATTTCAATGAAGCCCATTTAAAACGTTCTGTTTTATGCAAGTTACTTTATTCTACCAAAGAACTGAAATTGCCAAGAGAAATAATGTTGTGATTTTCTTGTAAGAAATCTACCATGATATTCATCAGAGAAATACACATTGCTTTTATAAAAATACCCGTTCGATATTCAGTTAAGGTTTCTCTCGACTTCTCCGCAGTAAATTTAAAATCGCTCGCAGGCATTTTAACTGACTACCGAGAAAAAAAAAATCTTGACATTTCTGTGTGAACGTGGGCGATTTAGCCACTGGGTTATCCGAATTCTTACACGGAAATTTTTAGCCCCAAGCATATCAGGATCTTACTAGAGGGTTTTTAATCTCTTCTAAGATATGTTTTACTCACTTTTGTATTGTTTCTTTGTCTATTTAAAATTTTCATCTATTATCTAAACAGCATTTTCGATTTAGTGTCTACTGCATTCGACTAAAATAGAAACCACTTTATATCAGCAGACAGTCAAACCATATAATGATACATTAAGATCAGCTCTTTACATGTAAAGAAATATAAATATATGTTCAACCTCTGCTCTACATTTAGCGTTGCAATTCTCGTGGAAAATCGGTTGATTTCACTGAGGTGATGTCTTATTCTACAATGTCTAACCGCAAGGTATCAATCTATCTTAAATACTTCGAGAACTGATAGAGCTTCCTTGATATTACTCGTCAGCCATTAATATAGAGATTTACAGAATTTGTTGAAGTGACACTTTCCATTGGATCATAAAATAGGTTGCCATACGTCAGTTAATGAGCTTGGTTCTCACTGGTAGCACAAACTAGTTAGATGACTTGATCCCTCTACTCATGAAGGATCTCTTTGATTTGAATTTAGATTTTTTTCCTTAGACTTATTAGGCGAGTCTACTGAGGCTGTAGAATACACCAACTGAAGAATACACCGACTGTATCTCAGCAGAGGTGTAAGACCCCCAACCACCACCACAACAATGAGTGTTCCGGATATGACATTAAAAAATCTGATGGTTTAGATCCAGGAGTGCTGGAGCTATGGGAAATGCGTAGTAACCATTCATTGCCATTACTCCCAGGTCCTCTCTGACCCGAAGTGGTTGCACCTGATATGGTAATACATATGGGTCAAAGCAAAGCTTTTGACATTTAAACTGATTGCAAACAAAAGTCTTATTTGTAAGAGAACTGTTTGATCATTTAACTTTGTGTAAACATAACTGATGCTTAATTGAATTTTTAGTTTCACATGGCAATGATTGGAACAGTATAACTTTGACTGATGCAAAATTGAATTATTAGAAATAGAACTGCTTGTTCATTTAGTGCGTGTATATATAAAATGAATTTACAAATCATATATTTAGTATATATAAAAGCACGGTTTGATATTAAGTAACCAACAATGTTTTATATGCCAGAAATGAAACAGCCACTTTCAGGTTTTAAACTCGACTGGCATTGTTGATTTCCCAAGACGATTATTGTTATGTCAGGTGTTTGCATATCATGTTATAAGGGCATAAACCGACGAGACTGATTGCATTTGACATAGCACTAGTACCCTTGGGAAAGGTATGAATCCAATTATCCTCCCTCCAGCTATCGGTAAATAGTAGGACAGACTGGGTTCTTCAGCCTTGGTGAGGCAACTAGTCTAGGAGAAGGAAAACTCTGAATTCAAACCTGTTAAACTCCGCTTAAACTTTGACCTTGTGTCATATCCTGCCTGAGCGGGGGGGTTGGGTAAATATATATAAGAGCATAAACATCGACTGAGTGAGTATATATCTCATGTCTGATAATTGTTTGTTTTCAGATAAACAACACATCACACTGGTCTCTAACTGAGCAGATTTGTTTCCCATTTATATCTGACCTATGGCAAAATGAATTTAGCTCTTGAAAGGTCATGGAAGAGATAAAGAAAAATCAAATCTGACGGCTGCCGGAGATCCTGAAATGGTGTTTTGAGGACTTTTACTGAAAAGTGGTTGTGTTTTTAGTTATATTTGTGTAGATTCCCAACATGAAAAATTTAAATGAGTCTAAGGCACCGATGACATATGTGGGATATTTTTAATTAATACTACATCGTCAGATATTTTACGGACATACAAAATTAAACCTGATAGATTATCGATCTCTATTTGGTGTATAATAAACAAAGGTTTGTGGACATGTCCCAGTGAAAATTCCTACCAATATTCAATCCTAATTGAGCTCAATTGAAAAAAAAAATGTCCACTAAGAATTTTAGATTACTCATTAATATAGTGCATTTCCGGTTTCATAGCAGAATTTTATCTGTTTGATTGAATGATTGATTTTAACAGCAGGTCAAAATATGTTGTGTTTTTCCACACCTAAGAGTTATGGCATCACATTCAAATTTATAATTATAGAAGGGGTCTTACGCTTCTTTAGTGCATCACACTCAGCGTATTCTTAACCCTACCAACGGAGCGATATTCAAATTTATGAGTCTCTTAATACATAATTACATCAGATTTTCCCAAGTCAGTTTCTTCTTCGCCCAGATAAATAATTCATAATTCATGTAAATTATTTCGATACCATTCAAATGAATAAATGATTAGAAACTTTGGCTGTTTGCGACCTGAATTTATAGCTAACTGATTTACGATGTTAGTTGTTCTTTCCGTGAACTGATGAAAATTTAAATTCTAAATGCAAATTTACATGAATGTGAATATTTTTTCTTCATTAGGCCAGACGTTAATTCCCACCGATTTCCATTTTCCCACGGTTAATCTTAGTCTGCTAAAATATCAGCATACTAAAAACAGTGCACCCATTCTTGAATGATCCTTAACCAGGGTATTTTATAAACGATTTCCAAATCTTATGAGACTGATTATTAAAATATTTGTAGAGTTTCAAACTTTGTACCACATAAACTTAGGATCATTACATAATTTATTTTTCCAATATAATGCGTCTCTTACCGAACATTATCCGGATAACGCTGTGTCCCTTATAGTGGGGTAACCCCCTCCAGGAGGTGGCACCCCCTCCAGGAGGTGGCCTTGGTATGACACTATTTAATCTGATGGTGAGACTACGGTTTCCAATGAGCAAAGAAGTTGAAGAACACATACAGTGATATTACTCCCAGGTCCACTCTGACCTTTTCACTACAACCTGTTAGGTTTAATTAATCTAAGGCATGATTAGATCTGTTTCAAATAAGATTATTCGTATTCGAAAGTACCGGGTAAAAAAAAATCTCTTTGGAAACAACAACCCCAAACTGTCAAGAGTATAACAATGGACAAAGTCCGCAATCCTCTCGGCAGAAAATAACCCAATACGGTTGTAAGTGCCATTAAAGTCATTTGATCACTCATAAATTAGTCTAAAAATCTGATTGGATCCATTTGGTTCGACCAATCTAGAGTTAACTAACTTAACATTGAATGAATAATCAAAATCGACGTAGGTAATCTTCTCTTCTCACTGGTCATTTGAATTTGCTAAATGGGCGCTTATGTGTGCTTACTTGACACGAAGAAAAACAATTCCTCTCTTTTGGCGATCGAGTTTTTGTATCTACGAGAAATATACGTACAAGTTTAAAACTTTCTTTTTATGCCGTTTATGATTAAAATTTGATAATTCGAGGTAAGGTCCCTTAACCAAAGACGAAACTTAACTACAAGTTCGTATTATAGAACATAGTAAACAAAAAATAAATAATTGTCTAGCCTGTTAAGTGGCTTCATTAACTATCACATGATAATCCGAGAAGATTATTCTCAGCCTCTTTGGCAGCCCATGTGTATTATTTCAGTTCTTTTTGTATATAAATAGCGTATATAAGAAGGGATGCTGTGTAAATGAGATATTTTTCCATCCCATTAGTCAGCGTTAGTCAGCAAATATTATCCCTTGATGAATTGACGAAAATATTATCCCTTGGTGACTTGACGAAAATCTTCCCAGCAAATGGAGAACCTAAAAGACCATCAATATCTCATCATACTTCAAATTTTCCTACACTGATATATGCAACTACTAAAGAACAAAAAATAGAAAAAATATAGAAATTGTTTATCGATTAAAATATTACAGCTATTTAGTTAATTTTGATTGTTTGAAATTTTATAATTTTCTCTGAAAATATGCATTTGAGAAATCCTAAAATATTTTCACGTTATAATATTCATCGTCATCATGTCGTGCCGCTAGCACGGATATCCCTGACCCTCTCTCGCCAATTTTCCCTATCGTTCATCGCCTCAGGCTACATCCCGTATCCTCACATAGCTGCCGTATGTATGTTCTATCTGGTCGTCCTGCTTTTGGTCGGCCATATGTGGGAGTCCATAGGATTACATCACTTACTTGATATACAGCAATGAGTCATTAAAAAGTCTAAATTTATTTTAGTGATAACTGCAAGTAGGTTAATAGATTATAAAAGGTATGATAAGATTAATACACAAGAAAAAAAAAATGACACCGTTTTTAGCATCTAATAAATTGTTAAAAAATTCTCGTCCAGTAATTTAATTTTTATCCCACTGAATATCACAGCATGAACACTAAAGTTATTAAAGTCGCAGGAAAATAATACAATACAAAGAAAAAATATTAAAAAGACATCTAGGTAATTAATTTCTTTTAATCGCTTTTAAACATTAAAACTCAGTTCCGACATAGACTTCTTCAAAGAAAATGGCCGAAAAAAAGGGAGAGAACTCAATAAACTAAAAATACGACTGGCACTCGGCCAAATATTCTTGAAGAGATGATTTTTACATTTTCACCACTCGTTCATATCACCATAAAAACAACATTAAAAAAAAACACTGATAATTTTCGTCTTTTATCTCTTCCTCACGCATGCCTGTGTTTTCTTCTTAATTTGTGATCTTTATTTCTCCTTAATTTTTCCAATTCGTCTTTCCTATCTCTCCTCTTGTTCTTCATTTAATATTCATATATTCTCTCTTCAATCATTTCTTATTTTTAAAGTAATACTTTATATGAAAAAAACAATGAACAATTCGATTCCTTATAACGGGGTAGGTTCTTGAAAAAAAAATGTTTGTAGAACTGGTGACCCTGGGCGTGCAGATATGATCAGCCTGTCTGATTTACCGGGTGCGGAAAACATGGGAGGACTAGAATAGCTACATCGTTGAAGAGAGGTAGTCTTCACGAAGTTTGCGGAGAAACATCTCCTTGTCAGAGTTCGTTCTAAAGTTGGAACTAAGACCAGAACAGAAGAAATAAAAGACTATATCTGAATTACCGGGAGCGGAAAACATGGGAGGACTAGAATAACTACATCGTTGAAGAGAGGTAGTCTTCAAGAAGTTTGCGCAGAAACATCTCCTTGTCTGAGTTCGTTCTAAAGTTGGAACTATGACCAGAAAAGAAAAAATAAAAGACCATGTCTGATTTACCGGGAGCGGAAAACATGGGAGGACTAGAATAGCTACATCGTTGAAGAGAGGTAGTCTTCACGAAGTTTGCGGAGAAACATCTCCTTGTCTGAGTTCGTTCTAAAGTTCTAACTAAGAGCAGAAAAGAAGAAAGAAAAGACCATAGAATTAAAATCAAAAAAGTTGAAAAATTGACATATAATCGCATTTTGTGGGGTAACCGTGTCCTCTGTAAAGAGTACGGGTCTAACTTGCAAGACACATTTAGGTTATTAGGCAGCCCAGTTACCATGAATAGTTGATTTGGCGTCATTTGTATGCGATATGAACTGGTGGCTCGGTTGTTGAATTTCGGCACTGCCATCTGTGGTCGCTGGTTCGATCTCCGATTGGTGAGATTACGGTATACACTGCTGATAACACTTAATAAGAGCGAAACAGCTGTTCAGTGTTCCCTTATATCGTGCATAGGTGTTCAGTGGATTTTCTGGTCATGGTAATTCTATTCACAATATTAATTCCACTTCTTAATAAAAATGTACATCTAACCCCATCTTGTAAATCAGCTGAAAAGCCTGCGAATGATGAAAGTAATAGTGATTCCAATTGTTTTATTGCCCTTGGAACAGTGTCCAAATATCTGCAAAATATATTGAGAAAACGGGAAATCAAAGGAAAATTCAGACCATCGAGATCAGAGCACATTTATGATCAACTACAATACTATGACAATTTCTGGAAGCCTGAGAAGACATGCTGCCACCTCGAATTCAGTGAAACACCTGCTGTTAGATCTTGTATGAAAAGTTTGCATAGAGTGAGTGGACTTTACTGTCGCGACAGACCACTTAGTAAAGTTGAAAGATAAAGAAAAGAAAAATAAGTAACTGGACCTTACTCGGGAACAGAAAAAATATGGAGATTGAAGGTGATGGTGATACCAATAGTAACTGGTGCACTCGGTACAATCACCGAAAGATTGATACTGGGACCGTAGCACCTGGAAGAACGAGGACAAGGGAGTATACAAACTACTGCATTATCAAGGTCAGCCAGAATACTGAGCAGAGTCCAAGAAAAGTGAGGACACTTACTGTCTCTCAAACTCCTGTGGTAAACCACTGGCTAACACCGATGTGAAAAGCTCTCAAAAAGCAAGAATAGATAAGACGCAACAAAATAGCAAGTATAGGTGACAGAGATGAAACCATCAATCACATAATAAGCGAATGCTGTAAATTAGTGCAGAAGGAATATAAAACTTGACATGACTGGGTCGGCAAGGGGATCCACTGCGAGATGTGCAATAAATTTAAATTTGACCATACTAACAAATGGCATATGCACCAACCGGCACCTGTCCTAGAAAATAACACACATAAACTCCAATGGGACTTTGACATACAGACGGACCACCTAATCTCGGCCAGCAGACCCGATCTAATAATATTCAACAAAAAAATGAGAACTTACTAAATTGTCGATTTTGCTGTCCCGGCTGATCACAGAATAAAACTGAAAGAAAGTGAAAAGAAGGATAAGTACCACGACTTTACTAGGTAATTGAAAAAAACTATGGAACATGCCGATGACAATTATACCAACTGTAATTGGTTCTTTCGGTACAGTAACAAAAGGGTTACTAAACGCACTAGAGGACTTGGAATTTAGCGGACGAGTGGAGAACATCCAAACGACAGCATTACTGAGAACGGCCAGAATACTGAGAAGAGTCCTGGAGACTTGAGGAGATTTGCTGTCGCTCAAACTCTATTTAGAGACCATCAGCTAACGCTGATGTGAAAAACTCTAATGAGTAAATAATAATAATAATAATAATAATAATAATAATAATAATAACGTTATTTATAATTCACATGAATATATTGTTCAAATTCATGTAAAAGCTAGCTAAACTAGAACATATCTTAATACACGACAAAATATATTGCACCTAATTAATATTGCAGTCTCTATCCTTATGTTGTTCGAGTAAGAGATATGTGTAAACAACATAGTGTCAAACATCAAGAAGCATAAAATCTCATATTTGATTATAAAGAGACGCCACTATTTCCTGTAAACTGACACCTGGCCGTGAGTGCCATTAATACTGTTGCCCTCTGCTTAAACTGGGCTTCGATTGGTTAATAAAATATAAATATCATCATCACTATCGCTTTTAAAATTTTACGTGCATCTTCTAAAGCATTTTCTATTCTTTTCTTTATTTTGGCGTCTCAGATGCCGCCCTCTTCGATCACTTGTCTTGCTTGACGTTCTTCCTCTCTTATTTGTTAAACGCAAAGCGACGTCGGTTGATCGTTGATGTTTCTTTTGTTGACCTGCTGTCTGCGGTGGTGTTGGACGTACTAAAAAGATCGAAGAAGATAATTTAACTGGAATGAATCGTTAATAATTCAGATTCAGGTGCAAAGTGCTTTATTGCCATCGTCCTACTAATGTAACTGGGAAGATGCTTTCTTCTCTAAATCTATATTCTATTCAAAAAGTGTTTTTGCGAAAAGAAGTCTGTTAATGGTCGACGAATGAATCAGGTTTTATATTGACTGATGGTATATTCTCAAAAAAAGTTCTGATTATATTCACATAAAAATTTAGTTCAGGCTGATATTTAGGATACTTAATGCTGTTATTTTTTTTAGGCATTGAATCACAATCTCGGTTGTTATTTTAGTTTTGACATTGGGTTAGTTCTTAATATTTTCCCGTGTATAGTTAAAAAAAACATCCCAATCATTAAAAATATTTATCCTCTTTATTCAAGGTTCGTTTTATTTAACTGGAATCCTCAGATACAAAATAAGAATCAGTTAGGTCTTACTTGAAAATATATTTTTTCCTGATAAATAAATAAGAAAAATTGTAGAATATTCTCATAGAGTAACAATTTAATAGTCTGTTAGAAGTACTTATATAATTTTGTTTATTAGTCACTAAATCACTCTACAGAGATGACTATAACTTACTTTTTCAATAAACCTGTGACCACATAACCAATTTTTACAAATGGTTCATTTCATTCTAATTAAACAGCTATTCTTTTTGCTTTTTTCAGCTAACCCTTTTACTTTTTAAACTATTTTTTATTTAATTTTTTCATCAAGCTTCCATGCTTTTTGGTAATTATTTGAATGATTACAGATTTATAAGGTAAGATGCTGCAGTTATCTGAAATAAGATTTTAACTTTTTTTTTACCATTACTGTATTTTTGGTCTCCTGTCGATGTCTTTTAAAACATTCGCTGATTCGCGTAAAACCAAGCCCGGGGGGAGTCCACGTGGTGTAATGTTTAAAGCACTGGACTTTGGGGTCGTAATAAGCAAGTTTGAACAACAGTCACGCTATTAGGTTCACTATCTGGACAAGTACCTTGTGGGAAGTTATGAACATCCTTAACCTCCTACCTATTGGTTAGATAGAACCGGTAATGTTTTCGAAATTAAATAACCTGCGATGGTTGATATGCCATTAAACAAAGAACCCAAAGAGCCTATGCCAGGGGTCAAAACCCATTTAAAAATCCAGCCAAATGAGAGATATTTTCTGGGTCATTTTTCTAAATCGTAGGTTAATTCTAGATTTGAATCAATAGTTAGCTCTGCGCAAAAAATTTGATTTTCTAACTTCACGTTTTAGTTTTTTTACATTTTTTTTTCTAATATTAATCACTTTTTCTGAGTCAGGTTGATAAATCTTCTTAATTTTTTTATGGTTGTTTGAGTTTCACGGCATATCAACCTCTATGGGTTATTCAATGCCAAATCCTGTTTACGTATATGAATTATATATAATTTGTAACCATTTTTTATATGAACTCACATTTTCTTCGTAAACTCACTTTCCTTTTAAATTTATGTTTTCTTCCATTGGACCTACAAGTAGGAACCCAACAGGCACGACCACTCCGTGCCAGAGTGGACCCACAATAACTTATAATTGTTCAGATTTATGGTTTTGCATAGGGTTATTTGACAAAACTTTTTTTATATATTTGGTTGATTAGTAGGTTGATCCATTGAATATTTCAGATTGTAATGAGATATTATATTTTTAGGTACAATTCTTCCTCTCTTAAGAAAGAAAGGACAGCATCCACGTTGATGTTCTCAAACAGATCTCTCATGTTATCTGCGCGTTTAAATTTTTGAGGGCAAACTTTAAAAAAAGTACACTTTTCACTGTTTTATATATTAATCAGTATTTATTCGTCTAATGATCCTTACAACAATAAACGTAGCTCAATTGATCGGTATTCATTGGCCCTATGGAATAAAATCTAATGTTGTTATCCTGTGATTATACTTGTTTAGATAACAATAAATACATAGGACATAAGAAAGGAAAACTGTTTACTTTCTTAATTCTATTTTTCCAGACTTGTTGATAAGACTTAGACGACGCTTACTGTATATCCCGCAAAGGATTAAGACCCCCATGAAGAAAGTTTTGTCTTAGTATTAAACTGCATTTGATTATGTGCATCCAGTTCTCAAGATCTGGGTTGTAAGATACAGTTCTTCATTGAAAGTAATTCTAATTTCCCTGAAACAGAATAATAGTACCATTTAGGATCAAATATATTTGTTTAGAAATATTTCTATTTATATGAACCTGTGCAATGGTACCTCTTAAGAACTAACAACACAGAAAATGAAGTTGCAACTTTATCTGTACGACTTTCAAATCCGATAAAGAGTGAAGCAATGCACAACGTGTCAGCGCATCAATTATCATGATACTACCAACCATATTGAGTACATACAACAGCTTGAATTGTTTCAGTCCTGGGATATGCTGACGACAAATTAGCAAATATAAAATATATTTGACTCACCGTAGTAAGTCCATATGGTTCGTGGGAAAAATATTTCATGCATCAAGCTTTTATTCGAAAAAAGAAATAAGCAGCCTCGGTTCAGATTTGAACCTCATTTCTCGTGTTTTCCCTGGAAGTTTATCCTTTCGTTTTCGCTTTTTCTTGGAGAAATTACTTTTAAATACAATTTTAATTAGGAAAACTAAACAAAAAAAAATAGTTTAACATGGGAATAAAACTAAGAACAGTATCTACTCAAAATGTAAAATTAAATTCCTGTTTAACATACGATTTTTGATGCGTGATACGAAATGAACAGAAAATCATGAGAATTTCCTCTTTCATTTTCTTCTTGAGCCTATGTTTTGCTTTTCTGATCTTCCATATAAACTAAAACGTCTTTCAGCCGATTCCAAGGACAATTGTCTAAGAGTTAGATTTGAAAAAACCTTACTAGTTATAACTTCTTAATTCTTGTGGTCAGTTGCTTTGGATTTTCTTTATGTTTCTTGAGCATTGAAAACTATTCACGACACGTCCAACTTCCAATAACTTTCGATAGGTTTCATTCATCACATTC
>OY757930.1:13660632-13668132 GCA_963585895.1 Sepioteuthis lessoniana
CTATGCTTGAAACAGAAATAAACAGTGTATTTACGCTAAACTGAATTGTTTGAAATAGAACTGTTTTGACTTTTAAACTAAGTACTTACGCCAAACTGAATTGTTTGAGATGGAACTGTTTTTCATATTGAAACGGTACTAACGCTAAACTGAATTGTTTGAAATAGAACTGTCATTCACAAACCTATACTTATACTAAACTGAATTGTTTGAATTAGAACTGTTTGACTAAACGGGATAGCCTTAAATAGAAATGTTTTTTGACGATTAAACTGCGTACTTAGGCTAAATTGAGTTGTTTGAAATAGAACTGTTTATTTTTATGAAAATTGATTAGGAATCAAATAACTAACAAAGGTTGATATGTCATAAAACTCAAACAAAACAAAAGAGATTACAATTACTCCCACGTACACTTTGAGATTGAATGCTAGTACCTGCCATGACCCAAACAACGGAGCAAATAAATCCGTTTTAAAATTAGACATATTGGATAGGAATATTTGATGCCATATAAATAATTGTTTGAATATATAATCGTTAATTGATACAAAATAATTATCAGTTGTAGATAGGAATCCCTGAAACAATACAATTATGTGTATCTTATGCGTATTTGAGTGGAAAACCAGATTTCGAATAGCTTGAAATCGTTTGTATTAAAAAGACTTGTAACTATATTTGTTTACAAGATATTATATAACTGTGTGCAAACAAATGACTATAGTTAAAAAGAAATCATCATCATCATCATCATCATCATCAAGTCGTGCCGCTAGCACGGATATCCCTGACCCTCTCTTGCCACTTTTCCCAATCGTTCATCGCCTCTGGCATGTATTCTGGGCTACATCCCGTACTTCACATAGCTTCTGTATGTATGATCTTGCCGGTCGCCCTGCTTTTGCTCGGGCATATGTGGGGGTCCATAGGAGTACATCACTTATGAGCTCGTCCCTGCTCCTCCAGCAGTGTCCTACGCGCCTGGTTCGTCTAACTTGGATAGTTTTCGTGATGGGAGGCAAGTGGCCGTATAGTTGGTGCCTTGTTGGGTGTTGCCGCCAGGACTTGTTTAATATTGCTCGCAACATTCTTGTGGAGTTGCCGTCTACCTTAGGAATTCTTACTTGAAAAACTATTATTTTATCATTAGAGTTTTTCACACTAGTTTTAGCTGATAGTCTTTCGTTGAAGTTTGAGTCACACCACGTCTCCTCAAGTCTCCAGAACTTTTCTCAGGATTCTGGCCGTTCTTAGCAATGATGTCGTTTGGATGGTCTCTACCTGTCCGCCAACTTCCAAGTATTATTATTATTATTATTATTATTATTATTATTATTATTATTATCTTACTCTTTTGAGAGCTTTTCACTCCAGCGTTTGCTGATGGTTTCTCCCTGAAGTTTGAGTGAGAGTATATCTCCTCAAATCTCAAGGACTATTCTCAGTATTCTGTCCGATCTCAACAATGCTGTAGTTTGGAGAGTATCTCCGAGTCCCGTTATTTCAAAGTCCTCCAGTCCTTGTATCTATCCTTTGGTAACTGTACCAAGAGCATCAATTACAATGGGTAAAATCGTCACTTTCATGTTCCACAGATTTTTTCAATTCCCTTGCAAGGTCCAGGTACTAATCCATCTTTTCACATTCTTTCAAATTCGTCTTTGGTCAGCTGGGACAGCAAACTCCATAATTCTGCAAGTTCTCTTTTTTTTTATTCTTTTTGATTATTTTAAGATCTGTTTCATGAACTCACATAACTGGGTTTAAATTATTTGTATAAAATAGAAATACTTGATTTCATATCATTTTTAGCTAAATATTTATGAGAAACAAACCCACAAGAAAAGGCAAATTTGAATATACAATAAATGCAATTTCATAAACTCTTGGCATGAATTAATCCTTGGATTGACATAATGTAAAAATCAATCAATCAATAAATCAATGAAACAAACGGAATACTTACGCCGAAAAAACCTACAATTGTTTTTATTTATTTGATTTTTGATGGGTTTAAGACAGATTCTATTATATGCAACATGATTTATATTTTCTTATTTCCTTAACTTGTTTAGAGTACCTTTGTTCATTGATTTATTTAATGTCTGAACATTGTTGCAACAATATTCGCTCCTCTATTTGGCGGCTATGTGGTGACAATCAATTTTATCAGTTGTTACTCGATAGGCTTTGCCATGCAAAAAGTTTAAGAGTCAGCATGGAAGCTTTACAATATTCAAATTATAAAATCATATTAAACAGAATGTCCAATGGTGATAGGTAATTTTCCTGTTAATTAAATCGTTCAAAGAAATATGGAATCATTAAATGGTTAAATACTTTAAGAAATCATATCTAGAAGGGAGAAGTAAATGAAGGAAAAGATAAAAACATATGAATGACACAAGACCGGTGATTTAGCCGGAAGACGGTTAAAACACAACAGTGTATAAACATTAAGCAAAAAGAAGGTGATATATAAATGTTGCCTCGACAAAGGGGGGGGGGTAAATGAAACAAATAAAACCATCCAAAGTCACACCAGAAACATCACCAAGAAAGTGTAATGTGTGCCTTGGATTCTGCTTGCACACACACACACACACACACACACACACACACACACACACACACATATATATATATATATATATATATATATATGTGTGTGTGTGTGTGTGTGCGCGCACGTGTGTTTTTATTTGTGTGTGTGTGTGTGTGTGTGTGTGTGATCATCATATCGTGCTGGTAGCACAGATATCCCTGACCCTCTCTCGCCACTCCTCCCTATCGTTCATCGCCCTAGGTAGGTCTTCAGGACAACATCCCGTATCCTCACATAGCTGCTGAATGTATGTTCTTGCTGGTCGTCCTGCTTTTGCACGGCCATGTGTGGGGGTCCATAAGAGTACATCTCTTATGAGTTCGTCCTTGCTTCTCCAGCAGTGTCCTGCATGTCTGGCTCCCCTCCCAAATTTCAGGATAGGATAGAAGGTCAACTTTAAGTGAAGTGATTTCAGTGTTTTACAAGTCCCACACCAGCTTCCGCTCCAAAGTTAAAAAAAGAAAAAACACTCTTTCCTACAAAATATCCATAACAAGAGAAACAATTGTTGGATTCATATCTTACATAGAGGGAACTAGTGACGTGTTAATTTCAAACCGCCTCCTTAAGGATTTGAACACGGATTGTTTTGTCCGTGTCCTACGATGGGAAACATTTCATCACTAACGCATATATATATATATATATATATATGTATATATATATATATATATATATATATATATATATATATATATATATATATATATATTGTTTTAGAGGAAAAATACAAATGATATACCTAGAACCAGAAAAATTGTGAAATAAGAGACGTAAATCAATCGCTAGGTGTAGACATAGGGTCAAATTTAAACTGTAGGAAAAGTATCATAGCTTTAAAAAACATAGGATTAAATTGAGATTAAGGTAAAAGAATAAAAATAAAAATAAAATCTAAAAAAAAAAGTGTAAAAAAACATATCATATACACGTACTATTCAATAAAAGGGTAACTGAATTAATAGGCTCTAAAATAAAATTGAATTTCAAAAAAAAATTAATGCTAATTTTAAATCATGAATTTAATTTAATATAATTATAACTGTATCCTTACGTAAAGTTATTGAATAAAGTTATTTTATCGAAAGTAGTATTAAATCTGTAGTTTTAAGTCGAAAAGTACTTAGAATTTTAAAAATTCAAAAAAATAAAAATTAATTTTCTAAAATTCCAACCGGCAATAAAACCAAAAAAAACCCCACGGAAGTGGGCTAAATGAGGAAAAAACTCTTCACCCCTCTTCTATCCCCTCCCACCATTTTTTCCTCTGTCTATTGTGAATTATTATATCCATGAGACCTGAAGAAGACTTGTTAATTTTTTTTTCGTGTTTTTAGATTTTATCAAAAACACATAACAGGATGGATATAAATTTATAATCCTAATGCAACAGGTTTTATTTTTTTCCTAAAGATATATATATGTATATATATAAATATAAAGTTAATATTGGTTAATGAGTTAGCTATACCAATTCTGAAAAACAATGGTCCTTTAACATTCCAGAAGACGGTCAGCATAGACTTTTCGCCAGAAACGTTTTCCTTACAGGAGAGTTAGAAGGTTTCCAGTCTATAGACTGCTACTGAGACTCAGGTACCTCGCGGCAAGTTCATGTTTAGCTTATATGCAAAAGTTTTTTATTAAAAACTTGCTACTCCAAACGCAACGCATTTTGCTATGAATTTTCCATTGTTTGCAATGCGCAGGCTATAAATATTTGGTGAGAGATCTCTGTTTCCGCCTGGATAAATTACGTGTTACATTCAATAAGTTTTTAGACTTTTTTCGGACAGCCATTTATAATTGTCGTAGACTCTTGAAAATTCAGTATGTTATTGCGACATATCGTATAAGATGACTGAACAATTTTTATGATTTCAGATTTAAATGAACAGCTACAGCTGCTATTGGAATACACCCTACTAAAGCCTGTTTGTCACAGCTAGTGAATTTCAAAAATGCAATCTCGACGTCAGGACACTTTAGAAGAATGATATGCAATAAAATTCTTTTTTAAACTTGTAAAAACGCTGCAGAAACGTATGGAATGCTTCAGACTGTTTTCGATCGTCTTGCATGAATCTAGTATCAGTTTTTGAGTGGCGTAAGAGATTTAAGGAATGTAGGGAGTCTGTGAGGGATGATGAGAAGTGTGGAAGGAGTATGGAAGTCAATACACCAGAGTGGATTGACCAAAGGGTTAGGGTTAGGGTTACAATGTTGAATTTGTAAGGGAGTTCAGGAAGAGATTCCGTCTGAAGAGGCCAGCACGCTTTAAATCGGGTCAGTAGCATTTCCAACCTGACAATGCACCAGTCCACAACTCCATCCTTGTCACAGACTATTTGACAAAGATAGGCATCAACAAGCAAATCCGAATGTTGCAACCACGTTCTGAAATGCAAGAATTATTTTCTTTGGTGAATTCTTGTCGCGTTTGTTCTTCCTCCCTTTCTTTGAATAGATCTTTGCCACTCGTCATAGTGTTTGTCATTTCAATATTTGTTCCCTCAAACGTAGCTCCAGCTGGGGCTAAATATACTTGGAAAAATCTGTCTCCTTTTGAAATTCATTCAACCTGGATATCACATGACTTTTAAATAGACTTGAAAAGATCAGTTATTAGATAGGCAGTTTTAATCACATACCAACCTCCCATACACACACACACACACACACACACACACACACACATATATATATATATATATATATATATATATATATATATATATATATTTATATATATATATATATATATATATATATATATATATATATATATATATATATATATATAGGCATTATTTGGTCCAGTTATACCGGAGTTGGGAGTAATTCCATCAGGACAAGAAAACTATTCAAAATTGAGCATTTAAATTTTCCTGGTAAACAGCTCAATGTAACAGACATTATAGAACAATAATTTCATTAAGAAAATAACACATTATTATTATATAAACACAACATTATTATATTATAGATCTCGTGACTAACTCTCTTTTTCCTTTGGTGGATTTGGTACAAGTAGACAAAATGCGTGGGGAGAAAACAAGGAGAAATTAAAGATATTTGAAAGTCTTTTTTCTTGAGAAAGCTAACCACGTGGTGTCTGTGATTCGTTTTTTCTTAATTTCATGTCCCTAAGAAGATTTTAAAGCAATGAGCTAAAAAACCCATTAGATGTATTGTACTTTTATTTTTCCCCTTCCCATCGGATAATTAAAAAATGATAAAAAAATAAAAAGAATATGGAATTTGTGTGATTAAAGTGTGGTCACCATAGGGGTTTATTTTGCTGTAAATGAACTAATGAGATGTAAAAAAAGGTTTATTTAATAGATGAATTTCTGGGCTTCATAAAAAAATTCAGTGCCCGTAGTTTAATGGTTATCGTCGTAGGAAATGGACACGGCGACACGAGTTCAAATCCTGGACGAGACTGATTGCATTTCACGTAGCACTAATACCCTTGGGAAAGGTATGAATCCAATTATTCTCCCTCCAGCTATGGGTAAATAGTCGGGCAGACTTGGTTTTTCAGCTTATATTGCCATCACATTTGAGGACTATTTCAGATAAGGCATGGGGAAGAGCGTAATGAGTAACGTCTGGCTCGGACAGATTTTGCATGAAAGTATTTAGTCGGAGAATTGGAGTGGTCGTAACTCTGTTTGCCAGTTGAATTGTCCTGTGAAAGCATACATCTTCTCTCATATCGGGATTTTCTCCAAACCTTGAGAACGAAGTTAAGTTGCTATGCTTTTTGAAAATGTTTTCGCGTAGTTTCCAAGCAATATTACTACCCTCAGCAAAAATTATCGAACAAACCCACTTTGAGAATTTTGAACTTGAATCTTTTTTAGCTGTATATAAACCAATAATAAACACGATGCAAAAATATTCTTCATCTAAAAGAGAATATTCTGGTTAGACGAAATATATCTTAATTTTTTTTTCTTCATTCATTTTTTTTTCACACGTTAATTCCTCCTTTTTTTATTATTTATTCTTTAAATAATATAATGAGTTTCCGAAATATGAACACATTTTCGTAACGCTACCAATTCTTGTCCAAATTATCTCGAAATTTAAAACATGTGCTGAAAGAAATCAAAAATATATGGACATTTTTTAAGATTCTTTTCAGGTATTGAAATGCCTTTCACTGGAAAAGAATTGTCGTTTAAACGCTAAACTGAGAATGTTAAGTTTTTTACATGTTGTTTAAACACTAACTCAAGAATGTTGATTTTTTTATCCATGCTGTTAAAATTTGAAATTATTTGTACGAGAATTGGTCAAGCTACTAAATTATCAGCCTAGTCGGCTTGGGTTGTAAAATAGAGTACCTATTATAACCATTGGTCCCAGGTCTACTGTGGCACCTGATAGGGTCCTATCTATGGATCAAATCGAACAAACTACGGCTGCAAACACATGGCTGATGTCAAAATGTGACTGTAATATAAGAATATTAAAAGAATTTACCTGTGTTCCAAAAAAGAACTCAGGCTTTTTTAAGAATATTATATACAAAATGTGTTTACAAATAATTAATGTTCAATATAAATATGTATAAAGACGATGTGACATTAAATAACCTACGATGCTTAATATGCTATAAAACACAATACAAAACAATTTAATAACCAAATGATATCATTTTTCTGACTCATCTTGTACATATATGATATCACTTTTTGTAACACCCTGTACCTCTTAAATTTTATCATTTTTATTTTTAAATCTCCCTGTATACATTTGTTATTTCTTCACACTTTCAATTTTTGTTACATATTTCAACGATTCCTTTAGTTCTCCTTTAACTTCAACCTCTTGTTCACCTTTCTCCTTCTCATACATACGAGTAGATGAATATAAGAACC
>OY757930.1:13670632-13775632 GCA_963585895.1 Sepioteuthis lessoniana
TGATTATTTAACTGTGTGTAAACAGATGACTGATATTTAAGTTAGTTGTTACTGATACATCTTAATACTTGCAACTATTTAACTTTGTTGATTTATATTTACAAATTATTTATGTATGTATGTACGTATGTATAAACTGGATTTGGTATCAAATAATCTACAATGGCTGATATAACATAAAACCAAACGGACCAAAAAGTTACGCACGCAAGCATTTACACACGATCGCACATAATGTATACTGTCATTATTACTGACTGTAAACCGACACCAAAAATAACCCCTGTGCGCTTAATTTCTGAATAAAAAATAAGTTCCCGAGAGAATCCAACATTTAGGTTGTGAATAACGCAAGTATCCTTTTATAAATTAAAAATGACCAGCTCCAAATTATACCAATTTGGTATCAGGGTAAACAGATTGCACTTGGTAAAATAGCTTGTACATAAATTTCAATAAAAATACTGATGGCCAGATGATTATATCTACAAATTATAATTATTAGAGAGAAATACTTGATAACTTACAACTGTTTGTTTCCAATTTATATTAAGATTATATATTTGAAATCATAATTATAAACAAATTATCATTTAACTCCTTGCGATTTTTTTTTTTTACACCAGTGTTAGCTGCTTGTATTTCAGAGAGGTCTGAGTGACAGCAAGCGTCCTCATGTTTCTTAGACTTTTCTCAGTATTCTTGCAAACTCTACAATGCAATAGTCTGAATGATCACGATCTGGGCTCCGATTTCTAACTCTTCTAGGCCTCTGACAATGCCATTCGCGGCGGGGTCAAGCTTTCAAATTAGAATAATTACCACAGTTACCTTTATGTTTCAAAGATTATTTTTAGTTCTCTGGTACGTTCCTTGTACTTGCCTCCGTTTTCTTTTGTTTTCACACTGTGGTCTGCTAGCACTGTAAAGGCCACTATAGAGTAGGTTCTTTGTTGTTTTTCTTTTTTTTTTAAATTTTTTTAATTATCACAAGGTCTGATATTCTTGCCGGGATTAGTTTGTATCTAAAAATCCCAGAGAATTCTGTGTGTCTCATTTTCCAAGAGGAAATCTGATTTGGGCATTCCTCATTTGATGGTATGAACAAATTTTAATGTTTTCTCATTATTGTTATTATTATTATTATTGTGAGTTTTTCATACAAGCCCTCGCTGATGGTTTTCTATTGGTATCTGAGTAACAGCATATCTCCTCAAGTTTCCTTGATTCTTCTTAGTATTATGGGCGATCTTGATAATTCTATCGTTTAGCTGGTCTTCACTCATCGTTGCATTTTTAAGTCCTTCAGTTCCTTAATCAATTCCTTCGTGACTCTATCGAGCACACCAGTTACAAGTTGTATCACCGTCAGTTTCATGTTCTATAGTTTATTCATTTCTCAAGCAAGCTCCAGGTACTTATCTTTCTTTTCATTTTCAGTTTAACCCTGTGGTTAGCCGGAACGTCAAAGTCCTCTCTTCGACTGGTTATTGCTATTTTGTTGGTAATCTCTGGATCTGGTTGTCTGGCTGAGATTAGTTGATCGGCTTGTTATAATTTACTCCTCGAGAGTTTTTCACATCAGAGTTAGCTAATGGTTATTCACTGGAGTTTGAGTGACATAAAGTCTCCTCAAGTCTACACGACTATTCACAGTGTTCTGGCAAATCTCAATAATGCAGTAGTTTGGATAATCTCTACTCGTCTTGTTATTTCTACGTCCTCCAGTCCCTGTAACAATCCTTCGTTGATCGTTCCAAGAACACCAGTAACACTTGGTAAATGGTCACTTTCATGTTCCACAATTATTTTAATTCCCTAGCGAAGTCGAGCTACTTATTCTTCTTTTCACTTTCTTTCCGTGGTCAGCCGGGAGAGCAAAGTCCACAATTTTGTAAGTAGTTTTTTCTTTGTTGATTATTATATGGTCTGTTCATCTGGTCGAGATTAGTTGATTTGTTTGTCTCTATAAATCACAATGAATTTTGTGTGTCTCATTTTCCTGGAGAGAATCTGATTTGAGCATTTACCCTTTGTTCGCCCTGGTCAAATTTCATTTTCCTGCAAAATTCCCAGTCGGTCACCTTGCCCACCCAGTCGTGTCAAGTCTCATTCTTTTTCTGTGCTAATTTGCTGCATTCACTTATTATGTGATTGGTCACTCCTCCTCTATCACCACATAACATACATCTGCTGTTTTGTCGCATCTTATTTATTCTTGCTCTGATATGATTGGTCCTTATAGCGTCGTTTTGTGCTGCAATTAAAAATATTCAGTTTTACTCATATGGTTCCTTTTCTTAGCCTCGTCCACTTAAAACGCCCAGAGAGTTGTTTTTCTTCTCATCTTTGTTTCCTAGTTATTTCTGGGCTACTGATCTTCCTGTCATCAGAATTGTTTCTGATGGCTATGATCAGTCTTTTTCCGTGTTTTTCTATGTAGTCTTCGAGTCGTTTTATTGATGCGTCAACGCTGTCTACAATGCTGGTAAGACCTCATCTTCCTTATTTTTTTTACACATATAGTCTGTAAACCTCATCTCTGGTATTTAAGCCCATATTCATGATCATTAGTCTTCTTTTCTTTGTTCCCTTTATTTAAGGTCTTCTCTGGTCCTCTTCAAAAATGGTCCCGAGTATCTTACGAGGATAACAGCCCTCGTATTGATTCCTTTGATAAGTTTCCTGCTATACAGTTTTGTCTTGTGTAGCTTTGTTTCTCCTGGGATACTCCTTAATTTTTCTTTCATTTCCCCTTAATGAATGGTTTTAGCTTCTAATATTCCCAAGTATTCGTTAGTTTCCTTTTCTCTAAGGATTTTGATTTTTTTTCTAGATTTAGGAAGTCGATTCCTTTTGTCATGTGTCATTTTCCGATTTTCATTACTAGCATGCTACATTCTGTGCCAAATTCCATTTATATATCTTTATTGCAGATTCTCACAGTCTGTATTAGGGTTTCCAATTCACTTTCGTTTTTGGCAAACAGTTTTATGTTGTCCATGTACTTTAATTGGTTGATCTTTTCTTGTGATTTCCTGAGTTTGTATCCGGCTGTGCATTTCCTGAGAATGTGATTGACTGGCATTATAGCTATTACAAATAGTAATGGTGATAGTGCATCTCCTTGGAATAAGCATTCCTGGATTTTTACCTCTGTTAAGCTTTCTCCCCTTCTTATCAATCCCACTCTCTAGGTTTCCAAGGTCTTCTCGTTAAACTGTATTATTTCTTCTACCATTTTATATATTTTGAGACAGTGTAATATCCAGCTGTGAGGGACCATATCAGAAGACTTTTTGTCGTCAATCCAGGCTATAGCTAGTTTTTTTTTTCGGTTGGTTTTATACTCTTTGAGTATGTGTTGATCGATATATATTGGTTTTCTTGTGCCTCTGCTCCTATTACAATATCCATTCTGTTACTCGGGGAACAGACCGAGGGTTATCAGTGAGTAGTGATCTCCCTAATTTGTGTCTTGTATTTTCCATATTATCGATAGGCACTTTATGGTTTTCTAGTTCTTTGGGGTTGTTCATTTAAGGGGGTCTTTCTTGATCAGTTTGGTTTTCACATTGGTCATTCATTTGGGTATCTCAGTTTTCTCTATACGGTTATTAATTTTGGTAGCTAGTCTGTCGTGGATGGATGTGAATTTTTAAAACCAAATTCTGTCTATATTATCTTGGCCAAAGGTTTTCCAGTTAGATATTATTTTAAGAGTTGCCTTAAGTGCATAGATGTGTATTACTACCTTAAGACCTTCAAGTATTCGCAACTCGGTTTTCATGCTGTTTATCCATTCAGTTTTTCTGTTATGAAATTTCCGTTCCCATATTTTGCTCAAAAACCTTTTTGCCTCATTCGCATCTGGTTGCTGGTATGTCTTCCCTCATTACCCCCTTGATTGTTGGTAGAATTTTCTGTTGTTGTTCTGGAATATCCTGTTTTGTCCGTAGAGTATCTATTTTTACTTCCTTTTGTTGCCAGTATTTTTTATTAGTCTCTTCGAATTGTATTTTCCGTTCTAGTTGTCATGCTTTTCCGTTACGTTTGAATATATTTTCCTTTATGTTTTAGCATTTTTGTTTGCTGTCACATTTTTTTTTTCTGCGATTCTAATCTGAGTTCCCATTCAGGTTATGACTTTATATATTTGGTCTTCAGGGGAACACCTATTTTTGGCGGACTAATTTTGCTCCAGTATACATCAAATCGTTCAATTGTTTGAGGTTGCTTTTTTGGATATTTTTCACTAAGTCGTTCACTTTCTCGAATTAAGACACGACTGTCGTCTAGTTTTGGTTCCTGAGAGAAGACAACATGACTTTCTTTACAAACATGATTTTTGATAATTTCTACATTCATTTTTCCTCCTTGAGTCCACGTTTGTGTTTTTGTGTTTGCGGTGCATAATTATCATTTACTGTTTGGTTAGGTCTTTCTGGTTTTCCTGTATCTTGTGTCTCTGTAATTGTGTTAATAGTCTGTTGATATGTTTGCCAATATATTTGTTGGGGTTTTTCCAGAAAAGCAACCATACTTTGTTATTGTCCTAACCTTGTTAGCGAACCTTTGGTTTGTTGTCTTAATTTTAGCAAATTTTGTCCAAAATTTAATTATTCTTTTTGTATAACCACTTTTTGTTGGGTTGCTCCTAAAATAACATTATAGTGCTAGTTTGTTATCTTCCCTAATCCATTTTCTACTGTGTGGTGTCTGATTTGTGTTTAATTTGTTCATCGTTAGTGTACCTGAAAAAAAGAATCGTTTGTGTTCCTGAACGAAGAACAGCCAACATTCGTAGGATGTCCATTAGGTCCCCGATGTTGGCTATCAGGGGAGGACCTGACGATCATAATACCCAAACCTGTTATCTGGGTCCTACGTTCAATTACGTTTCGATTTATACTTTTCATAGTCAGTATATTGTGGCTATACCAGACTCAAGGGTTGTTTATTATCGGCGCGCTTGACACGGATGTGACAGAGAACATCCATCCCAACAACTCTTTATAACGGGTCACAAAATATCAAAACTGCCAAAGTTTTAACTGAGTCAAAGTCCACTGACAGGTATTCCTTAATCGTCATTTTGTTTTTTGTATTTATTGTCAAAATTTATTGAAATATCGTTTCTAATGAATTAGGCCACCTTCAAAATAAGGATTAGGCTTCTCACATAATTTGTCAGTCTTTTTGTGGAGAGTAATTGTTATCCCAGTATTTAGACTTTCAAACCTTCCCCTAAATACATAATCTTTCATCTATCTCAAGGAGGTACAAGCAAATGGCATAGAATTTCTCACTGAAAAAAAACGGCATAAAATTTCTCACTGAAAAAAAAAGTTCAAATCTAACCCTTGCTTTTGAAATAGTATAGGTGAAAAAATCTTGAAAACGCCTTTATTTAAATTACATGCATTTACCAAAGATATATGGTAAGAGGAGACAAAACAAAATCTATGATGCATTTTAAATTAATTACAGGTTTTATAAACCGATCTTTTTTATTCAAATAGCAGATAGTACGCCGCGAAGAATTGTTTCTAATGATGGCGTTGATAGAATTTTTCTACGCAGAAGCTGAGACAGTGTCCATCTATTTCTTGTATCATGGTATTTTATTTCTATTTCACCATGATAGTATCAGTGTTTTTGCTCGCATACTATGTCGATGTCACGCTCTACCGGAGATAGTCAGCTCTGCTAGTTGGCATATTCTATTTAAATTTCTATCGTTAAATATCGCTATATGAAATGTGCTTGTACTTTTAAGCCAATCTTTTTGTGTGTGTGTGTGTGTGTGTGTGTGGGTATGAGATCTGTAGCTTATTTTACAGACACTAGGACCAGAGCTCCAACTTCAATAGAATGTTCTCCTATTTTTACTCAGGCGAAGAGCGATGCAATTTTTACGTAAGTTTTTAGTGAGTGTCATGATAATCATTCGATGGCAGCATTTTTACCTCATTAATAGACGCCACCCTAAGAGATGATTTGCTTTAGTTTCCTAAAAACTATTTGATACTGGCTGCTGCCACGTGGGTTTGTCTGACCAACATCAGGTGAACCACGCCATTGGCCCGAGGTTTGGTTCATTCCGCGTTCTTCACATCCACGATGCTGCTTCCCATGGCTTCCACTGTTTAACTTGTAGGTTAAAAAGACACACACAAAGATGTAATCAACTTTTTCGTACCCTTTTTCTTTTTCTTCATTTTCTTCTTCTCCCTTCCACGAACCCCTCTCCATCTCTCCGCTGCGTTTTCAGGAAGTTATAATTTAGTCATAGTCCAGCTATATAATTTTTTGTTTTTTGAGGCCGTTTAAAATATTTCTTGTTTTGGTATATGATTTGTATTTATTGCAAAGTTGTTCCTATGTTTTCTTGGGGGACTCGGGTCAACGTCTGATTAGTAATTGCCAATCACTAAATTAATGAGCGGGTAATGTTTAAAATATGAAAGGAACTGAAACTACTGTGGTCCACTCTGGCCCGGAGTGGTAGCACCTGATAGGGCCCTATCTATGGGTTAAATAGAACTAACAGCATACTTATACTAAAATAAATTGAGTAAACTGAATAGCTTGAAATAGAAACGTTTTTAACAATTAAACCGTACTTACACTTAAACTGCGTGCTTATGCTTAACTGAAGTATTTAAGATAGAACTGTTTTTCGACTTAACTGAATTATTACATGTAACTGCTTAAATAGTTAAAAATGGAAATGTTTTTGACAATTAAACTGTGTACTTATGCTAAACTGAACTGTTTTCAATAGAACAGATTATTTACATAAAAATGGATTAAATAACCTACAAAGATTGATATGCCATAAAACCAAACAACCCCTAACCCCTCCAACACTTAATAGTAACAATAGTAACAGTCATAATAAAAATAATGATTATAGCGACAAAAGAACATGCATGTTAATGTCAAAATTCAATCAAAAGTTAATTCACATTTTACGGGGCCCAGTTTTGCATGAATACAAGAAAGTGCAGCTTGTGTCGACTGGATGGTGGTGATGGTGGTGGTGGGCATTTATTATTATTATTATTATTATTATTATTATTATTATTATTATTATTGTTTATATATTTATTTATTTATCTATTTATATATTAGAGTTTTTCTCATCAGAATTATTTTGTGGTCTTTCACAGAAGATTGAGTGACAGCAAGTCTCTTCAAGTCAACAATTGCTGTTAATTTTTATAATTATTATTATTACTATTATTATTATTATTGTTATTTATATACTTATTTATTTCTCTATTCATATATTAGAGTTTTTCACATCAGGATTATTTAATGGTCGTTCACTGGAGTTTGAGTGACTGCAAGTCTCTTCAAGTCAATAATTGCGGTTAATCATTACTATTATTATTATTATTATTATTATTATTATTATTATTATTATTATTATTATTTACAAGTAACCGTATAACTGTGCCCTAAGGAACGATTATTATTGAATAGAAATATTTACTTGAAGATATGTAAGACTTACGTGGTGCATTCAGTAAGTTTCCGGATATTTCTTGTACAAAAAAAAAATGCCTGTACAAGGCATTTGAAATTGAGGACAATTTAGAAGAACGGTATGCAATAAAATTCTTTCTTTTTTTAAAAATGCCACAGAAACGTATGGAGTGCTTAAACTGCTTTTTGACCATCTTCCATATATATATATATATATATATATATATATATATATATATATATATATATATATGTGTGTGTATATTACTAATATTTTACAGGTTTCCGTTACTACTACACATTTTATATATATATATATATATATATATATATGTATGTATATATATATATGGGGGGCACATTCTCTCATAATTATATATGTATTTGGTGTTTGTAATATATGTGCAAGTTTGAGTGACTATGTATGTTTTTGAGTGTGTGCGTGTGTGTTTTGAAATGCAGCTCTATCAGCACATAGACGAATATACACACATTCGGAACCTAGTAAATTTGGAGAGTCTATTTCCCAAGCCCCAGTAAACTTAATGTTTTTTTCAAATAAATGTATTTTAATGGTCCGGCCATGACACTCAGCATATATAGGTTGGAACATCGATTGATAAAATATTATTACACCATACTTTAAATACATTTTTGAGTTAAATTGGGGAAACATTTTCGAAAATAATATCAACGTTACAGACTTTCGTGACTACAGATCTTTTAAAAAGATGATTAAATTATAACTTGTGATCTATGAAAAATTAAGTGTATGCATACTTTTACGCAAGTGACAATTTTTTGCATCACTTTTAACCAACAAACACGACATTTCTGCTGAAAGCTTATTCATAGTACATCATTTGAATTTTCTAAAGTTCACAAGCAAATTCTTTTTATCATTTACTTTCTTTAGGAAAAGTCTACTGAGATACAAACATTTTCCCCATATTCAATATTTAAAATTATGAAAATGGATAGACTTAACTTGAAGCCATTTGGCCATCAGTGTGATTGTGAGGGATGAAATAATAGTGAGGGATGAAACTGTTATATTCTAGAGAAGAAGTTAAATCTCAAAAAAAGTCTAAAACCAGAAAAAAAAAACTTTGAATTATAAAATATCGAGATTTTGCTAAATTTTGGCAGTGTCAACTCACAAGTAACTGTCTAATTGAGTTGACTTTTCGCGTGACTTTTAAAATGTTAACACACACACACACACACACACACACACACACACACACACACACACACACACACACACACACACATATATATATATATATATATATATATATATATATATATTAGTTTTAATCTTAGATAATATAAGAAGAAAAAAGTTTTTCTTTGAAAGTTTTTGAAATTAACTTAAAGGAGTTGAGGTGCTATGATGCAAGTACAGAATATTTGAATTATATATATATATATATATATATATATATATATATATATATATATATATATATATATATATATATATATATATATATATATATATATCTAAATATATATATATATATATATATATATATATATAAATATATATATATATATATATATATATATATATATATATATATATATATATATATATATATATATATATATATGCAATTCTTACGTTCACAGATTGATCAAATATTAGACACCAGAAATGTCAGATCAGTATTATGCGTGAATCTGTGATGTACATAACATGTACAGCAGATATTATTTAATAAAAATCATATAATCAAAATGCGAATAATAATAATAATAATAATAATAATAATAATAATAATAATAATAATAATAATAATAATAATAATTTAGAGTTCTAACTGAAAAACATTTCATGAAATACTTCATGCCACTAGCAAAGGCCATCGTAGGTTTTTGTTTTATTTTAACTTTTTCTTAACTTATACATCAATTGAAGGACCAACCTATCAGCATATAGATTTTACTTTCACTCTGGAATGCATATATGTGCGTACTTTAACCTTTAGGCTAGTTGTCAAGTCTTATCTAGCTTAGCTATTAACATATATTGAGATGCTCAGTTTGTCTCCATCCGCTTTCAAACGGGTCTGTCCACTTGCGTCTATAGCGGGCCCATAAACAGTCAACACGTCTTACTATCTCATCAATCACTTATTGCATAACTAAACCTAATTCACCTTTATGTGCATCTCTGTAGAAAAGAAAACAGTGATTATATATATATATATATATATATATATATATATATATTTATATATATATATGGTGCCTACCATAAGTTTCCAGACTTTTTTGTACAGGCATTTAGAATTGTCGTACACACTTGAAAATTCACTATGTTATTTCTATACATCTTATGACCAATTTTTATGATTTCATCGTCAAATGAACAGCTTCGGTGGGAATTGGAATAGACCCTACTAAGCCCTGATTGTCACAGCTGGTGAATTTCAAAAATGAAATCGGGACTTTAGCAGAACGATATGCAATAAAATTCCCTTTTTAAACATAAAAAAAAGCCATGCGATGAGAGCTGGGTCTGCTGCTATGACCCAGAGATCCAGAGACATTAATTACTGCTCTTAGTGATGGCTTTGTTTTGATTTGATTTGTTTAGTTTGGCATTTTAAGTATTGTAGGTCATTTAAAATCCTGTTTACACACACACACACACACACACACACACACACACACACACACACACACACACACACACACATATATATATATATATATATATATATATAATCTCTAAACACAGATTGAAGATATCAATCTTAAAAGAGATGGAGCTCTCTTTTTCACTATAAAATTGTTTCAACTATTGCTTTATAACAGTCATTATTTAACGGAAGCTGTTTGTTAGCACAGCTTTTATGTTATTTCATTTTAAAATGATTTAGAACAAATTTGTTTGCACAGTAGTTTCATTATTTCCACATGATTTCCATTATTTCTTTTAAAGATATATAATACTATTCAATATTGATCATTTCTTTGCCCAAAGTGAATTGGTTACAAGTATTGCTATGTAACATCAATTATTCAATTCAACGTATTTCATTGACTTACACACGGTTAAATGGTTTCAAGTATTATGTATAACTAACAGTTCAATTAAACATCAGTCATTTGTTTACACACAGTTAAAAAAAAAGAGTTTTGTTTCCAACAATTCAATTTAGCAGAAGTCATTTGTTTCCACATAGGTTAGATGTCAAACAGTTCTATTTGAACGTTGGTAGGGCCCTGTTAGAAGCTACCACTCCGAGCCAGAGTGGTTCACATTCCCCAAAACTTCTGCATTACTGGAGCCTCACAACCAGTTTGCTTAGTGCCATATTTAGGAAACTCGTTGGTGTTTGGTGTTAACCCTTTACAGACATGCAGTCAGTGTATTCTGCAGCCCTAGCTGACTGGGCTCTTAGCGTTGTTTTTTTTTTGCTTTTAAGCAAACCGTCATTTTTATTCATTCTAACGGTATATATGTATATACGATTAAATTAAATCTAGTATATATATATATATATATATATATATATATATATATATATATATATATATATATATATATATATATATATATATATATATATATATTGTTATCCACAGGCAGACCTGTTTTGTTCTATCAGAACTCATCAGTGTGGCTTGACAGACTAGATTCCCTAAGCTGGGATCAAAACCCGGTTGACTCAAACGCCAATCAAAGATTCTACCACTCAGCCACGAGGAAACCAGCGCAAGCGAAGGAAATTATGTATCACATTTGTTTTTGTTTACATATATCCGCTTAACGGCTACCGACAGCTCGATTCATTTGAAGAGCCTTGCATTTCGCTAGTGGCAACCATTTACTTCTCTTGCAAGTGGTTATTCCCATTTGCAATGAATTAATCCATTCCTTTTAAAATGTTTTGACACATTGGATGTCTTCCATTTAGAACTGAGCAGAAGGTCCTGAAGTTTTATAGGGGAGTGTGAAGGGGAGTGGTCTTCTGCGTAACTGATTCAACAATTCTATACAAAACCACACTCATTTACCCATTCATACTGACACCATTGATAATCTACCCACTCATTTTTACCCCCCCCCAAAATACCTAAAAAATATAACACCAATTAAAGTAATGAAACGGTATAGATAATGAAAGAAAAGGAATTATCTACATGAAATATTTCTTATATTCAATTAAAAAAGTGTTTTCTAAGATCAAATTTTAACACTATGGGAGATCGGAAAATCTAAAAAGAAATTCAAGATGTACATAAAACCAAATTATGAATTGATTTTATTGCCCAATCGGCCGTATATACTCATAATAATAATCATCTGGACCACCAACTGTATTCCAACGAAAGCTGAAAACAAGCCGAGCAATCCCTAAAGGGTAATGTAGCTAATCAAAAGGAACAAAAACATAAGAAAATAAAAAGATTGGTTGAAGGACAATTGAAAATTTCAGTTTTTTACTTTTTGATTGTTCTCAACTTTTGACGTCTAGGTCAGGAAATGGCACATCAAAAATAATGTAAATAATAATAAAAGGTATTGCGTGTTATCGTCCTGCCTGAGACAATGTACGTGTCCATCCACGTCATTGATTACCATCGATGTTCACCCGAAAGAGAAAAAATATCGTAACGGACGAAATTATCCCTATCGCCAAAATAAAGCATCTCTAGTACATTTAAAACAGATGCATGGATCAGGCGTAAAAATATAAAAGAAATATATATTACGTAGCACAACATCAAACAAAATGACCCAAAGAGAAGTAGTGTTCTTGTAAAAACAGTATTTGATATCGTACCAACCCACGTCCATGTCAAATTCTACAAATTATAAGAACGGACGGATGAAATGCACAGGGAACACTGTTCATTTCAAACACAACCTTATTACTTGTGTGTAAATGTTAACCGTGGATACATAACCCGATTGCACAGATTATTTCCTGTGCTACAAAATGATTTTGTAAAAATATCAATATTTTTTATACAAAATATTAATTACATTTGTAATTAAAGGAGATGTTCCATGAGTTGCTATTTTGAATTAAGATGGAAGCGCGTAAAAAAATGGAATCGATGACCCGATTTTAAATCCTTTTCAAAACTATTTGCCTTTTACTACATGTTATATTATTTAGAAAAGGTATGAATCTTCTTCGAAGCCCCATCTTTGAGTAAATAGTGGGGTAGAATGTGTTCTTTAGTCTTTTTTAGGCAACTATTCTAAAAAAGAAAGTCTGAATTTGAACTCTTTAAATTTGACTTCGTGTTATTTACTGCTCTTAATGGAGAGGTATCGTAAATGCATGCTTGTCCAAATAAATGGATGACTGTATTGTCTGATGAAGCACATGATAGATCATTGCTTTAGATATGCAACAATATTTCTTCATTTTAACTAGGATAACATTAAGCACCAATCTTTGACATATGATCGGTTAAAAAAAAGTATATATATGTCAGAAATTACCATGACAAGAAAATCCGGCACATATCTACAAGAGACATACGGAGCACTGAACAGCTGTTTCGACCTTATTGGGTCTCATCAGCAGTGCACATCGTGATCTCCACCACTGGAGATCGAACCAACAACGACAGTATGCAGAACCCGAAAATCTATCTCTGGGCCACTAGTTCATGCCACGTATAAGCGATACCGAATAAGTCATGGCAAATTGCGCGACCACTTGACCCAATGAGTCTTTTTTGTATAGGTACGTATTCCCTACAGCGGACACGATCACCTCCGGGGCTACGTCTTCCCAAGTCAGAGTTACGAGTCCTCATAACATAAGCCTCATAGGCAGGAAATATAATTATGATTATGAATGGAAGATTGATATATATTAAGTTAAAAAAAAATGATATATATTAAGTCGTGGTAATTTTTAATTTGATATATATCAATTCTTCCATTTATAATTATATATGTGTGTGTGTGTGTGTGCGTAACCTACAAAAAATTCATTGCTTAGCTCAATTAGAAAGTTGGTAGTGTGGCTCTAAACCTTAGAGAATAATTAAAATGTTTTTGTCCTGTTATATTCGACTGAGAAGAACATCAAACTACTCAGGCACTCTTGAAAAACTGTTGACCATATGTAAGTTTTTTTTAATTTAATGTTGCAAAACTTCCACGATGGCGTGGGTCCAATTTGAATAAACCTGTCTTATTGGCTTTAGCTAAATATATATATATATATATATATATATATATATATATATATATATATATATATATATTCCATAGTATATTGCAATACAATATATCCCTACCCCTTGATATTTATTTTGATTCTGGTCTACCATACTATACCCGCCTAAATGCGTTTACAAATCAAATATTTTTTATTTCCCTCGGCATGCAACGATGATGTTTTGTTCCTTAGTTATAATCATCTACACATACAGAAATAGATAAAGAATCTTTCCTGACAATAATGTAGCAAAATAAGATACACAGACGACTAACATCCGGTAAAAACAACGCACAGCGCATGTACCTTCATATACACATTCACTATATACCACTCACACATACACACACAATAATACGCAACTAAAACCAACAAAAATACACACACGTATGCACACAGACACACACATTCATACACACACACGTACAATCACACGTAAAGTTTCCAACAAAATCCCAACGGTGTTTGACTGTATTTTTTGATTTTTGATTTATTTTATTTGGTTAACTGCTTGATAATTGTTGTTTTGTGAAAACTCCATGAAACCCCGGGGTCTCCATGGCATTAAATATAAAAACCATGGCAGTATATTTATTTATTATTATTATATAATAGCTCTATCCTAGATATTGAGATCTCTCCATATCATAATCCACTTGGTTTGCTACAAAACTACAAAGTAATTTAGTGACAACCAACACTGGTAGAACACACGCCCACACACCTCACACACACACACACACACACACATATATATATATATATATATATATATATATATAATAAGAGAGATGATATAAAGGTCAGTAGAAAACATTTGCATTAAAAAAATGACTAACTTTCTAAAAATGAATATGCATTATCGATAGTTCATTTTTCGTATCATTCAAACCGTTTTCCTTTCTGTTATCCAGCAAAATAAATGAATTAATGATAACATTTTTTTAAGGTTGGTCAATCATTTTTTTTTGTTGGGCCTCAAACTTTACAGCATATGCTAGGTCTCTCTGTCTATCTCTCTCTCACACACGCGCGCGCTCACGCGCATGTGCACATACACTCCGGCAGATATAACGTTAACTGTCAAGCATCCAGATTATGTGATCGTACCATGTAACTCAATCATATATATATATATATATATATATATATATATAATCCAAAATATTGTGATTTTCTATATTTTTCTCTTTGTACTCATATACGTATACAAAAGTAAATAGCTACCTGACCTTCTGTGGAATTGTATGAACCAGAAATAGAGATATCTCCTCAAAGTGCCAAGCATTTTCTACGAAGATCATCACTGGAGCATTGCCTTGTCCTAGACGATGAAGATTGCAACTTTTCCGAGCCAATTGGATTTTGGATTTCTCCCAGACAGTCGAAACTAAAATAGCATCAAACCTTTCACAAGGAACAACTTTGGCTGGGCGCACTCAGCCAAGCATTTAGCGACGAAGTGGAGATCGGGAAGAGGGCAAGGCGATGCATACTTTCTGAACTCGTTCACTTAGATTTCTCTTCTATTTGTTTCTTCTACACTTCTCTCTGTTTTCTTTCATTTCTTTTCTTTTGTGTTTGTAAAATTATTTCACATTCTTTTTAACTTCTGTGCGAACGCCTCCTCTAACTTACATGAACACTCACATATACATATTTCACCATATCTCTTTGGTTCAATATTCTAACAACTGTATTTTTTCTGAAGCCATGGAATAATATATTTTTATGAAAATGTTGCGTTAAGATATGCTTTTTTATCATATTTACCAACCCCTCCGCTCGGGCAGGATATGACTCAAGGTCAGTTTTTAAGCGAAGTTTGACAGGTTTGAATTCAGAGTATTCCTTCTCCTGGACTAGTTGTCTCACCAAGGCTGAAGAACCTAGTATGTCCTACTATTTATACATAGCTGGAGGGAGATAATTGGATTCATACCTTTCCCAATAGTGCTATGTGAAATGCAATCAATCTCGTCCAGGATTTGAACTCGTGTCGCCGTGTCAATTTCCTACGACGATAACCATTACACCACGGGCACCTCTTAAGATATGATTTTTTAAAACCAGATTTTATGGCATGCCAGTAACGAGATTCCTTTCTGTAGTACATCTGTATCAAGGATCTATTATTTATTATAATTATGAACAATTTTAGTTGCATTTTATACATGACTCAGCGATCCTGTTTCTTCGTTATTAAATGGCATGGTACCAACACACATATCTATCTATCTATCTATCTATCTATCTATCTATTTCAGTCAATTTTTATCTCATACTAACTGAGTCAGTTCTTATTTATCTCGCAGTCACTCTCGCTATATATATCTAGCTATTTCAGTCATTTCCTTCAGATATGTAACATTAAGTCATGGAGTGATTGTGTATTGCGCCGTTTAATATTGTTTAAAGGAATTTTTGCCTGCGTTCCTCTAATTATAGATATTCATTATTTTGATTTGGAATGAAAATGTGGAAGAAAATTCAAATTTTGGTGATTAATATCACTTAGGAATATTCCACATGAAAATAAACTTAGTAAATAAATAAATAAGTGACACTGTCTATAAAGAAGCAGAAATACGGGTTAATAAATAAAATTAATAAATAAATAACCGATCAACCGTCACAAATATAGAATAAATGACAAAAATTACAGATAGTTTGGCGTTTTTCTATTAAGGGGGCGCGGCGAAATATTTCTTGATGGTTCTATTAAAATAGCAGGAATAGTTGAAGTGCTGGTCCAAGTCAGGTAATATCCTGAATCAGTTTTAAAATGATAATATACTTAAAATCTGAAACCCCCGTTTTCGGGTAAGTCTTAAATTAGAATAATGAAGTTTACAATGGTTATGGTGAAAGAGAAGAAAAGTGATAATCAAGACGAACAAAATAATTCATTTTTACATTACAATTTTGACGATATATACAGGAATTCCAAGTAGACATGACATTTTTGACCGTCATGACATCAAAATGTGTTTGACCGTCAATTTTATTGCATGTTTCATCTACTAAGTCGAAAAGTCGCAATTTATTTTCAAAGACATGTTCCGAAAATAATTAGTTAGTCCCTATGTCTCTCTCTCTCTCTCTCTCTCTCTCTCTCTCTCTCTCTCTCTCTCTCTCTCTCTCTGTTTCTCTGTTTCCGTATCTATGTCTCTCAATACAGTCAATTGTATTTTGACTTATTATCAACGAACAAGCAATACAGATGAAAACTAAAATCCCTCAGGTTCGTTTTATTTGCTTTAATATGACGAATAGCATACCTTATCTTTCGAAAGGAACAGTGAACCAGCTTACTTTTCAGGAAAACTAAGAACAAACGAAATTCAACAAGGCAGGAGCAGAGAATGAAAGCATTGACATTCGTCCTTTGCAGCAGATAATGTTTCAGACATCTATTCCGCCGACCATCTTACATATATCGATTTAGAGCCTTTGACTAAATAACATTTATCGTTTAAGTGTTGCCCACGGTGTTACATTATGTCAATGACGTGGAACTGCTTAGTTTAAGAATGTTTTAGATGAAGAAATAAATAAAAGAATGACCTGGTCAGATCGAACCAATGAAATAGCTTGTCGACAAATGAATAGATAGATAAATAAAGAACCAATAACATCAGTCAGCCAACACGAAGTTAAAATGAATGACACCGCATTGCAGCTCCTATCATTTAAATTCCGGCAGCCAGTCTTGTTAGTTTGGGTCGAAAAATTTTTAATGGTAAAAGAACCCCTCAGATCAAAACTTTAAAATACATGACTAAAATCCCAGACAGTTGGTGACCATTAGTTCTTTGAAGATCCTGCTAAATGGTCAAGTTGAGTTACGTCGATGGGTTTTTAATAGTTAAAAGAACCTCGAGAATAAATCTTTTTCAATAAATGAGCAAAATTGCTGACACTTGGCGACCAACGGTCAAACCCTGTCCTTTGATGTTATAGCTTGGCCGTCAGTTTAAATGGGGGCGATAGATTTTTTGTAAAAGGAAACCATCCAGTCAAATGTTTGTAACAGAGTTTAGAATATTGAGAAAAAAAAATCTTGTAAGTATTAGAAATGAAAAATATAAACACGGAAATTCAAAGAGAAAATTTGAAGATCACGCAGATAGAAACGAGTGAAAAAAATTAGTTCTGATTAATAAATTTTTAATTACCTTTTCTGAAATTTATACAGAAGTATGTCTTGATATATCAAGGTGGTTTGATGACCTGCCAGCCGCTCTTTCTCTCTATCTCTGTCTCTATGTCTATCTCTTTCTCTCTTTCTCTGTCTGTCTGTCTGTCTGTCTGTCTCTCTCTCTCTCTCTCTCTCTCTCTCTTGTTCTTTCTTTGTTTCTACCCTGTTCTCTGTCACTCTCACTTCCTAACTTTCTTTCTTTCTCTCCCAGTCACTTTAAAGTCGATAGTATTTTAAGTAGCTACGGACTGACAAACATTAAATGGTACCCGTAAAACTGTAATTCTTAGCTTTTGTTTCAGTTATTTTTGATAAGAGACTCTTGAGACTTGAGTCATGAACCAAGGAAAACAAGGAATGAAGGACAATTCGATCATCCTTCGCAGAAAGGACAGGTGAACAGTCAAGTTGCATTATTGAGTTTCAATCTCCACTTTCCGTACAGTAATCCGACGCTGACAACGCAACAAACATTCCCGTCACCTCAGGACTCACAATTATTTGTACTCTAGTTCATTCAGAACACAATAAGTAGAGTAACTTGAACTCATATAGTCACTTTTGCTTGGTTGGTTGGGTTTGCCGAATACGCCAAATACACCTGTGTAACGAGTATCTTTAGTAAGATACTAAATTGAATCTGATGGTGAGGCTTCAGTCCTGGAAGACTGAATAATGAGGAGTGCCCCTTTGCAGTCAGTATCCGCTTGTTCATTTTGATCCAGGATGGTGCCACCTGTTAGGGTCACGTCTGTGGCTTATAGAGGATTGATCAATCATTTACTAAAGGTTAAATGCCTGAGTGTTCACTTAAGACTCAAAACAATGACACTTGATACTTCCTGGCTTAACACTCAACTTTATTAGGTATTGATCACGAGAAAAGTGGATAAATCCTACTCCTACGGTTTAGTAGCCACTGAAAAAGGAGCCTTCAGGTAGCCATCGATTACGGTCGGCTAACTTAATTTTTATTATAATTGTTATTATTATTTGAAACCATATAAATTTGTGGAAGGTTTTTTTTTTAAAAGAGTGTTCGCCAATGGCCCGGGAGACCTGGGTTCAATCCCAGGTCGAGTCATACCAAAGACTTTAAAAATGGTACTTGATACCACCTTGCTTAAAACTCAGCATTATAAGGTACGGTTCAAGGGTAAAGTGGAGCAATCCTGGGAATGGAGTAGCGCCCTCCCCTACACCTTGGTGTAGTAGCTATCGAAAAGGGAGCCTTCGGGTCACCCTCGACTATGGTCGCTAACTTTACTTACTTTACTTTTAAAAATGTGAAATACAGATACTCAAAACTCTTAAGGTGTTAGTTAAAATCTGAGTTCTAATTCATCGTTTAAATGAAAAGTTCGGTTGAAACCAATTGCTTACAAATCATATATATATATATATATATAGGTTTCTATGTCGATCCACCATGCACATCCACAGTAGGTAAAATTTGACTCTAAGACAATTTTTAACCGAAGAGAAGCTACATTTTTCGTCTACACTGGTAAACTAATGAAGGCTAAAGCCCTAAGTCTACCCATTCCTGGTAGGGAAAACATATAAATGCATGCTTTTTATGAGGAGATTATTAAAAAATGAAACACTACATCGTCCAGGATTTGAACTCGAGTCACTGATTCTCTTTCTGGCGTCAATAAACGCACATTAAGCATGGATGTATATGGTTAGATACGTGCAATCTCAATAGTTTAATGTATATAAATGTATATCTGTATACTTGCGTGTTCACACATAGACACAGGCATGCATTCGAGCATATACACATGATCACAAAAGCACACACACACAGGTACACAAACGCACTATTTCTTCTACTGGCAACATTTTAACAATATAAGGGGGAAATAACAATGTTATATAGACATATCCGACATTGGCATAATGGTTAGAGTGTTCACCAATGGCCCAGGAGAGTAATACCAAAGACTTTAAAAATGGTACTTGATGCCTCCTTGCTAAACACTCAGAATTATAAGGCACGGATCAAGGGTAAAGTGGAGAAATCCAGGGAAAGGAGTAGCGCCCTCACCTATACCTTGGTTCAGTAGCTATTGAAAAGGGAGCCTTCGGGTCACCCTCGACTATGATCGCCAACTTTACTTTTAATAAACATATATATATATATATATATATATATATTTGTGTATGTAGTTGAGTGTATGATCGTATATATTTGTGTGTGTGTGTGTGTATACTGTTGTCCATCTAAATATAAATATACACGTTTTATATGCACTCAAGCACACACACGTGTGTGCGCAAACACACACATGTACGCTCAAATATTATTTCTACTATTACCAATAAATTTTCAACATCAATAGCAGTATATATATATATATATATGTGTGTGTGTGTGTGTGTGTGTGTGTGTGTGCTTGTTTTTCCTTTTGTCTATCTCAGCAGAAATCGACACGTTTTATATCAATATATTTGAAAGGCGTTATTTTTTCGTAATGTTGATCGAAAACGTACAGAACATTCGAATAAAATTTAATCATTTAACCGATATATATGTTTTCTGCGCTAAGTATTTTTCCCAAGCAAAACAAGATTACTGTGGTCATTCAGTGAAGATATCCACAAAGTGGTTTTAAGAAATTAAATCTCTACTGAAAATAATTTAATTTACAGGTTGGATAAATATCCAAATTTCCCTAGATTATCGCGTATACAACATGATAAGAATAAAACTGATAATAATCTCTTATATAACTTTTAGCAACCGAACTTATAATAAAATTGTTGGGATTAGAAAATAAGATAAAATAAAATAAATCCAATGTGTAGCAGTTCCCAGAAGACCCTGACAGGAAGCGAAATCCGCGCATGAATGAAAATAGACTAACTGGCACAAGAGAGCAATTATTTTTCTTCTAGTAGTCATGACTTTGACTGGAAAGAACTACTTCTGTCTTGGTAGTGGGGGAAAACCAGATGTCCACTTAGCGGCACGCTGGCTCACCCATCACCAGTAGAAGCAGTCTCTGCTAACTGCAGTCTATATTGAAATCATCGAATTTGGACCTATCAACCACTGAAAATGACTAGTGCATTTCACCGCCTTATTTGGGAGAAATAACTGTTCTTTAATGGTCCAAAAAACAATTTCCTTGCAACTGGAGTAACCGTGTGAAAGCCGAAAAATAAAGTAGAAATTTAAAAAGAATCTTAGTCTCTTTTCTTTCCTTCCTTCAGTAATCCTTCTTTGCAACCTTCTACGGACACGGAAGAAGCCAAGAGTTAAATGAGTCAGTGAAAGAAAACAATGGAGTCAAATATCTAAACCCAAAACCGACTCTTACCAATCACATCGAAACAAAGAACACAGAAAAAATCTCCTTAGCCCCATTAAACTCTTTGTTTTATTCAGATATGAATAGAAATCTTTTCTTGAATTAATATCCTAGTTTTTCACTTATTCTTATCAGAAAAATCAATCAATTCTACTTATAGGATTATTTTTCAATAAATTACGTAGATAAATCGAAGAGAGAGAACTTAAAAAACGTAATTAGAAATTATTTAGAAAATTGCTTTATTTTTGTTTTTTGTCTCTTCGAACATTCTTTCCCGCTTGTATTATTATTATTATTGTCTTATTAGGATGGTTTTAGAGATGGAAGGTCGGTGGCCATACATTTGCTGTTTTGTGGGATGCTGCTGCTTCCAGGATTTGTTCAAAATAAATCGTTGCATTCTTGTGCAGTTCACGTCAAGCTATTTCTCAGTACGCTTTATAAGCGTCCAGTGGTCCATCTGTATATTACGTAGAAATGATCCAACCGCTACTTGGAAGAAATTGCGGTTATATATATATATATATATATATATATATATATATATATATATATATATATGTGTGTGTGTGTGTTTGTGTGGGTGTGTCGTTTTAGTATTACCATCCTCTTTGCATGAGGAAAATGCAAAGCAGGGTCTCTTTTAACGCGGAATTAATACACATTTAAATTCAGATATTTCCTTCTCCTTAATCGGTTACCGTACGAAGGTTAAAGGGCACAAGCCGCTCTACTTTTTATTCATAGCTAGAGAGGAAAAATAGTTAGATTCATTTCCCCAGAGTATTAGCGCTATGAGCAATTTCAGGAAAATAATCGATGCAGGACAGAGAAAACAATTTAAAACACATTTTTCTGGTTATCCTTGCGTTCATTCACTTTAATTCTCATGCTGTCAAACTTTTTAATGTTTTATGCAACTTCTTTGTTCGACTCCTAGCTTTATTATTATTTTCAAAATGCCTATCTGCTCTAACCATATTGATGAATGTATCGACCCTAACAAGTATCGATATATAAGATAATAATAGTTATGGTGCAGATATTGGCAAAAGAAATGAACCCAACAATTTAAATGAATGCTAATGTATCACTGAATAGTAACAGCGGCTTTAGGACTAGTAACACGTATCTAAAACATAATAGTCTTAATATCTAAAATTCCTATAGAATTGAGACTATATATATATATATATATGCTCCCCACGAAGGTTGAGCAGTCATGTAAGGAATTACAGGTTGCCACTCCCGTAATGCAAAGCTCTTCTAATGAATTGAACACTCCCGTAGCCGTTAAGCGTATATGTAAATAAAGGAAAAAATACATATACGTTAAATTCCTTCGCTTACGCTGAGGCTCTCGATAGCCCCGCAGTAAGATACCCGTCTGGCACAAAGTTAACCGGATTTAGATCCCAGCCTGATGTGACGAGCCACATTGATGAGTTGTGATACAACGAAACACCCAATCTTTGGATGACTATATATATATATATATATACATGTATATCTAACCGGCTCATTGGACTAGTGGGTACTGTGTTCGCCAGTGATCCAGGAGACCTGGCTTCAAACCCCGGTCGCGTCATACCAAAGACTTTAAAATGGTAACACTCAGCAATATAAGGTACGTATCAAGGGTAATGTGAGCAATCCAGGGAAAGTAGTAGCGCCCCTCCCCTACACCTCGGTGTAGAAGCTATTGAAAAGGGAGCCTTCTAGTTTTCTTTCTATTACAGTTGCCAACTTTATATATATATATATAGAGAGAGAGAGAGATGAATAAGTCCGCAAATGATTTCAAATTGGGTATTAGAATTTTTTCATTAATACTGCATACAAATATGTAGCAATGTTGTTTAAGACAGTTCAGACCGTTTCAGACCGGGTTTCAATTTTCCCTGTGTTAATCTTATTTTAGTAAAAATTATTTTGATAGATTGCTTTAATTCCATATTCTATCTGTGAATTTTCTATAAATGTTCAGTGACCGTGTAGATTTTTGGTCATTTTCTTAAAGACCCTTTCTATGCGTTCGCTTCTTTTTCCTCCAGTCACTCTGTCTGTCTGTCTGTCTGTCTATCTCTCTCTCTATATATATATATCGATGGGAATTGTCTAAGAATGGTACGAGGTATATTGAACAAATCCTGGAAGCAGCAACACACAAAACAACAACAGGATGGGTATTTAACTCCCATCTGTAAATCCATCCAAAAAATACCAGCATGAAATGAAGGAATCTGCTAGAGAAGCAAAGACAAACTCATGAGTGACATTCTTCTATTGTTTGGTAGACCTGCCAAGGACAATAGATGATAGCGACAGAGAGAGAGACAGAGAGAGGAAAGAAGTCTGGGAAATCCATGCTACCTATTAAAGAGAAAAGGGACACTGTCTGAAGAAATTCGATGGAATAAAATGAACGAAATAGAAGTTAAGTGTCTTGTTTAGACAGCTTTATTCATATTTCCATCATACTGCCAGATTTACTATAACCCATCATATATATATATATATATATATATATATATATATATATATATATATATATATATATATATAAACTGAAATATTGGTACTCCAACATACATTGTTATCAAAAAAAACACTGCGTTTTTTTTTACTGCACAGCATATAGAAGGATGGTAAAATCACTGAAGGCTATGGTAATTTACCAAGCTTTTGCTTAGATGTAGCACAAGGCTGCATGAATTGGGCACCCAATGAGAATCGAACTCACTCGTGTAGGTTTGCTAGTCTACCTTGCTAACCATTACACCACCCGAGGTGCCCAAATCATTGAAGGCTATGGCTTTCGCGCACTTGCGTACATATTCACACACGTATATATATATATATATATAATTGCTAGTTTATTAAATATATTTTCTGAATGGTATTTTCTAAATATGAATATATAGATATATATGCGTATATATTTGTAAAATTGAATGAGTATGGGTATGCATGAGGGCATGCATTCATAGTTTTGACAATGTCGGTGCCAATTCACGTGTGCGCGTGTGTATAGATGTATGTTAAATTGTGTGTGTGGTCGTGGGTGATAAATTGATCTTTTTTTTTTCTTTTGTGGTTTTTCTATGTGGAATCTATTATTTACCTCAAAAGCGAAGAAAATCAATTGCTGATAACGTTCCTCATCTTTCTCTTTCAGTCTTTCTTTCTCGCTCTCTCTCTCTCTCTCTATATATATATATATATATATGCGCGTGCGTGTGTATTATCCAACTGCACAAAGACTAGTGCGTCCAAGTAAGGTGGAGCACCAACCTCTTCGGACCCTTCTCTGTTGTCAATGGCGTGTAGTAGGGTTGATTTCTGACATTGACACTGTTCAGCATCTTTTTCAGAATAATTCTTAAACATTCCATCGAATTACTTGACGATTATGATGCTATATACATCCGATACCGTCTTGTTTAACCTCAGGAGACTGCATACCCGAACAAAAACTCATAAGCCACTGTTCCGTTACCTCCTCTTCGCTGTCGGCGCTGCCCTCGTCGCTCTCACAAAAAAAGTGCTGACTTCTTGCTTTGCATAGGCTGTCTAGCTCTTCTAATCGAGGTCACCTTGAAGAAGACTGGGGTCCTCAACCAGCCTACACACATAGAAGAGTACCACTCTCCCCAACATTACCATTGGTGGAACTCAGCTGAAAGCAGTTCACCAGTCCATTTACCTGGGGTGTATCATCACATCAAACGCCAAGATCGACGGGGAAGTAAACAAAAGCCTGGCCAAGTCAAACAGCGCTTTCGGTATACTCTACAAAAAGAGTATGGAAAAGAAAGCATCTGAAGAAGAGTACTAAGATCAGTGTCTATCGAGCTGTCGGACACACCACCCTGCTGTACGGCTCTGAGTCATGGGAAACATGCTGCCACCGCCTACGACTCAACATTCACTGGTGTAACTACATCACCAATGTTGAGGTTCTTCAGCAGGCAGAAATCACCAGCATAGAAGCCATGATGCTAAAGTCACTGCTACGCTGGGCAGGGCATATCTCAAGAATGGGGAGTGTGCATCGCTTCCCCAAGATATCCCTGTATGGTGAACTCTCCACAGGCCACCGTGGCAGATTAGCACCAAAGAAAGGTTTTAAAGACTTCCTTAAGAAAACCCTCAATACCTGCTATATTGACCAACACCAGTGGTCGACACCTGCTGCCAATCTTCAAGCCTGGGGCTACACAGTACACCAGGTCATCTGTACCTTTGTAAACTCCAGCAAAGCCAACCTCAGGGACAAACGCCACGGGAAGAAGATCCTGGGAGCCTCAGCAAACATACCAGACCTGATTATATCTTTAACTGCAAACCCTGCAGCCGGACTTGCATGTCCAGCATCGGCCTATTCAGCCGTTAGCATGCCTGCTATCGACGTGGACAGCCTCCTTCATAATCTTCGTTCCTGAACTTTAGCTAATAAATAAGTGTGTGTGTGTGTGTGTGTGTGTGTGTGTGTGTGTGTGTGTGTGTGTGTGTGTGTGTGTGTGTGCGTGCGCGCGCGCATATCCGTAAATGTTTTTTTGTGTGTTTATGAATGTATAGCTATTCCTACGGGCGTGGATGTTCTATTTTTAGAAACCATTTTACTTTCGAATTAAGCTTTTCTAAACTGAAATTACTTAATAAAACACTTTTGATTTTGAATCATAAAACTAAACAGCAACGAAATGCCGAACACGAAATTAAGATTTTCATTTTAGGCGGGAGGGTAATCCCAAAAGATAAAAATGATTGAAATTTGATCATTATTCATTATTGGACCGAGACTCACCACCGGTGGATTAAGAAAGTAGTCATAAGTCAAAAATATAACGTTTTTTTATGACAAAAATGATTAAAAAATGACGTTTTGAAAATAATTTTCATAAGCAAGATAATTCCAACTGGCCAATTTCAAGTTTTGTTTTCGCGGACAAAAAGTAATTACTCGGAAGCAATAAGAGATGTCTATGATTACTATGTCAGTTCTGAACATAAGTTGATCAAATCCCAAAATGTTTAATTTGAAACTGGTCTACGTTTTGATTTACTTGGTATCTGAATGAAATTCGTAAGGTTATAAACAAGAAATTGAATTTATTGAATTTTCTATAATAGCTACAAACAAATTTAGATAAAGTAATAACGGAATTTGATAATTTTGGCATTAGTTGGTGGGTTTGTTGGGTTTTATGGCATATCAACCTTTGTAGGTTATTTAACGCCAAATCCATTTTTATGTAAATAATCAGTTCTATTTAAAATAATTCAGTTTAGCATAAGTAGACAGATTAATTGTCAAAAACATTTCTATTTCAAACTATTCAAGCAATTATATATAACAATTCAGTTTAGTATAAGTACAGTTTCAATGTCAAAAATAGTTCAATGTAAAAAAATTCAGTTTAGCATAAGCACGCAGTTTAAATGTAAGTACAGTTTAATTGTAAAAAAAAACATTTCTATTTCGAGCTATTCAGTTTATTCAAGCAATTCTAATTCAGCTAAGTCAGTTTAGTAAAAGTACAGCTTTTGTTTATGCACTGTTACATGTCAGAATAGTTCTAAGTTAAACAATTCATTTTAGTGTAAATACAGTTTCAATGTCAAAAAACAGTTCTATTTGATATAATTCAGTTCAGCATAAGCACGCAGTTCAAAATGTAAGCACGGTTCAATTGTCAAAAACATTTCTATTTCAATATATTCAGTTTAGCATAAGTATGCCGTTAGTTCTATTTAACCCATAGATAGGACCCTACCAGATGCTACAACGCCGGGCCAGAGTGGACCTGGGAGCCATGGCAATGAAGGGGAACTCCGTATTCCCCAAGGCCCCAGCATTACTGGAGCCTCACCATCAGATTGTTTAGTGTCATATCTAGGACACTTGTTGGTGATGGTCTTACCCCTCTGCAATTTTGGGATAAGTGACTTAAAGGATTATCCCTATGTAGACTTTCCAAAATTATCGTCGGTTAATTTCCAGAAAAATCTATTCATTTATTCATTTTATTTTTTACCATTAATTGAATGTTGCCATTGCAAGAAAGCAAGACACATACAAGTATTGCGAGGAAATAAATACCTAACTTTTTTTTTGGGGTTTCTTCTTTTTGTACGTCTTTCGTAATGAAGTGATCATAACCAGTGAATCTGGGTCTGGCTCTAAGACCAAAAGCAATGGCCAATAGGCTATCGGTCATATAGAAATCAGTCCTGACCGATAAAATGAAACGCAGTTTCTTCCAAGCTTCCAACCACCCATCACAAAAACTATCCAAATAAGACGAACCAGACATGCAGGACACTGCTGGAGAGGTAGGGACGAACTCATTAATGATGTACTCCTAAGGACTTCTTCACATGGCCGAGCAAAAGCAGGGCGACCAGCTCGAACCTACATACAGCAGCTCTGTGAGGATACGGGGTGTAGCTCAGAGGACTTGCCGGAAACGATGAACGATTGGGAGAGGTGGCGGGAAAGGGTCAGAGATATCCGTGCCGATGACACGACAAGATGAGATGATGATGATTTTTGGTAGGTTGTGATCATATATTAACTGTATCTGCAGTTAAATTATTATAAATAAAATGTAATTATAGATAAACTATTTTTTCTTTGATACATTTTATAGAAAGCGATTACTCATAAATAAATTGTAGAAAAATTTTCATCGTAGATAATTTTTTTCTAGCAAAATTTAATCATTAGCAAGGAAAAAATCAATCGGATACAAACTCTTTAAAAAATTATCAGACTAGATAACTTATTGTAGAAGAACTAATTTACAGCTATTGTAGAATAGTACATTCATTAATTATTGAGCAAAATGGTGATAATAGATAAAATATTGGGGGGAAATTATTGTCGAAAAGTAGGAATCAGAAATAATTGTAACAAAATCCTCATTAGAAATTGTTATAGAAAAAAAATCAGAGAAACATTTTGCAATAAAAAGGTTGATAAATTATTGTTGGAAATTGCTTTATAGTAAAGAAATGATTCTAAATTATTGTTTAAAAACTGTAATCATAGATAAGTTAGAGTAGAAACATTTTTCATAGATAAATTATTATAGAAAAATTGTAATCATAGATCGACTATTGTAAAAAAAAGTGATTATTCCTTAAGTAAGATCATAATATAACGATATTGTATTCCCAATAATTTCTATAAAAGATTAAGAAATAGTTGAATTTTACATTCGGTCCTTTTAGATTAATTATTCATGTTTAAAATTAGGATATTACTTACAATAAAAAAAAAAATAACTAACTGAACATTCAAACGTAATGAGCATTTTTCGGTTAGACAAATCCCATTAGTCAATAAATAAAGCTAAATAATCTCATCTGAAAAATGATATAGAAACGAATAAATTTTGCGCAAGTTATCAGTTAACGACTCTTTTGTACGAAGATAAGTTATTGGAAAATTGAGGACTTTATTTCTGCTATGATCAGCGTTTGTTCAATTTCGAAATATCGAGGTAGGTGTTTTGAAAATAATCAAAATACTTAAAGGAAATCTGCTAGAAAATGTCTGAATTAATATTTACACTTACTCCGCAGTGTTTAAGTGGATTAGAATACTTTGATTGCATCTCTGATATAAGGGTAAGACTCCATCACCCAGAGAAGAATTGTTCTTAGTGTGACACTAAACTGTATTTGATGGGGCAGGTTCAGTTTTGGAGAACTAGACAGTATGCAGTAACGCTTCCGCTCCTATTATTCCCAGGTTCGCATAGACCTTAACTGGTAGTAACGATTTGGGTCTCCTCTGTGGGTCAAAATCTTAAAAAAATAAATCAAATTTGAGGATACCATGTGAAAGAAAAGTAAACGCTTAAGAAACGACACAAAAAATGTGAATATATAACCGAAATATATATATATATATATATATATATATATATATATATATATATATATATATATATATATATATAACTCGAGAAAGTTTGGTATGATGTTGAATAAATCAAGAAATCAATCTGTTAAAGTCTTACAGAATTTATAAGATGTATGTTTATTTCATTACACTCTCATATTACAAGCAGACACAATCACGCCTATGCTCACACGTACACCATATATTCACTTAAAATCAAGTATATATACACTGATATATACGTATAAATCTATATGCAAACACAAACAAGCAGACGTACACACGCACACAGACACACAGATATATATATGTGTGTGTGTATGTATGTGTGTGCGTGTGTGTGAAACACAGAGTAGGGTTTTTTCAGAAGATTGAATAGTCTATTGTCGAGTATTCCAAGGCATATTTTGGCAATTGGGCTTCGTTGTAATTTATGCTTAGAGGGAAAAAATCAGACACAACTATTTTTACGATTAATATGAACTAGTGAATTTCTATGTAAATGTCACTATAAACTCAAGTCTTTACCATTAAATTTACAACTTGATTAGGCAATCAGCCTAGAATTTGTCTTTCTACCATTTTTATTCAATAAGGTGTCCTCGTGGTGTAATGGTTAAAGCGATGGACTGTGGAATCGGAGTAAGCGAGTTCGTACTCCAGTCGCGCTATTACGTTCACTTTCGGGCAAATACACTTGGGAAAGGTATGAACCCGCCTTATCCTCCAAGCTATGGGTTAAATAGTCTCATTACTGTTCTTCTAGGAGAATGGCTTTGGCAGTAAATAACCTACAAAGGTTGATATGCCATTAAAACAAAGAAACCAAACCAATCTTTATTTTAAGGTTGTTTTATGCATTGGCCTAATGAGTAGAGTGTTCACCAATGGCTCGGGAGACCGGATACAGTCCCAAGTCGACTCATAACAAAAACTCAAAAATTGGTACTTGATGCCGCCTTGCTTAACACTCTACATTATAAGGCATGGATCAAGGGTAAAGTGGAATAATCGAGGGAATAGAAGGGTGCCTTCCCCCCAAAAATCGGTGTAGTATCTGTTAAAAATGGAGCCTTCGCGTCACCCTCAACTAAGGTCACCAAATTTACTTTCTTTTACTTTATGGATTAATTTGCATCTATTGTTTTTCATTTTTTGTTTCCATTCTATCCAAATAGGTAAAAATGCACCATTTACCCGCAGAATATGTTTTCCTCTATAGATATCGGCTTTACACCGTTTACGCTGACTTTTTTCCTCTTTTTGAATAAAAAAAGAAACGTTCTATTAATGCTGACATTCATTTTTCATAACGTATCAATTAACTAAGAGGTGAAATTTGGCCGAAACGTAGTGAAAGAAGAAACAACACAAAAACTACCAAGACGAGGAAAAAATATCCTCAATAAATAAAAAAATTAATTCTCAGATTAAGAAGCCTCACCTCAAAATGATTCCAACTAAAGACAATTTATATTTTGTTCGATATTTTTCAAACAAAGCACCCGACACACAGAAATTATATATATATATATATATATATATATATATATATATATATATATATATATATATATATATCAAAAGACTTCTTGGAAGATGTTTTTTCACATATTTCATATATTTACATCTCAGATGGTAGTATGGAGTCTATTTTGAGCGAGACTGTAAAATATATCTGTCTGATAGTTTCATTGATTTAATATTTCCTGCTTTAAGGAATTCAACAGCGTTATATATATATATATATATATATATGTGTGTGTGTGTGTGTGTGTGTAAGTGTGTATTAGGCATAGAATGAAGTCTATCGTCGAGATAATTTTGGATACTGACGAGGTCCATAGCGTTTCACTTCGGTCGAATTGGCTTGAAAATAGTTACAACCCCACTTTTTAACACTAGGGGTTCATGTCCTGGATACATGGATTGGATTAATAGAAACCTACACTCACGAACGTACACACACACACACACACACACACATATATATATATATATATGTGCGTGTGTGTGTGTGCGTGTGGTGAGTGTCAGTGGTGAGTGACTTTTCAAATCGTGATCCAGCTTCATAACAATCTATAGCAATATATATATATATATATATACGCAGACATGACATACACACACCTATTTTAACAGGTGTTTTTATTGATGTCTACTTATATTCTATGAGACTTTTTTATGCAACTAGTGCCTGGATGGTTTCGTTTATTCCTTTGATTTCCAATTCCCACAGGGTTTTTAACTTGTATTTTGAAACTGTTATAAGGGCATAAGCTACATTTGGTTTTACCCGTCACTTCATGTTCAAAAGCTTTTAACTTTTTAGCTAGCTATCTTTTCTCTCACTTTTATCTTTCTTGGTGGTCCACTGTATTACAAAATCTACTAGATTAGAAATTATTTTTTCTATGTTATTTAGTACGTGTTCCAGCTTTCTGGATGTGATTGGTTGATTTTATTTCAAAGCCATACTGAATTTCATGGGTGTAGGATAGAATATGGTCTTTTTAAATATGATTGGTTCGTTTTAATGTCCTCGAAAACTTCAAGTGGACAAATCTTCTTAATATTCTCTTGTTTTTGTGCTAGTTTGATACATTCACTTATAATGCGATTTAATTTCTGTCTCTTCATTACGCACACAATTTATTCTGAACTTATCAATCTCAGCTTTGATATAGTTCGTTCTTGTTTTATTTTGTGCTGCTTTTAAAACACTTTCAGTTTAACGCTTGAGGTTTCCCCTTCTTATCCTTAATGACTGAAGTTTGTAATTATGACGGAATACGGAGGTGAGTGCATTAATATGAATGATTATTATTAATTGTTGAAAATACATTATTGCTTTCTTACTATTCACAAATATTAATCTTATGTCAAATTCACTCAGTAATAGAAATATGTAGAAACTTGGACAAATGAAACACTCCACTCTAATTTCGTTCTATTTATTCCACGAACTCTTTCAAACTTTCTCAAACTATTTGAAAAAGTACTTTGGAATTAAAAGAATGAAACATCACGCTGAGACACGATGGGCGGGGGTATTATTTCTGTGGGTGTGGGTATGGGTTAGCACCAGTCAGAGGATTCCTTCGTCTGTTTTGGTTCGAAACTCTTACAAAGGTCTTGCGCGTGAGATTTCCTACGTGACCGGAAGAAGACAAGGAAAGACAAGAACCCAGAGCAGTGGACAGATGGGAGTTACCGACAGTCAGGGAAAGGCGACGGTCAGTGAGAGGCAGCCTCTGAAGGAGGAGTTGTGACTTGTAGACCAAGAGTCCGGATCGGCCAGCGCGAAAGGATGAATTAGCGTTCCTGGTAGCTGTGTGGGAATTTTGTTCGGATACACGCTCGTGATATATACATATGCACAGAGGTGTCAAAACTTTCTCCCTTTTTGCCCTTAGGTCTAACCCAAATCCTTTCTTGTTGGTTCTTCTTTCTTCCACTCTCGGTTATATATGTAATATCTGCTGCATATTTGTAAAACATGTCAAATGCCCCTGGCTAGAGATGAGAGAAAACATTAAACTAGCAAATGGCCATGAACTGATTTAAGAATTTGAGACAGTGGGGACCAGCCGTGTCGGCTATATTTTCACAACGCATTTAAATCGGAGTTAAGTGCTTGATTTATCAAACTTTCCACATATGTCTATCATACAGCCAGATTCACCACAATCTATGAGTTCAACACTTGTCCTCTGTGTGTTTACTGTACGTGTGCATATTGGTGTGTGTAAAAAATAATGATCTTTCAAATAAATACGTATGTTGATGTTGTATAAGAAATATATATGAAATATTTAATTCCGTTTGGATTCAAAAAGCGTGTTTCAAAATAGATGCAACCGATTGATATGATAATCTATTATTAAGACTAGTGTAATAGCAGCCATTTAGAATACGTCCAGTAAAAAGTGCATCCTTTGAATTAAAGACTTCAAATCAATGTTTATTTCAAATTGTTATTGTATCAGTTTCCAAGGCACGAAATCTATTATTGAGTTTCTTGTCACAGTTATAATTCGTAATCATATAATTGGTTGCTTCTGTTTTGAGACAGCTTTGAAAGATTTTGTTTCCAAATAAGTAATGAGGCAAAATAATTTTCCTTTCTTTTCCAGGCATTTTGATTAAGGATTATTAGTTGCTATAGTATACTATCTTCAAATCTGAAACAAAAAAGAACGCATAATTTTTATTAGTAGAGTTATTAAAAGTCACATGGGTCTCATGTATATTGAGCGACCCTATATATGACTACGTGTGTACATGAATTTATTTTACTGCAGGTATGAATGTCTTTGTGCATGAACTCGTGTGTGCGTTTGTGTACGTGGTTATATGTACATTGAAAACCGATTATATATTCATTCAAGTTATATTCATTTACATTACTTCGTCGAATATTTCAGAAACGGCAATTTATTATCACCTGATTAAATCTGAGTGGGCGATGTTAATCTCTGCATAGGGAAGAAATATTTCTTACATTTACAAACAATGACCGTACGCCTTTAAAAAAAATGTAAAATCAAGCTTACTATGTTCTATTAAGACGAAAAAACATTTTCGAAGATTAAGAAAAACAAAGAAGAAGCAGGAAACGAAAAAAACAAAAACAAAAAAACTCCAAAAAACAAAACAAAACCACCAACAACAGCAACAACAAAACAGGTTTCTGTAACTTGTCCAATATTGAATATTCTCGTTATCCGATTATCGATTCAATTTTCGGATCGGTATTTTCTGATCAAATCAAGTGATAAAGATAATATGAAAACTGCGTAGGAAAATTGATGCCACAGACAGTTGCCATAAAGTTAATCACAATATCTACAAGAAAAATATAATATTGTAATAATAACAACAGAAACTATTATTACAAATGTTACTACCACTACAACTAAATGCAGCTTATAATGACTATTATTATTATTAGTATTATTTTACTCCTTGTGAGATTTTAACATCAGCGAACGCTGATGGTTTTCCGCTGGAGTTTGAATAGTAGCAATTCTCCTCAAGTCTCCAGGACTCATCTCAGTATTCTCACCGATCTCAATATTATTAATATTTATTATTGAGACTTTTTCACAACGGTTTTAGCTGATGGTCTTTCTCTTGAGCAGAGCGACAGCGATTCTCCTCAAGTTTCCAGGACTCATCTAAGTATTATCACCGACCTCAATATTATTATTATTATTGTTATTATTATTATTTACTAATTGAGAGTTTCTCACACCAGTTATAGCTGATGGTCTTTCACTGGAGTCTGAGTGGCAGCAAGTATCCTCAGGTCTTCGGGACTCTTCTCAGTATTCTGCACGTTCTCAACAATGCTGTAGTTTTGGTGGTCTACACTCGTTCTCCAACCTCCAAGTCCTCCAGTCTCTTTAATATATCTTTGGTGACAGTACGAAAATCACCAATCACGATTGATGCGATTGTCACCTTCAAGTTCCATAGTTTTTTCCATTCCCTAGCAAGGTCAAGGTACTTATCCATCTTTTCACATTGTTTCAGTTTTATTCTGAGGTCAGCCGGGACAGCCAAATCCACAATTTTAGATAGGATTCTGGCTGTTCTTAGCAATGCTGTCGTTTGGATAGTCTTTAGCCGTCCGCCAACTTCCAAGTCCTCCAGGCCTTTTAATAATCCTTTAGTTATTGTGCCTAACGCACTAATCACAATTGGCACAATCGTCACTTTCATGTTCCACAGCTTTTTCAATTTTCTAGCAAGGTCGAGGTACTTATCCTTCTTTTCACTTTTCTTCAGACTTATTCTGTGGTCCGCCAGGACAGCAAAGTCGACAATTTTGTAGATTCTCTTTTTTTGTTGATTATTATTATTATTATTATTATTATTATTATTATTATTATTATTAATTACATCTTGAGAGTTTTTCACACCAGCGTTAACTGATGGCCTTTCACTGAAGTTTGAGTGACAACTCTATTCGAGTCTCCAGGACTCAGTATTCTAGCCGATCTCAATAATGCATAGTTTAGATCGTCTCCAGTCCTCCCTTTATTTACAAGTGCCCCAGTTCTTGTATCGATCCTTTCGTGACTCTACCAAGAGCACCAATTATAATTAGTAAAATCGTCAATTTCATGATCTGCAGTTTTTTTTTTTTTGTTTTTTTTCAAATTCTTAGCAAAGTCGAGGTACTTTTCTTTCTTTTCACTATCTTTCAATTTTACTCTCTAGTAAGCTGTGACAGCTAAGTCCACAAATTCTACACGTTCTATTTTTCCTTGATTATTATAAGGTTTGGTCGTTTGGCCGAGATTTGGTTATCTGTTTGGATCTGAAAAATTCCAGAGGATTTTGTGCATCTTATTTGCCTGGACATATGCTGGGTTGTGCATATACCTTTAGTTCTTATGGTCAAATTTCAATTTCTTGCTCAACTGTTATAACTTTTTCTTTCGGTTTTTCAGAATATTCACCAGGTCTTTTACAAAGACATACGCAGAAAGAAAGTACTTATATATATTCTATTACTTTTTATACTGTGTTTTGCCCACACTTTTGGGTGCAATTTTTTTTTATTCACATGCATAGTACTTTCCTTATGAGATGAACAGCACGGCAAAGTGCAGTTACTTTGTATTTCATATAATGTAGGAGAGGCTGGTATTTTGTGTTTATTTTTCCCTTTCTGGTTCATCCCCTGGATTTCCACTATTACTATGAGGTTTTAAGGTTTGGTTTGGTCTGGTTTATTTTCTTCGTTAAAAAGCATATTTATCTTAGTAGGTTATTTGATGCGCATACCATCATTGGTATAATGGTTAGCGTGTTTTCCAATAGCCGGTAGACCTGGGTTCAATCCCGTGTCGATTCATACCAAAGACTCAAAAAATGGTAAAGTGGAGCAATCCTGGAAAAGGAGTAGCGCACTACCCTACACCTTGGTGTAGTAGCTATCGAAAAGGGAGCCTTCTGGTCACCCGCGACTACGGTCACCAACTTTACTTTTACTTACCAACTTTGTGGAAAAGATGTGACCGTATTTAACGCATAGCCTCGAGGGTAAGTGGTCTCATATCTTTCTAAAATGTAATTGTTCCAAACTGAACAAAAAAGTGTTACTGCAGTTTCAAACATGCTTACTTCGAAGTTGCAATCCTACAGTTTAGCTACAAGAGTGCTTCTTTTCACGCAGTAGTTTTTGGTGCTGCATTTTTTTTATTTGCTTTTTTCAATTTTTTTCTATTTACTCACCTAATTTCATTCTTTGAGTGAAATATATTTTCTAGAAGGATTTCTGGTTTGGGCGCTGGTTTAGAATTTTATTGCATATCATTCTTCTAAAGTTTCCTCACATCTTGATTGCATTTTTGAAATTCCCCAGCTGAGACCATCAGGCTTTTATAGGGTGTACTCCAATTCCTGTTGTAGCTGTTTATTTGAACCTGAAATTATAAAACTTAGTCAGTCATCTCATAAAATGTATAGCAGAAACGGACTGAATTTTCAAGAGTCTACGACAATTCTAAATGCCTGTACAAAAAATGTCTGGAAACTTAGTGAATACACCGCCTACATATCTATATATATATAGTATTTTATTGGTTCCTCTGGCTTCCCTCAGGTATTTTTTTTTTGTTTTTCCGGGAAAAGTTTGGAGCACAGAAGCGAATAACAGATTACTTCTCTTCTCACTGCGGTGAAGTATTTCGTTATCGGTCAGTAGTTATCAGGAATGGTCACTATTTTGAATCCTTTTACATCAGTAATTATCTTTTGATTGGAATCATTTTGAGATGAGGCTTCTTAATCTGAGAATTAATTTTTATTTATTGCGCACTTTTTGTCCTCATCTTGGTATTTTTTTTTGTGTTGTTTCTTCTTTCACTACGTTTCGGCCAAATCTCACTTCTGTCCTCCTTCAGGTGATTTACCGCCACCTCGGATAGGAATGATGAGTCTTGTAACCGTATCCCCAGTAATTACTGCCTTCCATAGTTGTTGTCTATCACACCACGTTTTTGACCAAGTAAACCTCTGGCCGGCTTGGGTAGGATTTGAAGCTGCTATCTTCTGACAATGCTCACCTGGAACCGTAGAGACTCAACGCCTCTATCCACTGCGCCACGGATTTTTTGATCTTATAAATCCTACGCAAACCGGCCATCCTCCGGGGAGCGATGGAAAATAGAGAGTGGTGGCGAGAAAGGGACAGTGATATCGATGCTGGCAGCGTGACATGATATATATATATATATATATATATATCGTAATTAATTATCGTTGTCACTTACTTTTTGAGTTAATCAAGGAAACACCGTGGTGGAAATTTTAAATAGAGCTCAATATCAATGTAAGATCTATTATACATTTAGTAATATATATATATATTGAGAGATAGATCATGTAGCACTATCTGTGACCTTGGCTTTCATGTTATATGCATTCAGTAGACAGCATGTATGTCTGTCTTATTGTGTGTTTGCATATGACTATATATATATATATATGATTGTGCGTGTGTGTGTGTGTGTGTGTGTGTGTGTGTGTGTGTGTGTGTGTGTGATCCTGTCTTTGTGCCTGTGTTTCTGTTTGCGTATATATATATATATATATATGCACCCGCAAGCCAAAACACACAAAAAGATACACATAAACAGGCACGTGCGAACACACACACACACACACACACACATATATATATATATATATATATATATGAGTGTGTGCGTGTGTTTGTGTCTTTGTGCTCATTGGTATATGTGTTTGTATATGTTTGCGAACTTCTGTGTATTTCCGTGCGTGTGCACATGGCTGTGTATGCAGTCTCTGTCGCATTTCTTTCTGATTTCTCTATCTCTCTTTCTTAATTCCACTAATTCTGTTTTCTTGTGTGTGTGTGTGTGTGTGTGTGTGTGTGTGTGTGTGTGTGTGTAAAGATAGATAGAGAGAGAGAGAAAGAGAGAGAGAGAGAGTAATCGTAACGTTTCATTTCATTTTATGAACATGTTTTGTACCTCTATTACACGAGTTCATTTGCAATTTCGAGAGACTTATTAAACTCAAGAAATGAACAAGAATACAATCCTTTGCCAAAATCCGAACTTTGAATTGTTAATGTTACCTTAAGGCAATTAATCAATGAACTAAGAGACTAGTGTTAAGTAGCACTCACAATGAATTATGACAACTGATCATGTCGATATTCAAAAAATGAAAAATACAATTAACAAGCAACAAAAAAAAGGATTCCCCCACCGAATCAGAAATTTTCAAAATATCCTGTGTATTATGCCAAAAAGATATCTGTGAAACGTCCAGAAATTCAATGAAGAGAACAGACCAACTGAGGGTTTGTAAATATATGAGGAAAAAAAGAAAAAAACAAAACGCCTAATGTGATGGCAGAAGTTTCATATGATCACAACACTACATAAATTGATGCTTACTATAGACTAAACAGGATGTATAAGAATATTAATAAGTGGGTAGAGGGGTCTCCAGTGGCCCTGGAGACCGGGGTTCAATACCAGGTTGAATCATACCAAAGATCCAAAAATGGTTGTTGTTAGCTCCTTGCTTAACAAACAGCATTATATGGTAGGTGGCAAGGGTAAAGTGGAGCAATCCAAGAAAAGAAGTAGAATCCTCTGCTACTCTTCGGTGTAATAGCTATTGAAAATGGAACCTTCGTGTCATCCTCGACTACGGTTGCCAACTTACTTATATGTATATACTTACAATAATCTAACACATGGATGAATCTGCAGATTTTCAATTTAATTATACTTTGGATACAGTATTAATGTCCTTGAATAGATCTACGTGTTTTCTTTTTATTTTTATATCGTGCTGTACTATACATTTCATGGAGAAGCAGCGTGAAAACTAAAATAAAATGAAATATACCCGATCTCTAATTAAAATATTCATTACATTTTAATTAACACAGTACAAGAGTTTAACAATGAATTCCGTATCTGATCTTTAATTTGATCTTCACATTATGTAATCACATGTTGGAGAAGTAAGCGCGTAAAATATAATTCATAATCGGTAAAAAAATAAATAAAATGTTTCAACAGCAATGGAATCTGAGGGAAAAATCACTATTTTAACGTACAGGTAAAACAATTACATTCACTTCCCTCTCAGCCTAACAATCTATATATATATATATATATATATATATATATATATGGGGTGTTGGTTTTATATGTGTCTATGTCTATATATATCTATGCATTTCCATATATTGAAATACCACGTGATAAATATGGAATATTTTACATATACATATAAATACTTATCCAACCTTTCCGCCACAAACCGGATGTGACACAAGGTCGATTTATTAAACGGAGTAGAGCTGGTTTGAAATCGTCCAAGATTTGAACTTTGGGTCACTGTTTTTATTTTCCATGATAAGAACCATTATGTTAAACATTCCTCACAAATATGAACAAAAATTCCACCTCATATTATTGCCATCTCCTTGCTCCGAAAAAATGCCCCTCTATCATTACAAAATTAATTAAGTATTTTATTCTTTTTTAAGACAATCACGAATAGTAAAAAAAGGGAATTGAATAAAATGTTGAACATTTTTGTGAATAAATAGCAATATGTGAATTGTCTTTGTTTTGGCTACCGGCGTGAAGTTACTTTCAAAAACTTGATTTCAAAACAACACGAGTTTTAAATTTGTATCATAGATAAAAATGAGAGATATGGTAGTTTTATTGAAGACTGAAAATAAGGGAAGATTTCAACTGTTTTCATTCGCCATATTATTTGGTTATTTTTATTAGAGAAGAGTTTCAACTTTTAAAGATGATTACACCCTTTGCAATGTCATCTCAGTATCTGCATTTCCCATCTGAAGAATAGACGTATGTATTGATATTGGTTTAGTGGGTAAAGTGGTCCTAGAAACCTGGTTTCAATTCCAGGTCAAGCCATACCAAATACTTTTAAAATGGTACTTGATACCTCCTTGCTTAACACTCAGCAATATAAGGTACGTATCAAGGGTAAAGTGGAGCAAAGCAGGGAAAGGTGTAGCACCCTCTCCTACGCCTCGGTATAGTAGCTATTGAAAAGAGAGCCTTCTGGTTGCCCTCGACTACGGTCGCCAACTTTATTTATATAAAAAAAAACAACTATCGTATATTTAACATTGTAGAAATTAAAATTAAAATATGAATTGTATACCATCTTTAAAATCATAGATGTTAATTGAATATCATGTTTAAAATCATATATAGTATGTATTCATTTTTATGTTTCTACACCCAAAACTAGGTATTTATTGGAAACATATGGATTATGACAAAATTACATGGTTTTATTGTATGCGTAATGATAGCTGAGTAATTATTTAATTTAAGTTTTTAAAGCATTATAATTATTTGGTAGTTTTTAAATTTTGTGTTGCATATCAAACAACATATTCTAATTTGTTAGAGGACGGCTCTTATTGACATTTGTAGCGCTACGGCACCACATAGACACACGTAACACGACGGTTCTAAATAATCTGAGTGCTACATTACGCCTTTAGTTCCAGTCGAACCTTTATTGTAACCTCGTAGTGAGAAAAAGTGAGGAATACACAAAACACCGTCTTAGTTCGCTAATACAAAAGTTTATTCGCAACTAAACTTCGTAGTGGGATTGGAGGTTGCAGGTTCCACCCTTACTGCAGGCGAGTAACAATACAGGAATGCTTAACACTTCTAAACGGTTATGGCTAACGGAATCAGAACAAGCGACCCCCGTGGATTCAATAAAGGACGTAGTTCGAAGTTCCGCGAAGGTTCCCGAGTTCGACCAACACCTGAAGAAGGCTGGAGGACATATCAACCGGAACGTTGTAGAAATAACAATAAAGGTGTTTTTCTTAGTTGACTTGTTCTATTTATCAAGTTTCCCCATTAAAAATACGTATTAAAGTTTTTTTCTTAAATGAGATTATTTTAAAGAATTGATTGGAGGATTGAAGTTTAAATTTGAATTATTTTCTTCGTATATTATGTTGTCTCAGCAAATGCTTTTCATGTTAGCGAAGTATTTATTATATTATGGGTAAAAAGTTTTTTATTTGCAAAATAATTCAAACGGCTCTCTAATAACGTTATGTCTGCGACCGTTTTCATACAATTCATCATATTTTTTCATTGAGATGATAATTAGCGTTAATTATCAAGTAATTCAATTATTCATTTATTTGTAATTAGATTTTATATCAATCGTTTTATTTCGATGTGACGCGAAATTGAACTTAAGAACTTAAGAGCCACATGAAACAACCGTTTAGCAAAAAATATTAGCACAACTAGATGAGTTTAATTATATCTTAACAAAGAGATACATTATATGATTTTAAGCAACCTGGAAATATAACTAATGTAATATAAACTGACATATGGGAACACACTAAAATAGCAATATATCTATCTAGATAGATAGCTAGCTTGATAGCTAGCTAGCTAGCTAGCAAGATAGATAAGAACTGAATGAAAGACAGGAACGTGATATTAAATGTGAACTGAGATAGATAGATAGATAGATAGATAGATAGATAGATAGGCACTGAATGAAAAACAGCAACGTAATATTAAAAGTGAACTGACATAGATAGATAGATAGATAGATAACCACGAAATGAAAAACAACAATGTAATACTAAATGTGCACTGACATAGTCATCCAGATAGATAGATAGATAGATAGATAGTTGGATATGACTTAAAATAAGAAAAAAATCAACATAATATTACATGTGAAAAAATTAATGTTGAGAATGAGAGAGAGAGAGCGAGAGAGAGAGGGGACAGAGAGAGGCAAAGAGACAGATAATTAGGAAGATCGCCATCTGTTTTATTCAGTTCTTATCTGTCTCAGTCTCTTCATATCAATTAGTATGTTGATATTTCATTTCAATGCATATCTAGCTTGCTAGATAGATAGATAGATAGATAGATATGCATTGAAAGGATGTATCAACATACTGATTGATATATAGAGACTAAGATTGATAGAAATGAATGAAAAATATAAACATAGGAAATGTGAACAGAAACAAAAAGTAGACGGTGAATTATCATCTCTTAACAACTAGCCGATGACTTTTACTATAGTACAAAAATCCGTAGATCTAAGTGAAGAAATTCTATAGAAAAAAAAGCACCGGATGCAGGAGAGGCCTGCTACCTATCGATCATATTTTAAAAGAGAGAAAAAAAAATAGGTAAAATAAGAATCTCTCTTTGACATGAATAGACTTGAAGAGAAGTTGCATGACCCCAACAACCTTCAATATCAAAATGACTGCAGTTGTTAAAAATATCAAAGAGGTCGTTTAGTTCATCATAAAAGTAGAAGAGTGGTAAATTAAGACAGTAGGACTTTACTTTACCGACGAGTAATCTAGCTATTACCACGACAGTTTACCGCATCATTAATAGAGCTAAATCATATTTTAATTGATTTTACTGCTGGCTATATATTTTGAATATCAAGGGAAAAAGGTCAATTTACACACACACACACACACACACACACACACACACACACACACACATATATATATATATATATATATATATATATATATATATATATATTATATATAAGGATTTTATTTGTGGGAGAGAATTTTTAATAGCTTTAAGAAGACCACATCTATTGATCATGATGAAAATAAAGATATAAAAAGATAAAAATGACAAGGCTAGATAAATGGTTTCCTACGTCGCTCCTTAGAAGCAATGCTGAGGTAATTGTCCGATTGAAAAAAAGGCAAGTGTACAAAACGGAAAATGGTAAAACGGAAATTTAAAAAAAGCTTAGATAGAAATGTAGTTTCTATCTAATCCCCTTCTTTTTTTCCTTCTCTATATTCATTATCCATTCCCTTCATATAATTACGAGGATCAGTAAATAAGTTTACAGACTTATTTTTCGTATGGGTACTTTTATTGATAGTACACACATGAAACCCTAGTCCCCTTCGAAGTAAACTCCTCCGGTTGCAATGCCCTTGTACCGTTCCAACAACTTCTGGAAGGCCCCATGGACGTCCTCTTGTGTGAGCGTGCCAATGACCTTCGTCACAGCCTCTTTCGTCTCCTCCATTGTCTCATAACGACAGTCTGTGAGCTTAGGGAATAACCAAAAGTCACGGGGAGCAAGGTCTGGACTATAGGTAGGCTGAGGAACTGTCTTGATGCCCAGTATATCTTGATGCTCAAATAGTCTGTGAAAGGATAGAGTTGTGGACTGGTGCATTGTCCTGGTGAAAATGCCACAGACCCGATTTAAAGAGCGCTGGCCTCTTCCGACGGAATCTCTTCCAGAACTCCCTTAAAAGCTCAATATAGTAACCCTAACCATAATCCTTTAGCCAATCAAATCTGGTGTATTGACTTCCTTACTTCTTCCACACCTCTCATCATCCCTCACAGAGTCCCTGCCTTCCTTGAATCTCTTATGCCACTCAAAAGCTGATGCTCAATTCATGCAAGATTGTCAAAAAGCAGTGTGAAGCATTCCAGACGTTTCTGTCGCATTTTCCCAAGTTTAAAACAGAATTTTATTGCATATCGTTTTTCTAAGTGTCCACATTGCTTTTTTTTAAATTCACCAGCTGCGACAATCAGGTTTTTGTAAGGTGCATTCCAATTCCTGTTCTAGCTGTTCATTTGAACCTGAAATCATAAAAATTGGTCAGTAATCTCATAAGAGGCATAGCAATAACATAGTGAATTTTCCAGAGTTTTCGACAATTTTAAATGCTTGTTCCAAAAAAGTCTGTAATTTATTGAATACACCACGTATCGTAATCGTATAATTGCCTAGGTTAGAGCTCTGACAAATGAGGTAGAAAAGTAGTTAACATGCCATTTCTTTTTAATCTTTGATGATTTAATTTTTTACCATCATCAATAAATATGTTTTTAAGCTAAATATATATATATATATATATATTTATGGGCGTGTGTGTGCGTTTTCTGTCTGTCTGTGTATGTACATACTTTTTTGATTTGTTGGAACGTCCATTTGAATGATTGGATTTGAGGATAAATCAACCATTTGAATAATTACATTGGACATCAAAGGCTCATTTGAACAGTTGCATTGAACATGAGGCAGCTGTCATGGACTGTTAAATGAAGAGAAAAGGTTGATTGTAGTTGATTGTTGATTGTAATTATAAAGTAATGGATTATATAAACCAACCCATTAGTGTATTTCTTTCATATATATATATATATATATATATATAATTCTGCGCTGATAGCATGAATTTTCCTGACGTTCTGCCGCCATTCTTACTATGATACATTGCTTCAGTTAGATCTTATAGATTATATCTAGTGTCCGTACAGAGCTGTTGCTGAGCTGTGACTCGTCTGTGTGAAGGGTCCATATAAGAATGTCACTTATGAGGTTGTCCTTGCTTTATTAGCAGTGTCCCGGATGTCTTTTTGTCTAATTAGGTTGGTTTTAGAGATAGTTCACTGGTGGTCATACACCAGCTGTTTTCGTGGAATGTTGTTTCCAGGTTTTGTTCGATATAGCTCGTAGAATTCTTCCACAATTTCCATCAAGCCTTTTCCTATATGCTTACTCAGTGTCCATGTAGTGTATCCATATACTAGAACCGACGCAACTACAGATTTGAAGAAATTGGGGGTTTATTTTATTAGAGTGATCTGACTGCCATATTATCGATAACCTATCACTAGGTTCATATTGATACCATTTTCAATTGATGAGATACTGCTATCGAGGTACATGAACCTGTCCTCTAATTTAAGGGAACCACCATCTACAGTGGAGATGTCTCCTTCTTGATGAAACCCCTCCCCCATTATTATATATATATATATATAAACATATAAATATATACGAATTATTATATATATATATATATATATATATATATATATATATATATATATATATATATATATATAACCGGGCAAAAGCAGGACGACCAGCTCGAACATACATACAGCAGCTATGTTAGGATACGGGATGTAGCCCTGAAGACCTGCCAGAGGCGATGAACGATAGGGAGAAGTGGTGAGAGAGGGTCAGGGATATCCGTGCTGGTGGCACGACATGATGATGATGATGATGATGTATATATATATATATATATATATAATCCATTTTTCTCCATATCGAATTGATATTCATACTCTCATTTTAAAGTAAGGTCAAAGGCTTGCTAACGTTATTTTGATTAATTGACTTTAACTGATTGTCAAACTGTTTTAACGTGTTTATACCTTGAGCTTAGATAAATGTGTCAATATCTATATTTTCTGCAGCTGTGTCTCATGACCTTTTCAATTTTACAAACGATCCAATTGAATGCGAATATTTTTTTAAAACAGTGTTGTACAGCATTTAATTGCATTATTGCGTTCTTTATTTTGGTTTAAGTCTTCCAGCTGAATTCTTAATGAAAGACGACTGCTAAATCATTGGACTTGGGTTCAGCGGGGAAAAAAAAAAGATACATTTAAACAGTGAAATAAGTACGAAGGTGAATTAATTTATACAGATTTTCCAATGCATGGAGTCTCTACTTGAGTGAATTGAGAAAAACATTCGTTTTGATATCCTTGGATGGTTGGTCAGATAAGAGACTCAGTAAAAAGCTAGAGGATACTATTTAAATATTGTGAATAAGAAAAAAAAAAACCCTTTAAAATATGAACAATAGTTCAAATAGTTTTGATAAATAAACAATGCATTCAATTTTTCCATTTCTGACAATTCTAATTCATGCTAATTGTTATGGCCTCGGAAAGGGTCACCAATGAAAACGTAAACACGGATATTAGAAAACAGATTATATTACACAAGAAAGATAGAGTTCCATAGAAAAGGTAAGAAGTCTCGTACGGTTCGCATAACACTGATATTGATCTGCTGTATTTGTTGCTCGCCCACCTAAGGGGTAAGTGTGGCACTAGGCTTTTTTAGGTGGGTCTGAGCGCAGGGCCGGTGCCCACACGCGCCCGGCATTCCCATAAATGCCTGTGGCCCCGTCGGCATTCCCCTTATTAGGGGCGCCGGGCAATGAACCCTCCCCCCGAAGGGGGTAAAAGCCTTGGGGGAAGGCCCCCTGAGGCCGACGGAAATCTCCAGGTAGCGAGACACACTCGGCCAGATCCGTGCCGCAGATAACACGGCCGGCTGAAGTGCTATCCGGCACCTAGAGAGGTGCAGACAGGCATTGATAAGCCTCTCTGGAAGCGAAATCTCTCTGTACTAAAACGGTAAGAAGAGTCCATTATGGTGAGATGGGTAAGGCTCTCACAACAGTAATTCAGATTTCTTTTCTAACGGTAAACAATTACTAATCTTGAAAATAACCCAAATAAATAAATAGAAAAAGAAGTAAAACGTATGCAACTTTGAATTTTACTTCCTAATTGTTATGGCCTCGGAAAGGGTCACCAATGAAAACGTAAACACGGATATTAGAAAACAGATTATATTACACAAGAAAGATAGAGTTCCATAGAAAAGGTAAGAAGTCTCGTACGGTTCGCATAACACTGATATTGATCTGCTGTATTTGTTGCTCGCCCACCTAAGGGGTAAGTGTGGCACTAGGCTTTTTTAGGTGGGTCTGAGCGCAGGGCCGGTGCCCACACGCGCCCGGCATTCCCATAAATGCCTGTGGCCCCGTCGGCATTCCCCTTATTAGGGGCGCCGGGCAATGAACCCTCCCCCCGAAGGGGGTAAAAGCCTTGGGGGAAGGCCCCCTGAGGCCGATGGAAATCTCCAGGTAGCGAGACACACTCGGCCAGATCCGTGCCGCAGATAACACGGCCGGCTGAAGTGCTATCCGGCACCTAGAGAGGTGCAGACAGGCATTGATAAGCCTCTCTGGAAGCGAAATCTCTCTGTACTAAAACGGTAAGAAGAGTCCATTATGGTGAGATGGGTAAGGCTCTCACAACAGTAATTCAGATTTCTTTTCTAACGGTAAACAATTACTAATCTTGAAAATAACCCAAATAAATAAATAGAAAAAGAAGTAAAACGTATGCAACTTTGAATTTTACTTCCTGAAGAATCTATGAAAGAAATATTATAGAATTTGTCGATTTCTAAAATATACTGAAAGAAATCTCAAAATCTCAGCAGTTAATAATTTACTATTATGTGCTTTTAGTATTTTGAAATATCAAAAATGTTCCTCATTTCAAATAATACAAGCAAATATTAGGTTTATTTCTATACCACGAAAAAATATGCAATATATATATATATATATATATATATATATATATATATTTGGGCATTTATGCATGCATATATATATGCGTACTCGCGTGCGTGTGTGTTTGTCTGAGAGAGATAGATAAATAGAGAGATAGATTGAGAGAGAGAGAAAGAGAGAGAGAGAGATAGAGAATTTTGTTCAAAAAGAAGGGCAAACTGATGTATATTTATACATTTACAGTAATGTCATTTCTCTATGATATTTTATTGTGTGATATGCCCCCCCCCACACACACACAGAGAAACACATGCACATGCACAGATAGATAGATTGTTAGATTCTAACGTGACAATTGTGGAATGTAAAAGACGAACACCACATTGAATGACACATATGTCACCTCAATTGCAAGTAAACAATGAAACCATTCATGCTAATTTCACTGTTTACTCTTCGATTCGGGCTGGATACATCACGAGGTCATTTTAAAGCAGAGTTTAACAGGTTTGATCTAATAGTTTTCATTCTCCTAGATTGGGTACCATCCCAAAAATAAAGAGCCCAGTCTGCCTAATGTTTTATCCATAGTTGGAGGAATAATAGCAGGGTCCATACTTTTATTGATATGTGAAATGCAGACTCGTCCAGGATTTGAACTCAGTTCGTCGTGTCCATTTCTATGATTATGATAATCATTAAACCATATACACGCCATACATACAGACACACACACACACACACACTGATTGTGAAGGTCCAGTTCGGAAAATATGAGATGCGCACAGTACACCCTTCTTTACATTACTTAAAGGCTTACTCTGAACCAAATTGGTAGTACCTGTTAATTTCCCATATATGGCCCAAATAAATAAATTGTAATATTATAATATTGGAATATAATAATGCTTGAAACTATATAACCATGAGCAGATTATTGCTTTTCAGTGTTAAAAAGAAATAGATATTTTAAACAACATACTACACATATATTTAATCATTTTTTAAACATGAAACAATTTAACAATGCTACGAATTCATTTTTTTAAATTTAAAATCATTTAACTCTGTGCAAACAAATTACTGATGCTTAACTTACTTTTATACATCTTGACTATTGAATAGAAATACCATATTTATCAACCCCTCCACTTAGGCAGGATATGACACAAGGTCAATTGTTAAACGGAGTTTAACAAGTTGGAATTCAGAGTTGTCCTTCTCCTTGACTAGTCGCCTCACCAAGTCTGAAGAACCTAGTCTGCCCTACTATTTCCCCATAGCTGGAGGGAGAATAATTGGATTCATACCTTTCCCAAGGGTATTAGTGCTATATGAAATGCAATCAGTCTCGTCCTGGATTTGAACTCGTGTCACCGTGTCCATTTCCTACGGCGATAACCATTACACTACGGACATCTCCTTAAATATTAAATAGAAATACTAGTGCTAGATAGTAATACGTGAAAGTATTTAACGGGAATTTAAAAAATAGCGCTGGTTTGTTTGAAAATAATGCTGAATACAAACTGTTTGTTTGAAAATCAAATACATTTACTATAAAGAATGAACAGGATTTGAAGCCCAGTCGGATTGGTCTGTAGAAGACACCGACTGCAATTATACAGAGGGGTAAGATTCCCAAAATGAGCGTGCTAATATGACACTAAACAATCTGATAGTATATCTCCGGTAATACTTCGGCTTTGGGGAATGCAGAGTACCCCTTTATTATCATCGCTCCCAGATCCACGCTGGTCTGGAGTGGTAGCACCTGATTGGGTCCTATCTATGTGTCAAGTCAAACTAAACGTTGTACTTAAGCTAAACTGAATAGATTGAAATAAAATTGTTTGTGTGTATAAAAATTGATTTGGTATTAAATAATCTAAAGTGGTTGATGTGCCATCATACCAAACAAACAGACACTCAGGATTTGGCATTAAATAACCTACAAGGATTGATCTGCCATAAAACTCAAACAACGAAACAATCAACCAGAATTTCTTGAAATTAGATTTCAACTAAAATTCAGTTAGCCAAGAACCACTGAAAGTTGCAATCGGCATTTTTCATTTGTGGACCTATAGCTTATTGCTGTAACAATACGATAACGACAATTTATGAAAAGACGTCTAAAATCAATAAAGTTATGTGTGTACACAGAAAAAGACGTACTCGTTGCTATTCGTCCCAGCGAAGAGATAGAACAGTCAATAAAGACATGTAGCAGTTATAAACACCAGTGAAAATGTTTGAACAGAGCTTAGCTGCAATGAAATCTGGTATAGCAAGAACCGACTAAAAGCTAAAGAACAGAACATTAAACGGTAAAACTACCAACAGATGCGTTAAATATGGATTATATGTATGCAGCTCTATACTCATCAACAAAAAAAAAACGAAACTTGGGTCCATTAATTATGTTTAATTCTTTTTTCAACTTAAGATCTTCAATTCGAAGCTTTTAGCCTTGTTCGAAGTCATGAAATTATAAAAGAAAACATATTTTCTCTCCTTTTACCATATGGAGACATTTTTCAAGCTTTCCACGTTTGTAAATTTTTCTGTTTAATCTTCCATGAAAGTTTGCTTTCAAATTCGTTTTTTTTTTTCTTTTATGTTCTAACTTGAGCTCTTTGAAAAAATATTTTGTTTTGTTTTTTCTTTGGTTTGGCTTCTTTGTGTGATGACATATCAACCTTCGTGGGTTATTTAATTCCAAAGTAACATTTGAAGAAGAAAAGTAGTTGAGAGCACAAGGAGTCTGTACTTTTCGTAAGCGGGTTGGGAACCCTTGGCACAATGTTTAAAGTGGTAATTTACTAAGCTTTTTGCTTAGATGTAGCACAAGGCCGCATGAATGGGGCACCCAATGAGAATCGAACTCAGCACAATGTTTAAAGTGTATCAATGTTATATCAAAATAATAAAATTCAAACTTCAATCACACAATTACTTTACTTTCGGTCAAACACTCTTTGGGAAATGTATGAACTCTTTATAGGGATGGATTTAGTAGCACATATTTTTATTTTTTTAAGTAGAGGTATTAGTATTGTGAATTGAATTACCGGCGGATTTTCTGGTCATGGTAAGTCAATTCACAATGGATTTAGTATTAGATAATTCACCAATTTTAATATGCCATTAAAAAGGAAATCAAGTTTAATATGCCATTAAAAAGGAAATCAAAGTTTAATATGCCATTAAAAGGGAGTAAAGTAAAGTAAAGTTAGCGACCATAGTCGAGGGTGACCCGAAGGCTCCCTTTTCGATAGCTACTACACCAAGGTGTAGGGGAGGGCGCTACTCCATTCCCTGGATTGCTCCACTTTACCCTTGAACCGTACCTTATAATGCTGAGTGTTAAGCAAGGTGGTATCAAGTTCCATTTTTAAAGTCTTTGGTATGACTCGACCTGGGATTGAACCCAGGAATCAAGTTTAATATGCCATTAAAAAGGAAAGCAAAGTTTAATATGCCATTAAAAGGGAAATCAAGTTTAATATGCCATTAAAAGGGAAATCAAAGTTTTTCCAGGGGTATTAGTCCAAAAGTAAACGTAAGTCGAAGATTAAACTCACTTACAGCCATGGTGGAATCTCGTATGTTAACCGTTAAGCCACGGCGAATTCCAACTCAAAGCTCTGATGAACACAACTACTTCAGCCAATTCTAGTGTTAGTCCCTTTTTTTCTTTATTACATGACGGGATGTACATTGTTACTATAGTAATGGCTGCACCCATTAAGCTGGTTATAAAAACAATTTGAACATAAGACTCTTTGAAAGTTGCACGCGAACTCCAGTGTCACGAGTTTGTTTTTTATTTTATTTCAGTTAATACATCTTAATGTTGAGATTCTCCACGTCTAAAATAGGTTACTTTAGTTTACTTACAGAAAATAATGCAGTCGTTTTTTTGTTGTTGTTTTTTTGGTTTTTTTTAGCTTTGAACAGCTTGCCGCATTATATTTTTTTACGTGAGAAACACAGAGCAGAGGCTAACTCTTCTTCATTTTTATTTATTTATTCACTTATTCTTATCATTATTTACTTATTTATATATTTATTTTTGCAAGTTTTTCTCTTTGCTATTACCTCGTATTTTTCACCATTCCCTGCTACTTTCGGATTTACGAATATTTTTTTTTCTTTCTTTTCAAGATTTTTTTTTTTAATGAAAAGATTCACAAACAAAACAAAAACCGGTATCAAAAATCAATTTTCATTCCTTTATAAAACGCAGTATTGATTTCAAAAACAGCAGTTTGCGTCTACAAAGTTTTTTCCCCCCATATTTATCCCCCGTTTCTATCACCCACCATTCCCCAACTCTACCTCGAATTTACCCCAACACGCCAATTTCGATAAAGAAAAATAGCTTCTTTTAAATAAAATGTACCTATTGGCAGAATCACTAGTTCTCCATTCTTTCTATTTATGTACGTATATGCATATAAATACTCTGTGCATATATATATATATATATATATATATATATATATATATATATATATATATATATATATATATATATATATATAAGACATGTGTTTGTGTGTTTGAGTATAGCATACATGCTTATACATAAGTTAATAATTTTTATAGTTTTTAGTGCGCAGTTGGGGGGGGTTAGCTTTTCATCGATTTTTTGATCGATATGTCTCTCATATTTATTGATTTTATATCACGGGCTCTTAGACAAAGAGCTATAAGAGAATTAAATTATTCTGTTAGGAGGGGAAATTGGAGTTTTGCAAGTCAGGACTGATTTGTTTATCTTTGGTTAATTTTTTTTCTCATTTATTGATGTGGTTCACGCTAATTGCAGTGCTTGGCTATCGATTGGGTACCCGCGGTTTCTGTCCATTGATTCAGGTATCTGCATAAAAGTATCAAGACCTGATTATCTTGCCTAATTGTGGAAGCTTCTTCTTTTCAAAATCCCGAGAATTTCAACGAATACGAGAATACTCTAAGGCCATCGTATTTTTTAACACTTTACAATGTTTCAGTTATAAAACACACGTGTGTGTTTACCAAACTTAACCACAACAGGCTGGTGACACGTGAGTGGTTTCTTTGTTTAATGGCATATCAACCTTTGTAGGTCATTTAATGCCAAAGCCACTCTCCTAGAAGAATAGTATTGGTACTATTTAACCCATAGCTGGGAGCATAAGGGGGTTCATACCTTTCCCAAGTGTATTTGCCCGAAAGTGAACGTAATAGTTCAACTGGAGTATGAACCCGCTTCCTACGATTCCGCAGTTCATCGCTTTTACCATTACACCACGAGGACACCCCAGGTGAGTCACAAGGTCAATTTTAAGTAAATTTTGATTCAAGAGTTTTTTTCTTCTCTTGTCCAGTAGTTGTTCCTAAGCTAAAAATCGCAATCAGTCCTACCATTTTGCCACTGCTACAAATGATAGAAGAGATGATAGATTTAAACGGCATCTCAACCCATCTAGGTGTATTTTTATCGAGATTTTTGGGAATACGATTCAACATTCGCTCATAATTATTACTTTTGTGTAGTTATCTTATAAGGAAGTTTTTGTCGTTTTTATTTTCACGCTGTTCTCACGAATTCAAATAATTCTTTAACAGATCTATTTGATTCATTGTCGGGATTATAACTGGTACAACCACTCCGAGTCAGAGTAGAAGTGGGTAAAAATGAGGGTAAAAAGAGGTACTACACACTTCATAGATCTCCAGAACATAAATGCAGTTTAGTATTATACCCAAGAACTCCAGTGGAACGGTTATAATCGGCATATTCTAACTCTCACTGATAGGAAGAAAGTGAAGAGAAAAGCAAACACCCACGTCAACAATTTGATCCCAGCACACCGTCTTCATTTCCTAATACGGTCATAAATTCACCTTCGGTACTTCCAATCATCATCATCATCATCCTCATGTCGTGCTGGTAGCACGGATATCCCTGACCCTCTCTCGCCACTTTTCCCTATCGTTCATCGCCCCAGGCAGGTCTTCTGGACAACATCCCGTATCCTCACATAGTTGCTGAATCTATGTTCGTGCTGGTCGTCTTGCTTTTGTACGGCCATGTGTGGGGGTCCATAACAATACATCACTCATGAGTTTGTCCCTGCTTCTCCAGCAGTGTCCTGCATGTCTGGTTCGTCTAACTTGAATAGTTCTCGTGATAGGAGGCAGGTGGCCGTACAGTTGGTGTCTTGTGCGGTGTGGCCGCCAGGACTTGTTCTAGAAATACATCTATGACTTAAGCTTAAACTGAATAAAATCGCTTTAAACCCTTTAATGACTTCCTCGTCAATTTAATTGTTAACCTGGCAAAATATAACTAGTGATTTCAAGTCAGACATAATTCCCCATACATCTAGATTTCTACCACGACAAAGAAAAACTTAGTTAATAACCAACTTACTTTATTTGGGCGAGGTCTGAGTTTATATCTGAACCACTGCACATTATCGCTTTCCCATTAAACATTATTTCATAAAAAAAAAGATTTAGTGTTGAAATGAATATATCTGGATATATTTATTTTGCAATTGCTGGAAATATGAGAAGAGATGATTAATTTAAACGGCATGCCAACCCATCTCGGGTTATTTTGCATCTATAATTTACAGATTTTATCAAATTGAATAAAATCGCTTTAAAAGTCTAAGTGAGCTTCTTGTCAATTTGATGGTTAAACTGGCAAATTATCACTAGTGATTTACATTCTGACTTCGTGGCCAATAATCTTAGTAAATAAACAACTTGCTGTACTAAAAATGAAAGTACATCATGCAATGGAAAGGAATACTATTTGGTATTTCTTGACCAAACTCTATTGTATTGTATCTCTCTAGCCAAAAATATTACAGCGAAAAAAAAAAGCCTACCTCATTTTTCATTTATGGGTTTTTATTATAGTTAATCATTCCGATTTTGTTGAGTTTGGTAATAAATAATACATAATTATGTCCGTTTTGATAAAATAATGTTTTATCAAAATCCAGGAATTTTCTGGTTTGGAAGAAAATTAAGATTTTTAAAAATAGAAATAAGTGTTAGACGAGTATGTATTTATCGAAGAAAACAGCGAACGGAAAATGTTTATCTCAGTTCAGGGATAAATTAGTTTAATAAATATAGAAAATATAAATTCCTTAAAGAGACTGCTGACAGCATCGATTTGCAATGAATACAGAACTAGAAGTACAAATAAAAATATTAATATTGAATCATATTGATACAATAAAATGGCATTATTAAAGTATATTTTTTAGAACATATCATGTCTATTTCGAGTTTAGGTGCCGTCGCCTAGGAAAGATGGTAGAAATGTTATTACAAAAACAGCATAAATTCTCTTTGAATTGTATAATTGGGTCAAAAGGGCATATATACTAACGAGGAAATATCTAGGGAAGCAAAAGTAGTCATTACAAAAGAATCGGTTTTTCCTCTCAATAATTTGTTAAACAGCTTACTTAATTACTTTCAAGTTAATTTAAGATTTTTTTTTATCCCCTTGAGCTAAGTGCTTGGCTATGAATATAACAATTCAGCCCCAGATAATATATATATATATATATATATATATATATATATATATATATATATATATATAAGACCAACATTGACCTGATAAAGAGTACAATATATATATAGTTATATATATATATATATATATATATATGTGTGTGTGTGTGTGTGTGTGTGTGTGTGTGTGTGCTCACGAATGTGTTACATATTATGTTTTCTTATGTTTCTTATCAAGAAATATAAATTTGATTTTTCATACTGTTTCCCTTTTTCCCTGAACATCAGGGTCTATTCGAAACCTAATTGCATATATTTCGTGTTCCGGTCTAACGAGAAAAATAGCTAAAGTGTGCATGTATATTTTAGAAGGTAAAATATTACCTTCACCTTAACATACCAACACAAATTCGTACATAGAGTTTTTTTTAAAATAACATATCTTAAATCTTTGAAGGTGACGAAGAAACAAAACACGTAAACATGTGGGGTCAGTCTACTCGGATTAAAACGTAAAAATTATATAAGATTTACCTGTCCACTAATGCAACACAACAGTATAAAAGAACATAAAATAATAAGAAATTTTATATATATTTTAACAATTGTATTCATGTTTTTACTACTTTGATAAGAGCCTAAAAAGTTCAAATGATCTAGAAGGTTCTAGATAAGAAGTTAATCTTATTTATGTGTATGCGCACGTAAGATTAAAGCACATATTAATAAAGTATGTTTGACTGTTGAGTGAATGTGTGAATGTGGAGACATGTAAAGTCTTACTGAGGCGATTCGATGAGAAAACAAGTGGGTAGAAAGATGGTAAAAGTACTTTCACCTCGATTTATGAATATTGCTTTTTGGATGTGTGGATTCACAGTTTTCATTGTATGAAGAGGAAATTTGGCCGATGTTTGAATGTTGATGTAGCAGCCATTGTGTCTTCATCATTATGGAGGTGTTTTGTTGAGTGTTAGTGTTAGTGTTGCTTACTGGTGGTGTGTTGTTGTGTGAGGACTTCTCGAATGTTCAGTTGAGTATTGCTGTCCGGGGGATGTACGTGTCTCTGTCCGGCTATCCGTTGTTGTTGCCGTCGAAAGTGAAAATAAATAGGTCTCCTAATTACGCAGCCGCCCAAAATAATAGATTTTATTTCTGCGTGAGACAACATTCAGATGAGTTCAGTTGGAATTCACCGGTGCTGACCTAGTTTGAATGATCGGCACGTGATCTTTCTGTCCAATCATGTTCTAGAAACCATTTATTTTATTTTAATGACTTTTTTAAAGTTGGTGTTCTTACGATTTTGGTCCGCTTTATTTGTGTTCGTTTCTCATATATTTGTGTTTTCCTTTTGGGCAGTAGAATACAGGATTTTATATTATTTAAATGCCTGTCGTAAATTCTTAAGATACTTTTTTTATTTACATTGAGTTACATTTTCTTGGACAATTTTTGACCAAAAACATATAATTTTTTCTGTGTGTAGATATGCTACGGAGAGTTTTTTTTTTTTTTTTACTGGAACAACAGACTGCAACCAGTCTTTTTCTCTTTCCACGATTATAAACCTGTACCACTACAGTTCTCAACAGAAGTGTGTAGAGCTACGGCATCACATAGACATTTATACCACCACATTTCGAAAAGGTCTATAAGTGTAGCACAAACCCTTAAGTCTTTGTCGGACCCCGTGGTAAACTTGCCGTAAGAAGGAGTGACGAACGCACAAAACACCCTCTATTTGTTCGTTTAATCTATACTACCGTTCATTCGTTGTCGTTGAAGAGAGAGAAAGCGGAGAATGATCTGCTTTAGATTGACAGAGAAAAGTAAAACGTCATCGGATGGAAGAGGCAAACGCAGATCTTGGTATTATTCCCGCATCCGGTGTGGAACTCTTTCACGGAGCTCACCAAAATTAGGTGTCTTAATTTTCAGCTAATCTTCCCATTTCCGCGGCAGGTCGCTGACTAACTTTCCTTTCCTGTTTTCTATCCGGAGTCTACTCTAATATCCTCTCAAAATGAGTTTTATCCTGCCAACCAGAGCCCGTCCGTCGATTGCTCAGGAAATATTTCTATTTTTAACTTTGACGTCTGCTGTTATCATGACATGGATTTCGGGTTTCAACCGTTCATTTTAGTTTTCGTTTCTCTAATATCATCGTCTCTCTCTTTCTCTCTCTCTCTCTCTCTCTCTCTCTCTCTCTCTCTCTCTCACACACACACACACACACTCTTACTGCTTCGAATCTCTTTAGGAAACAACTTACAAATAAAAAATCAGCCAGTTTGAATGACCTGCCTGGCTGTAAAGCACAACTGAATATATAAAAGACCTTGATGGAATAATATGTATTTAGGTTTAGGAATACTTTTATCAAACACCTTACTCATTAAGACATTGGTCTAACGAGTCGAGTGTTCGCCAATGAACTAGGAGTCCGGGGTTCAATCCCGAAGACACAAAACTGGTACTTGGTGCCACCTTGCTTAAAACTTAGCCTTATAAGGTAAGGATCAAGCGTAAAATGGAGTATTCCTGAGAATGGAGTTGCTCCCTCCCCTTTCACCACGGTGGAGTAGCTATTTAAAAGGGACCCCATGGGTCACCTTCGATTTAGGTCGCCAACTTTACTTTACATATTTATCAAATATTCCCCTCAAAACATCTGACCCACACCACAAGTTCCACTACGTAAGAAGATATTATTTAAATTCTGGTAAAACGGAGATCAAACAAAATTACTTTCTATTACTTGAAGGTTTAAAAGGTATTTCTTTGGTCTCACTCATTTTCTTAGAACTTTTCACTCATCCATCTGTTCACACCTAAAGACTTAGAACCATTTTCCTATATTGCCTAATTTTATCCATTGTCTAAGAATGTGAAAATATCTTACTGAATGTCTTTCCTTAATCATTTGAGAGACGGTTTGTAAAGGTAACTATTACAATAAAAAGTTAAAGTAATTGTGTAAATATTTTTTTCTTCTTCAAGCTTGCCTAATTTTTTTTTATAAAACCTTTACTTTTTCAATGGCCCCACTCCGCTACAGTGTACGTGTTTACGGATTTATACCTGCATGGAATCTAAAAATTAAATCTGGGTTTTTTATATCAGAGAGAAACTTCACACTTGAATGAACTACATAACGTGCACCGTTCTCTGTTAAGGTGTTGGTAACGCAGATGATCCTAAGATGACGGCTCCGTGTCATTTCTGTAGGGCAGTAGCCGTGAAGACGAATGCTTTTGTACGAAAGGCGATCGATTTTTCGTCTGATAGTTTCCTAGAAGCAAGACATGCCTCTTGACTCGTTATGGTTCAGTGACAACAATACAAAGAATCTCAGTTTAAATTTTATTATTTAACTCTCAATAATTAATCAAAATTCGATTAATTTTTAAACAATAGATAGATAGATAGTGAGGGCCAGAAAAAGAGAAAGAAAGAGAGAGAGAGAGAGAGAGAGAGAGTCTGACATTTAGGTATTTCTCGTGGCTTGATTTTGATACCTTTTAGTTGACTCCATAAGTTTGGAGAACAAAACATTATTAAACATCTTTGTTGGTGGTTGATTTTTTTCTTCTACTCAAACACAAACAATCCCAGTTATCCACGTCACTTGCGGTAGAATACTCTCAGACCTCGAATACTCTCTGACCAGCCATCTACGAGATATTAACTTACTATTGGGAAAATGCAGAAATTTTGAGACCGCTCGGCATGAACTGTTGTATAGCCATAATCATAATTTGGTTACGTCAATAATAATAATATCAATCTCAATAGTAATACAATGCATATACAAACTCAGGCCGATTCTGTTGTTTCAGATACGAATGGGTTTACCAATTCCTGACTTCAGTCCATGGAAACACGAGGAGAGAGACGCAATTCTTAAAATTCTATGCTAACCATACTACACTGACAATACTATACTGACCCCACCCCAACGTGCAGCGCATATTATGATGTTTAAGGTCTCTGTTGGTAGAAATCCGAGAAACCGAACTACATCTTTCAACGGTCAAAATCCAACTCTCGCCTCAACTGACTTATTTTATAAATCCTTGAATTCTCAGGACCATCTCTTCTGAGCATGACGTCATCCACACTCCAGCCCCATTTCATGTCTGGAGTTTTATAATGACAAATGGTGACTGTCACATTCTTTGCGCACGAGCGTAAAACTGCACCCAATGACTATGCACCTGAACTCTTTACCCGAATATTTCAAAGCCTTACCAAACTGAAAGATAAAATATAATTAACGAAAGATGATTAATATAAAAAAAAACATTCCTTAATTATAAAACATAACTTTAAATAATGGCCACTACGATGTTTCAGATTTGTCATTCATGCTGTGTCTGTCAATGGACTGGCAGGTGCTTCAGTTTATTTAAATATAGTAGAACACACCCGAATATAATCAAACACGAAATCTTTAAAAAAATTGTAAAAGAAAACTTAGTGCCATTAAATATAAAATTTGATATGTTTCTATTATTTTCTTTATGGCAGCAAATTTTGATGTTAATTTTTATATATTAAATTCGTAATTCTTAAACGCATATAATTGGTAACATACTGCTATTTTCATTGGTTATAACGTTATCCGTCTTAAGAAGAACACATTACAATCCTGTTTATTGCATAGTCATTGCATCTTGCAACATATTTGCTGACTGATTTAATATTATACTTTAACATCATGTCAATCTGTAGTGGGACATACATGCAGTTTTAGGAAGCCCATAATGCACATTCATGTTAACATTTTCGTATAGTTTATTCGTCAGAGCTTATTTGAACTCGGTCCTATCGAATACAAATAATTTTAGATAGTTCTGCTCGATTTATGTATAAGATCGTGATAAGCAATACAGTTACGGGCCAAAGTGGACCTGGGAGTAATGCCAATGATAAGGTACTCCACACTTTGCCAACTTCCAGAACACTAAGCTTTATCAGATTCAGTTTCGTGTAATATCCAAGACACCCCGATTTGGGGTTGTAATTCCTATCCCACTGCATAAATACAGCTTGTATATTCTAAGCTCTGCTGACAGAATTATCTTGCTGAAGATTTAGTAAGCAGTATAAAAAGTAATAGCACGTGATCAAGTTAGTTAATACGATTAAAATGCAAAAGTTTTAGAGAAAATTATCGCCTGTTTCTATAAGGTATAGAATCCCTCAAGTTCCTAAAAGTGAACGCTAAAAAAGATGGTTATCGTTTCCTCGAATATTCAAGGATATTTGTATTAATCCAGAGTTACTAACCGGTAAATATTCGAAAACTAGTTGGCTCATATCAGTGGCTGAAACCCATATAAAATTATACAACTACCTTAATTCTTTAGAATTCTTACTTTTGATATCTGAGGCTAGAATGCGAACAGCTGCTTACTCGGTCAAGTCAGATGGGGAATGTTGTTGAAATGAAGTTCATGATTCACCTTGGGAGATTGCTGCATTTCTGAAAATGTTGGCTGCTTGTCTTGCTAATAAAGGCCCCTGTCACGTCAGTGTTAATCTGAGAACGCCTGACAATGACAGTTTCTTTCAAAAGAATTGGCAGTAACTTTTTGTTTGTTAAGATTTGCCTCATGCGAAGAATGTCAGGTCGACTACTGAGTATATGCCACTGGGATGGCAAACACATGTTCCGTTTAATACACGTCCATCTGCTGTAAGACTTGTGTTTATCTGTTAGCTTTCTTGAATGTTCATCCAAATAAAAATACTAAAAATTTCTTGAATGTTCATCCAAATAAAAATGCTAAAAATTATTATTATACTAGAAATTATACTAGAAATTATTATTATTATTATTATTATTATTATTATTATTATTATTATTTGATATTTTTGTTGTTATTGTTTTTGTTGTTGTTTTCCAGTGTGAATCCACTAGGGAAAAGCAGTATTTATATAGTTAAAACGAGACTTTTTTTTTAGGTTGATGATAATGTTTGTCAAGATGTAGCGTGTATGATGTGTTTTTGCAAGAAAATGTTAAACTTCAATCAACATTTCTACTTGTATTTCATTTATTTGAATTTGATTTGTATTTTATAGTCATTCTACAGGATTTTTTTAGCTGGAAACTAAGAATTATTTCTGCTACAAAGAACAAGCATAACATTCATTTTAATCCAGAAATTCACATTTTACTTGGATCTTCATTTATTTTGTATAACTGAGCATATAGAATTTAAATATTTATAACTTAAAACACAAGAAAAGTAAAACAGAATTATGCTTACACTCAAATATTTACACGTGAATTAAGTTTCAGCATTTAATAACACTCAAAGATATGATATGCAGTAAAACAAATAACCCAAACCAAGAAAAGAAACCAAAAAGAAATACACAGACACAATTTCCAATTAATGTATATGGACATAAAAACAGGATCTCTCAAAATGTTATGAGATTGGAGAGAGCAAATACTACAAATTCCTAAGGAGTAAAAATAGGAAAGGCACTATCTAATATAAGGGAATAAAACCGATTAGAGATTAAAAGGTTTATAATCAATATATATATATTTATATATATATATATATACACTGTCGTCCACAGACTTTATTAGTATCACAACACTTCAGGGAGGCTAATCATATATATATATATATATATATATATATATATATATATATATATATATATATATGGGGGACATAAAAGTAAATTTGGTGACTGTAGTAAAGGGAGACGCAAGGGCTCGCTTTTCAACTGCTACTACACCAAGGTGTAGGTGAAGGCGCTACTCCTTGCCCTGGATTGTTCCATTTTACACTTTATACGTACCTTATATTGCTGAGAATTAAGCAAGGAGGTATCAAGTACCATTTTTTAAGTATTCGGTATGATTCGACCTGGGAGTAAACCTCAGCCTCCCAGGTGGTTGGCGAACAGTCTACCCACTAGGTCAATCAATCAATATATATATATATATATATATATATATATATATATATAGTTTAATTGCTGTCACAGACTTTATTATTGCTTCCTTAAAACTGGAAACCTTAATAAATAAATTCATTTCCGTAACGATTAAGCATATTGATAAGCCTGAAAAACAACGAAAATTTCCAAATAGTAAATCAAAGTAAATACCTATTTTAGTAAATATCATTAAACGACTTTGATCGGTGAATAATCGATAGGCTGTCACAAACGAACAGGAAATTCTAACCCTTGCCATCACACTAGGACTTCTTTACGCGACGTTGCCTGCCGGTACCTCAACGGAAGAGGCAAGTCAGCGTCTGACGTGATTAATAAATAAATAAAAAAAGGAAAAAGTGACTTTAATAGATGACATTTCTGTTGGTTTGGTTAGTTCAATTTTATCATTATTCGAAAATGACAGTTTGTCCCTGGAAGTGGTAATCTGAGATCAAATAAAATCATAATCAAACAAAACAAAAATATATTTAAATTCCATTCATTTTTTTCAAAGTCTACATCACATGAATACTTTTAATTTGATTTATCAAATCAATCTTCCTATCAAGTCAAAGAGGTACTAAGTAGTTCTTTAAGAATGTAATTTATACGTTTTGTGTATCGGCCTGTACACACTGAATATATAAGGATATGATGTATAAATGAGACATGTTATAAAAGTATCGGGATATGACCAGAAGATGAATTATAAATTAAACGAAAATTTTCTTCTTATTCATTGCGATGGTGTTCAAAATGCTTATTCTTGCGAATATTTTATTATTTGAAGTACCTAATTCTTCTCATTGGTACGGTGTGAAATTGCAAAACCTTCTTTCTTTCATGTCCTCTGTTTTCAAAACTTGTTTTGGGATATTCTTTTATATGATGAATCAGAAGTATTTTGACGGTATAAGGTTTGGTGATGATAAAATGTGTTTTAATTGTATAATACTATTCCTCACCGAAGGTTCATGCCCATAAAATGTTAAAACTCCGGGTTAAAAACTATTGATATATCATATTGGTTGATATCAGAATCATTCAAGAAAAAAATTAACTCTCAGCATCATGTTTTTATTATAAAAGTATACATTTAACTCATATATATATATATATATATATATATAAATATATAAATATATATATATATATATATATATATAAAGTTAGCCGACTTTAGTCGGGCGTGACTCGAAGATTTCCTTTCTAATAGCTTCTTCATCGAAGTATAGGGCAGGGCGCTACACCTTTACCTGGATTATTCCAATTACTCTTTATTATAGAGTTATAATTATGTGGTAAGCAAGGACATATGAAGTACCATTTTTTCGTTTTTCGTATGACTTAACTTATGATTGAACCCTGGTCTCCCCGGAAATTAGTGAACACTCTAACCCTTGTACCAATATATGTATATGTATATATATATATATATATATATATACTCACACACACACACACACACGCACACACACACACACACACACATATATATATATATATATATATATATATATATATATATATATATATAGGTAATATTCGGTCAGGTTAAACCAGAGTTTGGGTTAACTTTCCATTGGGTCTGAAGAAGTCCTGTATTAATTTTTTCTTTATGTTTTTTGTTCACACCAGAAACTGAAAATACGGGATGGAAATAAATTTATAATCCTGAATTAACCTGTCTTTCGTTTTTTTCTTAAAGATATATATATATCTATATATATATATATATATATATATATATATATATATATATATATATATATATTCTTGTATAATCCAAGGAGGAAATCGAACGGGTAGGAGTATCCAATTTGAGTACTCAATACCAACGCCTATTGATTTATAATTAATTTGGAATTAAGAATACATCAACACTAAGCGGGCAGAACTAGATAATATTTTCATACTCCAGTTTGAGTGCTCATATTAAAGGGAACAAGTCCTGGAGACAATACCCCACAAAGCAAAAGCTATAAGACCACCTCACGAAAACTAACAAAGTTAGACGAACCAGATATGCAGGACACTGCTGGAGAAGTAGGGACTAATTCATAAGTGATTTACTATTGTGGATCCCATTTACATGGCCGAGCAAAGACAGGGCGACCAGTGCGCACCTACATACAGTAACTCTTTGAGGATACGGGGTGCACAAGTGGGGACCTGCCGAAAGCGATGAACGATAAGGAGAGGCGGCGAGAGAGGGTCAGAGATATTCGTCCTGATAGCACGACAAAATGATATATATATATATATATATATATATATATATGTGTGTGTGTGTGTGTGTGTGTGTGGATCTATGTTTGGATAGTTTAGACACAGAGTAGTAACACATGGCCTAATGATCGCATTAGTGAGAATCTTAGTCACCAAAACATATTCAAATTTAAATCTGCATATGCTCTTTCAATGCATTCCTATTGTAATCGTGACAAATATTTATTTTCAACTAAAATATGTGCTTGAACGTATATTACTTAAGGCAAAAAGATTTAGAGACGTTAGTTCGATGGTTGGTTGATGTTTTTTTATGCCCTACTCATATTAGTTTAGTCATTCAGTGCGAAGACTATTTCTACCTGCATTTACACGATTTGCAGTAAATAATAATAATCATACTTGTAAACAATTATAAGATCAAAAAACTATTTTAAATAAAATTATTAGCCCACAATAATTAGGTTTCAGATATTTATATAAAATTCTAATAAGCATTAATCGTATCTTTCTGACCAACATATGGGCCTTTAACAGATACTTCGAATCCGAGTCGAAGTAGATTCGGGATTACTGGCAATATATAGGTTTGTTGGGTATAGAAAAAATTAAATTAAGAATAATTATTTAAAATATGCAGAAACTACCACAAGCCCTTGATAGAAAGAGGGGTTACCCATGCCCAAAGAAAAGGAACCGTTCTGACAAAAGAAAGAATCTCGTTCTCTTTCAACATTGACCAGCGGAGGAACAACACCTACATCGTTCTTGCTTGTGGTGGAAGGCGCCGTGTGTCCGCCTCGAGACGACGCGTTGGCTAACCTTTCCACTAGTAGCATCCCCCACTTTTACTTACGACACACAACTAAAAACACCGAACAATGAGCTCGCTAGAATCACAATACAATCAATATACAACGGAATCAATGACTACAACTGAAAACACCTGATTTAGACATATCTCCCAAAAGCGTCCAATACGTTGTTAACGCTTTAAATACCAAATTTAGACATATATATCCAAGAATGACTAATACATTTTAAAATTTGACGGGGCGATTCAACCATTTCATTTGTATTCAGGAAGAATTTCCTCACCCGTCAAATGATTGTTGAACCCAGAAATAAAAGCAAATATATAAAAGATGTATTTGTATCCTATCTTTTACTATAATCTTATTTCATATAATACCTTTACAGCCTTCTTATCATATTTACCAACCGCTCCGCTCGGGCAGGATGTGACACAAGGTCAATTTTTAAGCGGGGTTTAACAGGTTTGAATTCAGAGTTTTCCTTCTCCTAGACTAGTTGCCTCAACAAGGCTGAAGAACCTAGTGTGCCCTACTTTTTTCATAGCTGGAGGGAGAATAATTGGATTCATCCCTTTCCCAAGTGTATTAGTGCAATGTGAAATGCAATCAGTCTCGGCCAGGATTTGAATTCGTGTCGCCGTGTCCATTTCCTACGACGGTAACCATTACACCACGGGCACCTCCTCATTTACAGCCTTCTTATCCACGAAGTTGAACCAGCAAGATAACTTGGGGTCAGAATAAAATAAACCAGAATGGAGTCAGATAGCGAACAACCACAACATATACCTTTGAGACCCCATGTTATTCTCATATCCAAGATACGAAGAATTGGATCCTTACCACTGGAAGCACTTCAGTCATATAATCAGGACACAAATTTCAGTCACAAAAAACAAACATATTGTAATGAAATTATATAGTGAAATTCTACAAACCAGTATGCTCTAGGCTATAGATTAATATATTCATCATTGGGGATGGAACACATTTAATTGAAAATGTTTTCAGGCAATGGCATCTTGCTCTCTTATCACCTATCATGTATAAGCGTGCATATATATATATATATATATATATATATATATATATATATATATATATATATATACTCCTGGACAAAAATATAAGACCACTATCAAAAATGAAAAACATATTTTTATATTATGAAAATAAGATAATTGAAAAATAAGTCATGAAGACGATTAAATAAAAAATATGAAGAAATTTCAATTCATTTTCATATGTATATTAGCATTTATGCTAAATTTTAAAATTTATTTTTGACATAAATATTAGATCAATGAGTAGAACTATAGAATATAAAGGCATTTTTTGTTTAATATTTTGTAGATCCACCATTAGCTTTGATAACCTCAAAAATTCGTCTTGGCATACTAGCAACTAGTTTCTGAAGTTAAAACGAAGGTTTTTTTTCCCCTGTGTCTAAGATTGCGTTTTTGCGTTCATAAACTTTTGCCACAATTAATCTCCACAAATTTTCAATAGAATTAAGGTCTTGAGTGTACGTTGGGTGGTCAAGAAATCTAATTTTTTGTTCTAGCGAGTACTTTTCTGTTATTAATTCACTGAATATAGGAAGATTATCTTGTGTAAAAATCCATCATTCTCCACCTAGACAATGTCTTTCTTGGGAGAGAGATAAATCGTCTAGCATCTTCACATAATCTGCGGCTTTTTATTGACAAATGGCAAGCGTATTTTAAGTTTTCCTGAACATGTGAACCCACCAGATCATAAGAGACCCTCCTCCACAATGCCTTGTTGAGTAATTCTTTTCTGGAAATGTTTTTGTGTGCCAGTTATTCTGAAAGCAATTTTGACAGTCTAAATAGAATTTTTTTTCGTCCGAGAAAACAACATTTCGCTATTCTTTAGTACTTATGGTTTGATATTGACGAGCAAATTCCTCTCGTTTATCTTTGTTCTTCATAGTTAACCTTCTACTATGAACTCTTTTCTTATGCTTGATTTTTTCGTTACTTAAAGGCCTTCTGATTGTTCTCGTACTGCTTGGAGATTCCATCATCATCATCATCATCATGTCGTGCCGCCAGCACGGATATCCCTGACCCTCTTTCGCCACTTCTCCCTATCGTTCATCGCTTCTGGCAGGTCTTCAGGGCTACATCCCGTATCCTCACAGAACTGCTGTATGTATGTTCGGGCTAGCTGCTATGCTTTTGTTCGGCCATATGAGGGGCTCCATAGTAGCACTTCACTTATGAGCTCGTCCCTGCTTCTCCAATAGCGTCTTGCATGTTTGGTCCGTCTTACTTTGATAGTTTTCGTGATGGGAGGTAAGTGGCCGTATAGTTTGTGCTTTGTGGGGTGCTGCCTCCATGACTTATTCAAAATTGCTCACAGCATTCTTGTGTAATTGCCGTCTAACTTTTTCTCCAGCCGTTTAGTTAGCGTCCAAGTAGTGCATCCATATAGCAGTATCGATACGACCGCTGCTTGGAAGAAACTTCGTTTCATTCCATAAGAGATTTTAATATTTTTGATGTTTTCTCTTTTTACTTAATAAACAATTCTTCTCTTGAAGTGTACTGATAGTTTTTTTTTTCTGGCTTACCAGTTGGTTTTCTTGTTCCATACATTTTTTAAAGAAATTGTACATTATGGTTTTACTGCGCCTTCGAAATTTCTCACTGAGATTTTCCGACTTTTTTCAGAGCTATAATCTCGCCTTTCACAAATTCAGATAATTTACTTCTTTTAGCCATTTATGTTTTTAGTATTTTAAGTATTAGAGTTTTAATAGCTTTTATATTAATTACACTGTATATTTTTTTTCAAATAAATTATGTCCATCTTCCTTTAGTTTTTATTAGTGGTATTATACTTAATGTCAAAAATAAATTTTAAAATTTAGAATAAATTTTAATATACATATGAAAATAATTTGAAATTTCTTCTTATTTTAAATTTAAATGTCTCTTAAAATTATCTTCCATATATTTGATTTTCCTTATTAAAAAACTGTAAACGCTATATTCTTCTTCGTTTTTTATGGTGGTCTTATATCTTTATCCGGGCGTATATATATATATATATATATATATATATATATATATATATATATGTGTGTGTGTGCATATATATATATATATATATATATATATATGTTAACATTTTTCTAATTATTTCTATAGCGGTGGTGGGGTGAAAAAACAGATAATGCAGTTTTTTGATTAAAAAGATATCACAAACTGATATTTGGAAAAAAAAGAAAAAGAAATTATGAAAACATATTTGGTGTAGAAAAATAATCATCTAAGTCCGCAATGACCAGCTTAATGAAGAAAAAACAACACCGGCCGAGTTATTAGGTAACTAGGCCGGTGTTTTTATTTTCTTCTGATACGTAAAAGTGTCCAATATATATAGTATAGTAATGTATAGTAAAACTATAAATACCTAAAAGAGCCAGAAAATACCACCACAGGTTTCACGAAATGGATCTTCAGGATAATTCTGAATTATCCTAAAGATCCATTTAGTGAAACTGCATAGGCTGTTTCTAACTCGTATAGGTCCCTCTGTCTCTCTGTCTCTGTCTCTGTCTCTCTCTCTCTCTCCTTATATATATCTACATAATAATTTCTTCGATCAATGAATGCATTCATGAGAGTGGATATAAAACCTCAGTACATACACAGACTTAATTTTGAATATATACATTAATATATGTTTAGAAGTACTCTTAGGTTAACGATTATAGTCGTAGGAAATAAAATCGGGAAACCAATCTGTCTGGTATTTACTTCTCGTTAATGTTCTTGGGGAAGAGTCATATCCATCTGCTATTTCCTCTTGCAGAAGAAAACTGTGTAATGCACTGGATTCATAAACTTGATCAGGCAACCAGTCTAGAAAGAAAACCCTGAATTCTAACAAGTTTTACTTTCATTAATATTGACCTTTTTCTATATCCTGCTGAAGGGTTGGGTAAAGGAATAGCAACATTTATGTATTAACTGAAAAACTTAGCAAAAGATGGATGGGACACAAGGTCAATTCTGTAGCAGGTTTGAATTGATAGTTTTCCTTCTTTGAGACTAATTGCCCTACCAACCTTAAGTAAATATTCTGTCCAACTATTTATCGATAGCTGAAGAGGGAATCGTTAGATTCATATCTTTTCCAAAAGAAATGAATGTATGTAATGTGCAAAGAGTACTTCTCATAAGAGAAGTACTCTTATGGACCCCCACACATGGCTGTGCAAAAGCAGGACGAGCAGAACGAACATACATTCAGCAGCTATGTGAGGATACGGGTTGTTGTCCTGAAGACCTACCTAGGGCGATGAACGATAGGGAGGAGTAGCGAGAGAGGGTCAGGGATATCCGTGCTACCAGCGCGATATGATGATGATGATGATGATGATGATTTAAAAAAGAAAATGTAGATAAATGTACATTTTTTGGTAGGTTGTATGGGTGGCCTTTTATATCTTCATTTTGAATCTTGTAACGCATTTTTATGTCAATTGATACGTTTGATTCTACTTTTTCCATCAATCTTCAATAGTCTATCTACAATAAAACAGTTATCTAAAATAATTTATAATTCATTTACTAATGTTTAGATAGAGTTCTATACAGGCTGATATATTTGCTTGTATTTGTGTGTTTGTGTAAATGCTCGTTTTTGTGTCTGCAAATTTATGATGATCATTGCTGTATATAATCGATGCAACTTAGAATCTCGGGGAATATAAAGCTCAAAGCTCTAAACGCCTTAAAAGTGAAATAAAATTGTGTTTGGTTGAAGAACTTTCGGCGTAAAATACGTCTGAGACCAAGTGGACTTGAGAGTAATGTCAATGAAAGGTTTATCCACATATTTCAGGGATATAGAATTGAATTCTTAACATTGGATCGAGTTCAATCTTATCGGCAGGACACAAGTGGTGAATTGCAGTCCCATTGATGAAATATTGTATAGTGAAATATTATAGAAAATAAAGTTTTCACGATTTTTTTTAACAGAAAGGAGTCACCCAGAAACAAATTAGTTCATTAAAAATTATTGACTTGGAACAAATAAGATTTGAAACTACAGCCATGAGGCGGGAAGATAGACTTATATCTACAACGGATGCACGGCGTTTCTGATTAAATATATATTTAATTCCTACGACTCGTTGTTTCTTTTAAAAGTATAAAAAATATTTATAGGCTCATATTTATGCGAATGGAACTTATATTTTTTCATGCAAATACTTAAATAGAAAATTGATAAAAAGTAGATAAAATTGGTTAGTGAAAAAATATCAAAGCAGGAATTTTCAGGTGGACATTAATTTATTTTTTCTTTACATTTACTGTCATCCCGATTAAATAACCTTAAAATTACTGTAAAACATACAACTTTGAGATCAAGCATAGAAAAATACAACGGCCATTCAATAATAAGGAGCACTAATAAAAAAAACAAACGGGATATATAGTTCTTACAATATTCTTTTCAGAAATATAAGCTGGAGGTCCTCGGCAAATAGTGGACAAGTTCACCTAAATCAGAAGCAGCATACATCAACCAAGAATGGCATCAACACGCGACTAGGAAAGGCATAGACATCTATCCATAGACTATTGGTCATATGGAAGTCACACATGACAGAGAAAATATACTTTTTTTTTTCCAAGCAGTGGTCGTGTTGATACTGTTATATAACATATGCCATGGATTTTCGGTTTGTTCCTAGTGACCCAGTGTTCTTTGATAAGCTGTCACGTTGTGATTAATAAACAGGACAGCACGATCAGGGCACTCCGGTTGAACACGTGTGTAACTGGAGGGAGACCTCATGATGAGAACCACGCGGTCAGATTTGGACAAAGTGCAGAAAATCGCAGTCGAGCGTAGGACACGCAGCCCCGCAGAGGGTCTCTGACGACACGGCTTGCAAGGGGATGCAGGCGTTGGTACCCCCTGGCTCTCGGGAGTAAGAAGTGCCCTCTATGAGAATATGTACCTCCACCTATCTCTCACACCCCACAGAAACATCAACCCTTTTGAGAATGAAGTGTTAGAGATATATTCTTATAAAGAAGTGTGTTCGTTCTTTCATTGAAGTTCGTAAATTATGATTGATTATTTTTCCACTTGTATTTGTATTACAGCTCTACAACAATACTGCTATATGGACGCGCCACATGAACGCTAACTAAACGTATGCGGAAAAACTTGACATTAATTAGACAAGAATTCTGATTATTTATTGATTAAAAAAATGACTAGTTTTTAGTGAAAACGTTTTCACAGTTTTTTAATATGCACATTGTGTACGAAGTTCTTGTTTCGATATCTGATGGGATCAAACAATTCAGTTTTATTTGGATTATTTATTTCCACATATCAATTTTGAGGAATTTTATTTCTTAAGTTTGGCTTATAGATAATTAATAGCAATTATTTAACATTATTTTATTGTTAGAATTGTTAATAAAATATTTTCTGAATATATTCAGCGGTGTCTGGAAGTCTAAATCTGATAAAACATAGTTTCGTAGGAAACCGACAAGAGAGAATAAACTGGGAAAAGTCGATAAGTATATTTACGTTGTTATACTTTCTGAGAGATTCTGTTGATTTATTTTATCGATTATGGTTTTTAGATTTTTATTAATTTTGTTGTTTTGTTCTCCACGTATGTCACATTTTTATTTGTTAATTTCTTTATATATATATATATATATATATATAATTTTTTCGTCCGATTAGTCCAATATTTAGAAACACTGCGATTAAAGTAATCTTTATGATTAGCATAATTATTCTAGCCATTTTCAAAATCCAGCCCATTATAAGTGAGTAAGAAAGGGAATGACAAAGGATATATGATTTGCTTAACGCCGAAAACAAGCCAAAAAATTCCGAGATAATTGGAGTTTTTTATGGCCTCCATCAAGCTCAGATCATCCCTCCTTGATTGCGCTATATGACGCGTTTTAGAAAGCGTTTTAGAAACAAATTCAGTTTCTTATCTAAATATTGGTTCGCTTAATACTGCTATTGAAGAGGAATGGAATTACATGCCTGTGGAATTTATTTTCAAGACATGCAAGTCGTTACGATGACGTGTTGATAATAATAGAAAAAAATGACAGCCATATTAAGTAAATTTTGCTGTTTTGTTTCTCTCACATTTTGTTGTTTATTTTATAAAATTAGAATTAATCTTCTTTTATAAAAGAGACGTTTATTATTATACTAAAAAATCCCTTAACTTGAATCTGCTTTCTCTCTTTTCCCCCCTCTCTCTCTTCATATATATATATATATATTGAAAGAACTAATGTATTATTCTAAGAGGAAATTAAACTTTACGTTAATTGGAAGTTGAATTAAAGCAAGGGTAAAGATGATTCTAATAATTTTTTCAACCAGAGATATGAATTTAACAATCTTGTTGAGTGTGCGGTTTAAGTTTTAAAGAAGTAAAATATTTTAAACTATCCCATCTATTTGACAGTGTTTTTCATTTAAATATTAATTTTGTATTTTGCATCTTATATTTAATGCTACAAATTTAAAAATCAAAGAAAAGAGGACATATATAAGTAAATAATGGTTTCTGCTTGACAGCACACCCTTCTTTGTGTTCGTAGGTATGTGTAGACATTTGGAAAAGGGATAGTTACATTTTACAAGAAGAACCTTTGTCAAAAGTAATAAATGACGACTTTATAGCATATCAATGCTTTTTGGTTATTTAATTTAAAATCTTGTTGTTACATAAATATTAAATATATTTGAAAACGCATTTTGATACATAAAGTTAAATGATCAAACAGTTATATTTCTAACGATTCCATTTAGCATAAATGAACAAAGTTAAATTGTTTCAAGTATTTCTATGTATCACTAACAAATCAATCATACCGCAGTGAATTGTTTTCACAGACTTAAATGATAAAACAGTTCTATTTCAAACAATTGAGTTTAGCATAAGTAATCTAATTGCACTCAAATGCCAAACACCCATAGATAGGACCCGATCTGGTGTTACCACTCCGGGACAGAATGAACCTGGGAGCGATGGTACTGAAGGGGTTCTCCGTATTCCCCATAACTCCAACATAACGGAAGACTTACCAACAGATTATTAAATGCTATATACAGAAGATTTGTTTGGGGTAGGCTTATCTGTGGAGATGTAGTCGGTGTATTTTACCGCCCCAACCGACTGGGCTGGTGCGTGAAAAAGGAAATTACATAAATATTTTAACAGAGACAGACAAAATAGGTTAAACTTAACAATTACTCTAATAGAAAATTGAAAAAATCAAAAATCAAAAATATTACTGTGAACAGATCGAGTAAGATGTATACATATAATCTCAAAGATAAAGATATCTACATCGTTCTCAGAAAAGCCTCTCTCATAGTTCAAATTGAGAGACCACTGGTCAGTGCTCACGTCCACCTCAGTATAGACCAATTATACCACATGACCTCAAGGCCTTTGAGTACCTGATTGATGGATATGTTATTAAATATCTTAACACAGCTGGTCTATTAACGTATGTGCTATATGGACTTCGATCTCCCAGGTCCCACAGTTAATGTATTGATTGTGGGCATACAGCGTATTATTGAAACCCTGGATAACATTTTCAAGGATCGAGTTATTGAATATATTTATGTTGTTTGGGTATGGTACAAAGTACTTTTCAAACTCTTCTGTAATGGTATAAATGGAATGTTTACGCCATAATCAAGTCATTTATTACTAGAAGATCCAGTAATTAAATTAATGGCAAATCTTTCGAAGTTTCCGAGATAAATACTGGGATTCTAGAACGCTCTGTCATGATTCTACTTATATTTCTTAGTATCATCAATGATCTACTCGATGTGCTTTGATAATTTGTCAAGATCTCGGGTCATAACAAAACACATGTTTTTTTGAGCGCAAAAAATCCACATTTTGAAATTACCTCTAATCCATCAGCTGAATTTAATTTGATTGGGAATTTATATAAAAAATGACTGGCGTCTTTTTATTCATTTGATATCGAACTGTTCTCTGTTCATCATGATCCGAACTCGGTTGACCAAATCTACTCAATAATTTGATTAAAAATATCAACTGCTTTAACAAAGTCGTAGCTTTTCTCTTTTCTTATGAAGTGAAGTATCTATAGTCTATCAGACGGAGTTACTGTTGCATTGAGGCTAAGGTTCTTCGCTATGTTAAGTGAGTCGGAACTCCAGTCACGCTAATACATTCACTTTCTACCTTGGGAAAGGTATGATCTCCCTAATCCCCCACATAGAATTTAAATAGTATAACTAGTAGTCTTCCGAACGAATAGATTTGGTATTAAATAACCCATGGGGATTTATGCTATTAAACAAACGAACCAAACTACACTAAACTAAATCAAACCACGCCTATATTCCACAAATCCCCAAGGTCGCAGTTGCAATGGTTAAAACAGTCGAAATTAAAATCTCATGTTTTTTTTCATATCATATTTACCCGAGGATAGAATACTCTCACATAGGCACAGTTTCATCTCAACTAATTTCGGGGAGATTTGATAAAGGGCAGAAAGAGTTTGAATGTGTGTTTATAAAGTATCTATTTTTGCAAGTTTTGCCATTTTTCCATCTCCAAAATATAGCCAGCTAGTCGATCTTTTATCGCTATTTTTATGGAAGGTGTTCCGATAAGTTGTATTCACAGATTTCATGTATTCGACGATTTCAAATTAGAAATTATTGGTCTTTCTAAGGAGCAGAAGCTTTTCATTCTAAACCTTCTCTGAAGCTAATTGCATATTTTCTTCAATGAGATGCTTTGCTAGAACATCAGCAAAAATACTAAGAAATAATAATAATAATAATAATAATAATAATAATAATAATAATAATAATAATAAACGGATCAACTAATCCCGGCCAGAAGACCAGACCTCATAATAATTAACCAAAAAAAAAACAAAAAAGGAGAGAATTTGTAAAATTGTCGACTTTGCTGTTCCGGCGGACCACAGAATAAATCTGAAGGAATGTGAAAAGAAGGATAAGTACCTCGACCTTGCTAGAGAATTGAAAAAGCTGTGGAACGTGGAAGTAACGATTGTGCCAATTGTGATTGTTGCGTTAGGCACAATAACTAAAGGATTATTAAAAGACCTGGAGGACTTGGAAATCGGCGGACGGGTAGAGACTATCCAAACGACAGCATTACTAAGAACGGCCAGAATCCTGAGACGAGTCCTGGAGACTTGAGTAGACTTTCTGTCACTCAAACTCCAGTGAAAAACCATCAGCTAACACATATGTGAAAAACTCTAAAGGAGTAAATAATAATAATAATAATAATAATAATGTACCTTGACCTGGCTAGAGACTTGAAAAAAATATTTAGATCAAGAAAGTGGCGGTGATACCAATTTCAAGTGATGCACTTAGTGCAGTCACCAAAGGAATGGTACAGGGACAGGAGGATTTGGAAATAAGCGGACGACTAGAGACCATCCAAACTACAATATTATTAAGATTAGTCAGAATACCGAGAAGTATCCTGCAGATTTGAGAAGACTTGCTATATCTAAAACTCCAATGAGAATCTATCAGACTCTCATTAGAGTATAAAAATAAAGATAATAATAATAATAATAATAATGAGGACCAAAGAAGACTTCAGACAAATGGACCAGAGAACAAGACTAATGACCATGCGTAAGGCCTTGCATCCCAGAGATGACATTGACAGACTATATGTGTCATGAAAAGAAGGAAAAAAGAGGATTTTTCAGCTTTGATACATCGAAAAAGCAACTCGAAATCAGTATCATTTCCGGTTGCTGTGATCAGTCTTCCTCCGCGCTTTTCTATGTAAAATTAAAAAAAGGGTGGAGGAAGACCGATGACAGCCACCAGAAACAGTACTGACAACACGTGTATTAGCAGAACGGAAATAACCGGAAAACAATAACAGGAAGATAAACAACTTTATGAACGTTTTCAGCGACTAACAAGCGACATCTCTCAATAGAAAACGTGGACGTGTCTAAGAAACGGAAGCCGTTAGAAAAAAAATGAATTTCTCCGAATAGCAGCACAAAACAACGCCATGGGGACCAACCATATCAAAGCAAGAATAGATAAGACGTAACAAAAGAGGAGATGTAGGTCGTGCGTAAATAGAGACTAAACGATCAGTCACATATTAAGCGAGTGCATTAAAGTAGCAAAGAAAAAAGTATAAAATTAGACTCGACTTGGTGAGAAATGTGGTCCACTGGGAACTATGCAATGAATTTAAATTTGTCCATAAAAACAAATTGTATATGCACAACCCTGTATATGTCCTGGAGAATGAGACTCACATATTCTTCTGGGATTTTGAGATACAAGCGGATCACCTAATCTCGGCAAGACAACCATACCTTATTATAATCAACAAAAAAGATAACTTACCGAATAGTGGAATTTGCTGTTTAAGAAGATTAAGTTCGTGACCTCTCTAAGGAATTGAAAAAATAGTGGAACATGAAAGTAACGTTTATACCAATTGCAACTGGTGCTCTTGGTACTGTCAGCAAAGGGTTCATACAGAGACTGGAGGATTTTGAAATAAAAGAAGTGGACGGCCTCCAAACAACTAGATTGTTGAGATCGGCTAGAATACTGAGAAAATTCCAGTTGTTGTCGTTTGGACTCCGGTGAAAGACGTTGATGTGAAAAACTTGATATAAAGAATACAATAAAATAAGTAAATACAAAAGCTTTAAAATAAAAATTGAGAAATTATGCCATCGTGGTGGTAATACAGTGTAACCCGGATATAAGAGAGTTGTCGGGACCGGAGAAGAAGTATCTTATATCCGGGTTTGATCTATTTTGTTTCGGTAAGTATGGGAACACTTCATATAACGCCTTTTACGTGCAGAACACTAGTTTATTTAACAGTTATAGACATAAAAAACACAAAAACACAGACAAAAATATATTTTCAATAGTTTTCACAAATAATTCAATCAAAAATTACTTTTTCTTAAAAAAGTCAGTCATTTTTGATTGTACAGAAATCTTTTTGTTAACATCAGGAACACTTTCATACAGACCGTAAATCATTTTCAATGCACCATCAGGATTACTGCTTTTTGCTTCAAAGTTGGCTGTCAGAGTTACAAGTGCATTCAATGCAGCCAGAGAATTTGGCACTGGTTTGTCACTTTCAGAAACTTCAGAACTTACGCTTTCAGCATCATCATCTTCGTCAAAACCTTGATCATCCGATTTTATAGCACGTGTGATGTCCGTGTCAGTCAGTTCTCCATAACATTGTGTACGGTCGTTGAAACTGATAAATTCGTCAAAATCTGTCTGCTCCATGCCCGATGGTGGAGAAACTTGATCATATTCATCGAGTATTTCTTCCACTTCAGCCTGTGATTCAATGACGAAGCCGACCTTTTTAAAACAATTTTAAATTGTTGACGGTTTGACCATGAAAGGTGCACGTTTTATCATGTACATGGCATTCAAAACAGTTATCTGCTTGGCCACTTCGGACAGCGGCACTGGCGGTGGAGCATCGATCGCTGCGATTTGCATTCGAACGAGTTCCCGACGATAATACGCTTTGAATGAACGAATGATGACTTGATCCAAAGGTTGAATAAGACTGCTGGTGTTTGGTGGCATGAACGAAAATTTGATATTTGACAGATTTGTACCCGGCAGTAAGTTATGACAAGTTGATTTTGAGCAATCATTTTTCGATCAAGCATTTCATAATGTCAGTAAACAGCTGACTAGTCATTCAGGCTTTACGATTAGCGAAGTAAGAAAACGGCAGTTTTGACATTTTTAAAGCAGCTTGGTTTTGCCGACTTACGAACAACAGCTTGCTTTTCACTGCCGTCTATGTTTGTAAACTGAAGCATCGTGAGTCTGTCTTTGGGAACTTTTGTCCCATTTGACTGTTCATCGCCGGCAAATCGCAAAGATCCAAAAGGCATGGCTTTGTAGAAAAGTCCCGTTTCATCACAGTTTCAAACATCTTTTTGATCATATCCACGAAAAAGTAGCGGCAAAAAGTAGGTCACCCATTCGTTGACAGAACCGTGATCTGCTGACGTTGATTCGCCGTGAAATTTTTTGAACGAAACGTTATTGGCCTACTTCCAGCGCATGAGCAAGCCATTGCTCGGTTCAAAATCAAATTTAAGATTTACGGCCAGTTGTGATGCTTTCTGCCTGATGATGTGATCGGTGACGGTAGCTCCATGAGCACATGCTTGCGTAAACCACTGTTTAAGCGCTTCGATAACGTCCTTGTGCACGGATTCGTTTGCGATTAGTGTTTCTGTTCATTTGCATGCAAGATCTGAGATCGTCTTCTTTCTTGACAATTTTTGCTGCTGTTGAATAACCGATTCCGTAATTTTTGGCTGCAGCGGCCAGGTTGAGTTTCTTCACTTTGACATCGTCGATGAGCTCCAACTGATCATAAATGCTCAGAGTTTTTCGTTGAGACACCGACGCCGATATCACTAATCGCAATGATCGCAAACAAACGGTTTTCAGTGGCAAAATTAACAAACAGACAAACTTCTGATTCAACAGAACAGTGGGTAAAGTGAAAGTGCTGTCCAGTAAATGTAACGATAAGCAAAGTCAGCAAAAAGCGGGCGGCGCTACTCTTTGACACACAAAGCAAAATCATAAGGTAGAGGGTGTCTCCTAAAGACAAAAATTGGACACACTGTGTCTCTAGACTAGTCAAGAATAAGTCATTGAACTTCACTCTCTCTCTAACTGATCTCTGTTTGACTGATTTACGACATCACACTATCACTTAAAACGAACTCTCTTATATCGGGGACGACGGGACCATATAAAATCTCTCTTATATCAGGATATCTTATATCCTGGTTACACTGTATTAGAAGCGTTGTGTATGATCAAGAAAGAGAGGGTTAGATAAATTAAAACGATATCTTGCAGTCCCAGCGTGTATGTCACAGAAAGAATTGCACTTTGCACATCACTACATATAAATGTGAATGAAAAGAATCACACTAAAATGACCACAAAAACAAAAGAAAAAAGAAAAATAAATCCATAGAATGGATATAATCTCTACTTTTCCTCACCCTTAGTAAATTTGAGATTTAGAATATAATAAATTGAAAAACTATGGAACATGAAAAATGACGATTATATCAATTGTGATTGGTGCTCTTGGTACAAACTAAAGGATTATTAAAGGACCTGGAGGACTTGAAAGTTTTCGGACAAGTGGATACTATCCAAATGACAGCATTATTGAGATCGGCCAGAATACCGAGGAGAGTCCTGGAGACTTGAGGAGACTTGTTGTCACTCAAACTCCAGTGAAAAACCATTACCTAGCACTGACGTCAAAAACTCTTAAGGAGTAAATGATAATACTCAGCAATACTGAGATTTGCAAAAATACTGAAGTGTCCTGGAGGCTTGAAGTGACTTGCGTTCACTCAAACTCCAGTGAGAAACCATCGACTAACGCAGGTGTAAAAACTAGAAAAGGAGTAAATAATAATAATAATAATAATAATAATAATAATAATAATAATAATAATAGTTCGGATTGGAGGACTTGGAAATAAAAGGATGGGTGCAGATCATCCTAAATACTGCATCATTTAGATCGGCCAAGATACTGAAAAGAAGTCTGAAGACTTGAGGAGACTTGCTGTCACTCAGCCTCCTATGAAAGATCAAAGAAAAAGTGTAAAAGATGTATTAAAAGAAATGAATTAAGGAAAGTAATACAACATAAACTAGGGAAAAATGGGAAGAAAAAACAACTGTATAGCTACTTCAAGTGACAAAATATGGAAATTTCCTGCGAGATGAGTTGGGCATGGATAAGATGAGGAAACTTCAACATAGATACTGAGACTTTTTTGTTATAGCAACAAAAAAAGAACAATACTTTGAGGACCAATTATATAAAGGAGTAAATTGGTAATACGCAGTAGAATATTAAGTTTAGATTATAAGGAGAAACCACATAATAAGTGATTACAGCAAACTGGCACTAAAATAATAAAAGACTATGTGTCACAGTGTAGAGAAAGTTCATCCTTTAGGAATTGTGCATGAGATTCCATTTTCAAAAAGCGGAAAATGTTATAAGCACAAAACAGAACCTGTGCTACAAAATAAGTCACAAAGATTTCTCTTGAAATTTGAAACAAACAGATCACCAATTCCCGGAAAGATAAAACGTTGATTAACTATGGCATGTCATGTACTTTGTTCTTGCATCAGATAGAGAGGAAATTAAAGAAAACAGAATTACAAACAAATACTTGGATAAAGATGGATAACTAAAAAAAACATAACAAAGTTCTCAGTCGTGCCAATTCTACTAGTTGCAGAGGGAACGGTCCTTATATGACCAGGAAAAGAGAATGAGAGAATTGGATATCGAAGAAAGAATTGAGACCATTCAGATAACAGAATCTTGAAAATCAGCTTGAATACAAAGAACTCTTGAGACCTGAAGAAAAACCACTACGTAAACTCGATGTGCAGACAAAAAAAAAAAAAAAAAAAAACGAAAGAGAAATTGCAAAATTGTCGACTTTGCTATCCCGGCTGATCACAGAATAAAACTGAAAGAATGTGAAAAGAAGAATAAGTACCTCGACCTTTTTAGGGAATTGAAAAAAAATGTGGAACATGCAGGTGACAATTATACCAATTGAAATTGATGCTTTTGGTACAGTTAGTAAAGAGTTATTAAAGGACAAGGAGGACTTGGAAGTTGGCGGACGTGTGGAGACCATCAAAACAACAGCATTATTGAGGAGGGCCACAATACTGAGAAGAGTCCTGGAGACTTGCGGAGACTTGCTGTCAATAAAACTCCAGGGGAAGACCATCAGCTAGTGCTGATGTGAAAAACTCTGAAGGAGTCAATTAAAATGATAATCAGTGAACGCAGTAAATTGGCTCATGAAGACTATAAGAGTAGACACGACTGGACGGAAATGGTGATCTACTTGGAATAATGCAAAGATTGAAATTTGACCATACTACCAAATGGCATGTGCACCAGGCAGGATCCGTTCTAGAGAATAAGACACGCACAATTTTACGGGATTTTGAAATACGAACGGATCATCTAATCCTGCCCAGATTGCCAAACATTTGATAGTTAACAAAAATAAAATAGAAAAATATGCCGACTTGTAGACTTTGCCTTTCCGGTGATCACAGAGTAAGAATAAAAGAAAATGAAAAAAGAGACAAATTCTTCGAAATTACCAGTAAGAAAGCTGTGGAGCATGAGCGTGACGATGTTACCAAATGTAATTTGTGCAGTTGGAAGGTTCCTCTAATGTTTTAAACGAAGGTTGTTAGTGTTAGATATCAGAGCACGAATTGAAACTATCAAAAATACAACACTGCTAAGTTCGGCCAGAATACTAAAAAGAGTTGTGGAGACACGAGGAGACTTGCTGTTACTTGAACACCTATGAAAGACCATTAGCTAACGCTTATGTGAAAAGCTCGCTAAGAGTAAAATAATAATAGTATAGGATATTTCAAATCAAGAAAGTATAATATATACACAAGTGAATGGGAAAAACACAGTAAGTATTGGAGCAAACTGTAGAAACAAAAACAATGATAAAAACGGAGACAGAATGGTCGATCATGCTGAAAATTAACTAAAAGAAATGATAGAAGGACCAGAAGCACAAATATATATAGAATCCATAAGAAAGAAAAACACTTTAAAAAGCTGTAAATTGGAAAGCACCAGGTCGCGATAAAATCCATGCCTTCTAGTTCAAACGATTGATGGTGATTCATGAAAGACTAGCGCAAATGCTTATAAGTGGTAAAAGTTCTAGAATGGATGACGAAAGAAAAAATATCGTAATCCCCAAAGATCTCTAAAAAAAAGGACCTCTCCAAGCAACATAACGTCTCTACCAATTATATGGAAAATCCTGACCACACAGATGAGATAAGTAATCTATTATTCGCTTGAAAGATGCAGATTCTTCCTCGAAGATGAGAAAGGCTGCCGCGAAGGAAATAAAGGAACGAATGACCTACTGTACATCGATCAACAAATACTGAAACGAGTAAAAAAAGAAAACGTGGAAAAGTCTAGTAATGGTATGGGTAGATTACAGAAAGACATACGATATGATCTCGCAAAGATGGATATTAGAGGGCTTCAAGAAGTATAGAATCTCCACAAAAGTAATCGTTATTATCATGACAACTATGATAGACTAGAAATGGGAATTAGCAACGAGACAACGTATTCTAATGGAAATCGGCATAAGAAGACTTGAGGAGTCCCCTTGATGTTATGGCTAAAGTGTTGGACTGCTGTGTTTAAGTAAGCGGGTTCGAAATCCTATCCCGCTATTATATTCACTTTAACATTAAGGGGAAAGGTTAAGCCACCTTATTCTCCCAGCTATGACTTGAATAATTAGACTGCTGTCCGTCTATAAAGATGGCTTTGGCAGCAAATAACCCTCGAATTTTGATAATCTATTAAAGAAACCAAACCAATAAAAAGAGGTATATTTTAAGGAACTTATTTTCCTCATTACTATTCATGATGGCTTACCTTTAATTTGCATCGTAAGAAAATATATAGGATGTATATTAGAAAAATCACAAGAAAAAATAAACCATGTATATTGATGACGTAAGACATTTTCCTAAAAGAAAAACAGCTATCACCAGTAATATAAAGGGATATAATATCAAGCAAATATATAGAAACGGAATTTGGACTGGAAAAATGTGTAATATTTATAATGAAAAAAAAAACATGCAAAAACAAAATAGGAAATAAACTGTTGAACGAACATAAATACCCAACAAAAATGTATGAAAACATCCCAAATAGAAAAAAACTACAAATACTCGTAGATAATTGAAGCGTATACTATGAATCAATCAAAAGCAAATCAAAAAAGACTAAAGGAAAAACTTCAAAAAACGCAAGGAAATTAATGAAAACAAAATTCTCGGGCAGTAACTTTATAAAAGGAATAAATACCTGAGCTGTTTTCTTGGTAAGTAACTCCGGATCTTTCTTGAAAGTGGAGCTCAGAAATATTGACAATTTTACAAGAAAATTGATAACGAACAAAGCTTTCCACCTGAAAGATAATGTTGACATATTGAATATGATAAGAAAAGAAAAAAAAGTGGGTAGAGAACTCACCAATCCTGATGTAAGTAAGGACACGAAAATCCAGGGTCTTAAAGAATATGCAAGTACCTTTCAATAAATAATATGATTTTTTTTAAGGAGTTGGCAGTTCATATATAAAGCAGTTCATGTATGAATCAGTTCATATATAAACTTTTTTCAAGAAAATGAATAGTGATGGGTTATTTCGTGTTTGATGACTTTTACTAATCTCTGCGTCTGGAATTATTTCTTTAGCTGAGAGTGAGTGTACTTCCACTTCATGGTCTGTCTTTTTTACTCAGGCTGTTGTATAGCCACATAATGCATATACAACTATACACGGAAACATTGTCAACAATAACGGCGAACGAAAATACTCTTTAGAAAAATATACCTCTCACAATTTATTCTCAAAGGGTTGCGAAAGGGTTGATGTTTCTTGTGTGTGAGAGGTGAGTTGGAGACGGGAACAGATTGCTACATATTGATCCCGAGTTCCTCTGACCATAGCAGCACTTCTTTCTCATTCTACTGGGCCGCTCAACTGAGGGGCACTGAGGGCTCAAGCCCTCTGTCTGGTGCTGGCTCTCTATGGCACTTGGTCCCCAACTGCGACTGGAACTCGAACTGTGACAGCAACTCGCACTAAACCTTGACTGCTTCGAACTCCAACTGCCTCGAAATGCAACTCGAAATCTAACTAACTCACTCCAACTAACTCAAGCCGTCTGTGGTACCTGGTTATATAATTGTTAACCATCCACCTGCTTCCCGTGGGCGTCGCAATTGCACCGAATTCAACCCGTCCACAGGTCAAGGTGATACCCCGATATCTTAGAACAGATTCACCTATTTCTTGATTGACGGCTGGGTCGAGGGTCAATATATTACAAGGCTGATAATGGCAAACTCATGATAAGACCATTTGCAAAAGATTTTGAGAAAAACCATGAATATCCGTACATATTACTCTGTCTTCAATAAATTTTACATGAATTAAACTTCTCAACCACAAAAATTCAATGTGCCAGGAGCACTATATTTGATTTGTCACCATTTTAAATAGCCTCAAAATAAATATTTAAGTGGGATTAAAATTTTTTTTTGCAATAAACTAATAGCAAACAATGCGAATTTTATATTTATGGACAACAATTTAAAAAAAAAAAATTGTATTTTTGGGGGTTTTTTTTATTTAATGAATTACTTTTGATAAAAATATGGGTATACAAAGATAAATAATTTTGAAAATAATAGTGAAAATAAAAACAACATAAGTATAGACAGAAAGAAGAAGCATAACAAAAGTAAAAAAAAATCTAGAAAAACGACAGCATATACATTCAAGAAAATATAGAAAGGATGTTGCCCTCGAAACAATCTGGACATAGCTTTGATTAAAAACAATATAATCACTTTATTAGGACTCAAAAATTACATCAACAGGAATATGTAAAAAAAACTACAATCGATATAACTCCAGAAATTGCAAGATTAGATTATGAGGATATTGAAATTAAACAATAAATCTCTATTGCCTCCATCTGATTGGCAAAACGAAATATATTTTAATGGAATCAAGAAGAAAAACAAAACAGCTATGACTGTGATATTTATTATAATGCATAATTAAAAGGAAACAGGTTAATCTGGAAAGTGTTCAATGTACACAGAAAAAGACCTCTTGTAACAGTGTTTCAGTATCCATATTCAAAGTGTAGTTAAATATGTCTCTGGCATGAGGTTCAACTAAATAAGCAGTTCTCAGCAGTAGTATAAAGAAGTTTTTAATGGAAAAGAATTACTGATGTGTGAATTTATGAAGTTATATAATTGCGACCAAAAGTAGCACACATTTGAGTGTCTGTGTTCAGAGTGTTCGTGTTCAGTCAAGGGTTGAGATGAAAGAGAGAGAATGATTGACGCCAAAAAACTTTTATATTAGCCGCGTTGTATATAAACGGTACATGTACAAATCAGACACTGTTTTATAAATGATAGTCAATTCTCTGAGGGTTTGATATATAAAAGTATCACACAGTTGTGTCGAATCCTTCTCATGGCATTGGCTTATATATATATATATATATATATAATACCACAGTTTTCATGTAATCTTGATCATCAAGAATGCTGACAGAATCCCATCCCTCTCAGCCGTTGCTCTTAGTTAGGCCCCTAGACTACATACAGTGTCGACACAGTGCTGAAAATGTTTTCTGCTTGATTAACTCTGGTGTGTGTCATCCATGAGAGATTATCATGTTCCTCCTTATTTTCTCAGCAGTAACCAGCAAGTATTGGCCGGCTTTCTTGGAAGTTTTTTTTTTTTCCAAATGGGTTTGTTTAACCATTGCAGCTGTTTAGGGTGGCGCTTTCAGGATTTGTTCCAAACAGGGCACAATGTCCTTGTTCAGTTCTCATCGAATTGTTTTATTTGGAAAATAGTTAAAGTGCGTGTCTTTCTACTGCAAAGTAGTACTGAATGGATACAACTTAAAGGAATTCTCATTTTATTTTATCAAAGAGTTTAGCGCCAATATTCCTTTTATAGCAGACCTTGAGTAACAAAATGCCTGCCTCGGAGAACCATGAACAGGCCATATATGTAGTTTCCCCTGTTCATCACACTGACTATACTCAAGAGAGAGACTAGGGGAAATCCAGCATATCATTAGTATGTCTATAAGTAGTGGCCAATAAAAAAACAAAGACAATTTAGTCCATAGGTATCAATATAATGCTTATAATTAAAACATTATTATTAGAATGATATTGAACAAAAAAAAAAACATTTATGAGATGTTCCAAATAAAGACATGGATAATTGCTGCTTGAATAATCGTACTCTTACTGTTTATTATACTGATTGTTAAAAATAGTTTTTAAGAAGAAGCTGATTGCAAAAAGCATTGATATTTGTTGTATAGCCGTGATATAACTATACGTATTCATTTACATGCGGAAACATAATCAACAATAATGACGAACGAACACACTTCTGTGGAAACATATATTCGAAAGGGTTGCAAAAGGGTTGTGAGTTGGAGACTGAACAGACTGCAACATATTGATCCCCAGTTCCTCTGACTATAGCAGCACTTCTTTTATTTTTCTGCTGGGATGATCACCCGGGGGTCTGAGGGTCCAATTCCTTTGCTGCGAACTGGTTCTCAATGCCTCTAACTACAACTCGAACTCCAACAAACCGACTCCAACTAATTCGAACTCTCTGTGGCACAGGGTTATATAATTGTTTGACGACCACCGACTATCCGTGGGCGTCGCAATTGCACCGAACTCAACCCGTCCATGGTCAAGGTTATATCTTGATATCTTCGACCGGATGCACAAGTTTCTTCATTGACGGCTTGGTCGAAGGTCAATATGTTACATATTTACCATAAAATTAGTGACACCAGTAAGCATTTGTGAGGTAATTAAATAAAAGTAAAACAAACAACATTATCATGGCCAAAAATATTTACTGAAAACTTCAAATCTCCATTTCGAATAAATACCAGGAGGAAAAGATCACCAAGATCGTCGATCCTTCCAGCAGTTCCTCAAATAAGTCCAGAGGAAAACACCTTAGCCAAACCTATTCCAATTATTTCAATTGAATTGAAACATTCGCTCCAACCCAGCGAATCCTGAACATAAAAACAAAATCACCAGTAATTTCTTTGAGTTAATTTTTGACTTCACCAAGGAAGCGATAACGTCTATGGGCTTATCAAACAATTTTCATTGCATTACTCTTATTTACTAAAAAAGCATTATCTTCTATCTTCCTATCATTCTTTTTTCAACTCTATTACTGGCCGCAGATCTTTGCCCACCTGTTTCAGATATGGTATGTAATAAACGCAAATTTGCTACGGTGGTGGATGACATATCGGAATAGATTGTATACTTTTAGACTAGTGTCTTTACAAGATTAGAAAACAAAGATTGACTTATAATGTTATCAATATTCAATGACAACTGAATTGTCTTTTGCAATGGAATTAATGCACATTGAACGGGAACTACAACAATGGAAATCTAGAAACCGTCTGCAACGTTTTTCAACGGACACCTATAAATGGACACACAAGTTTTTAGCAAACTAGCAAAACTTATAGTCATCAGCTCTGTCATGACTCTAGATGCCGTCTAGATGACTTACCAAAGGCTGTCGTATATAAGGATTAGGGGCTAATCAATGGAATCCGTATTGTTAGAACATCTTGATGATTTAAATTTTCCTAGTTAAAGTCACAACGGCACCGGAAAATCTGCGCAATATAAGTAATGGGTCAATTAATTAGTTAAATGTGAAAATTCCATAGAGATGACAGGAGTCGCATATAGGATCCTTGGATTTAAACATGGGTTCGAAAGTTAACAATTTTTTGGCCATTAAAAAGAGATTATAACAGTATACTTCACTGCGAGCTGTGCAAGCGGACAGTCGGAAATATGTCCAGTTCTCACAGAGAAAACCTGATAATTTCTGCCAATAATGAGTGTCTGAGAAAATACATCTCAAAGACAGACAAGACAAAATTTATTTTAAAAAGAATTGGTCTAGCTTTGTCGACAAAATATTTACATCTTTCCGATTTTCCCCGTCTTGGATTGACTTTGAAATCTCCAAAACTTCTGATTTATTCATTACTAAAATAAACTTTAGTAAATAACAAGGGACCCTATATTTTAAACACAGTTGTAAGATTCACAAAATCCATTATTTTGTATTTTCTTCTGGCTCTTTTTAAATGATATCCGACTGGGTATAAATCTGCATTTAGGAGGTGCCCGTGGTGTAATGGTTATCGTCGTAGGAATTGGACACAGCGACACGAGTTCAAATCTTGGACGAGACTGATTGCATTTCACATAGCACTAATACCCTAGGGAAAGGTATGAATCCAAATATTCTCGCTCCAGCTAAGGGTAAATAATAGGACAGACTAGGTTCTTCAGCCTTGGTGAGGCAACTAGTCTAGGAGAAGGAAAACTCTGAATTCAAACCTGTTAAACTCCGCTTAAAAATGACCTTGTGTCATATCCTGCCCGAGCGGAGGGGTTGGGTAAATATGATAAATCTTCATTTGGTGGAAAATATAATAAAAAGTCAAAAGTTTTGTGATATTTTGATATGTACTTGATTGTAGCGAGTACATCACGTTTTTGCATTAGTTCAAGCCGAGTAATTTACCCACTTTTGTTAAAGATAATCATTTACTAACTCGCTGTGTATCTGTTCACTTTTTTGAGACTTGAAAATCACACCTATGAACGTGCAAAGTAGTCTAATTCGGTAAATTATGCTTTTGAACATCGAACTGAGTTATAAAGCCGCACAAACAACCCAAATCCTTTCTTAGGAAAACTTGATCTCAGTAAAGTTAGTCCATTGTTTAAGAATTTTGATTCTGCTAACAAAAATCTCGACGATCAGGTAAGGTAAGGTCAGGTTGGCCTTAAAGCGTGGATTTCGAAGCCGTTGTCTAAGCGATAGAGACAAATCCGGGGAATTGTACTCTGATAATATTAAGCGAACATAACACAGTCCTTTGTAGTTCGTTACCTGCAAAACTTTGCCAAAAGCATTCGAAGCATGCTTCAAACGACCAAAATGTTGAAAAATTCTTTACTTCCTCTCATAACACCAAGATACCTTTGCAATTAACTCATATTCTTTTATATTTTCGGCTTGTTTGGTATGATTTATTTGTTTAATGGCATATCAACCATCGTGTGATATCTATTTTTAAACCATCTACATTGAAGAACACTGTGGTACTAAAAAAATGTAAAATTGGCGACCATTGTCAAGGCCGACCAGAAGGCTTCCTTTTCAATAGCTACTATTCTGAGGTGTAGGACACGCCGCTACTCTTTTCCCAGAATTGCTTTATTTTACCCTTGATACGTATCTTATATTGCTGAGTGTTAAGCAAGGAGGTATCAAGTACTATTTTTAAAGATTTTGGTATGACTCGACCTGAGATTGAACCCCAGTGTCCCGACCTTTGACGAACTCTCTACCCTCTAGGCCAATGAGCCGGTTTTACAATTGGACCTATATTTGGGGAAATAAGGGGATTCATATCTTTTCCAAGGATATTTGTCCGAATTTGAAAGAAATAACGCAGGTGTAGTTCGATCTCGCTTACTACGATTTCACTGCTAATTACATTAACCACTAAGACGCGAGAGCTTCCGCATATTTCCTTCCGGCTTCTTTGTGGTCATATTCAACAGAGTTAAATATCGACATTTCCCGTAAAATATACGAACCAAAAGAAAAAATGATTAACCGAAACGAGTTTGTTTTATAAAATTTTCTATCATTTTCTTTTAATATTTTTAAGGCAATCATCGATAGTTTAGAGCTAGTCTCACCCTCCCTTAAACTCCCCGAGCTCAATTCACAAAGGCAAAATTATTGCGCTTGCCAAATGGGTTACATGCACTCAAAACATGAAATAAATAGGCGAGACAGCGAGTAACGACTCCCGATTCTTAAGTGATTCTTATCTAACATCGGAAATTAAATTCGCGAAGTGTTTTGGCAAAGTCTCGCTATAACCACGTTTAACGCATTGACCCCTGAACACTCATTTCAATAGCCAATCGCTAGATTCTGCCCCAAGGACAATAGTTCTTTGGCACCGTTTTAACAATAACAACAGCATCAGCAACGACTCTAAATCCTAATAAATGAGACAAGTGTATGGTGAGTAGTCATTTACAATAACTTTAGATTAGCACGTCGTTGCCTGAAATGGTTGATTGTTAAGATAGGGGTTACGTTTATTCAAAGACCAAAGGATATCTCTTATAAAAACATTTGGAAATGTATCAGTCTGATCGTCAACAAACAATTTAGTGAAATAAGAAACAGACGATACCCATGAGAAACTATGAACGGTTCAGACTTTGTAAATGATGCATAGCTTGGAGTAAACAACATAAGGCATAGGTCTACTAGAAAAAATAATTTTATTCAAGTGGGTACTATTTTTCTCTTTGCTTGACTTAAAGGAAGGATGAAGAGAGATAGTCAAGAAAAGTCGTAATGGCGGCACCTCATGATGATGATGATTAGGTTGTCAACCTGAAGTGGGTAGTTTTCCAGAATGAAATACGGATCATAACACAGGCACTAAAAATAGAATGATTAGCTACATAGATCATTATTGTGTACCAACCCGGGCAAAATTTATGGGTCAAAAAGTACCACTACTTTTTTTATAACATGAAGGCTTTGGCATTAGATAAGGCACAAAGGTTAATATACAATTAAACAAAGAAAAGAAACTGAATCTTATATAGCATTATTAATAAACGGCAATAAGTCGTGAGTTGACACATTTCAATCAATCTTTCAGTGAATAGCAGTATACGAACACTCCATGGCCGGTCTTGCAAAAGTTAAGATCTAAAATGATCACCAGCCTACGAGAGAATCGGGGTTGTCGTTTTCTCTGAACCACAGTAAATATATATCACGTGATTTGTGATTTAGTCTCTGTTTCTTTTATGGTGTTTCTTTTATGGTGGCTGGGATGCACATGTACAGGAGGAGACTATCACTCGATTAACGAAGAACCTATGACCTACTATACGCTGTTTATTTCACTCTGCTTCATTGGCATCAAAGACTGAATCAAGTGAGAATACACAACGAAAGCTCTCAACACTAAAAAGCTGCATTGTCCTTTTTCTGTATTTCCCTTCCCAGTCGAAAAAAAAAAACTGATATAGCAGTCACCTCTGACCACCTCATACATATTCATTCTGGTGACAACACAATACTAAGCATCTGCTTTATTATACAATAAATCGAAAAATATATCATTTTCCCCGGTAATTAGAATTTAACGGTAACCTGTTACAATAAATTCAATGGACAAAAAAAAAAAAAAAAAAAAAATTTCAATGGAGAGAAACTCCAATAAAAATGTTGAAATGGGCGACTTTCACTGTTGATCAATATTGAAATCTTTGTCCATATAAGAGCTAAACATAAAATGTGAACCCTGTCAACTTATACGATTTATAATGCTATATTTATCATCGATATTTTACAGAAAATGTAGTATCATATGTTAATTATATACACCCATAAAATCAGTAGCCCAATATCAGCCAGGATCTATGTAATGCAACTGGCCAGTCAAAATAAAATATACCCATCATAACAATGGCGTCACTGACAGAAATCTAAACTACGCTGAATGAACTGGAGCACATAGAAATATGGATCAGAACTTGTTCAGCATGGGCCATGAATGATAAATTAAAATACAAAAAAGCTAAAGGAAGAGAGAATGAAATCTCTGAAAAATTTCTGGCTACGCCTGCCTGTGAAGCTGTGAAGAAAATATCGACAATGAGTAACTTTTGAAGAGTAAGTAATTAAGAAAAATATGAAACAAATTGTCGCTGATAGAACCGAATTCATGGAAACTAGACAGGCCACAAACAAATATAGAATACAATATGAGCACAGATTAAAGGAGATATCTTTTAATATAATCTTCTAACTTTTTTTAATATCCCACTTACCAGGCTTGCAAATTTTACCTTCTTTATGTTATGGTTATGCCACAGTTGGTTGAATATCTACACTTTTGCAAAGTAAATTATTTTCGATGGGGATATTTTTAAGCTAATCATCTTAAAGTGGGAAAAATCTGGCAATAATATTTCATTGATTGACAAATTAATTGATTTAAACAACATGCAAATTTTTTCAAGATTATTTTATACCAATATGTTACGGAATCGCAGTTATTGTAAATTTATACTCACTTTTTTGTGAGTTGGTTTGTACTTATGACCTATTAACAATCACTCAATGGCAGAGTCTAAACGATTGTTTACAATTAAGAATATTTTCAGAACGTCAAATTCAGTTTTGGTTGTATGAGAAGGGAAAATATTAATTACTAACAATACACTGGTGGCCATGTTTTCATCAACGTGAGAATTCTGTCAAGATGTTTCCGTTTGCAGTGAGATGACAAAACCTAATGTTAAACAAGACATTACGAATATAGATACTCACAAATAAATTCAATGTTTATTACAATATACAAGTAAAGTTCTCTTCATGAAGAGATACCATTTACGTATCGGTAGACAAATCTGGTCTTAATCAGAATGTAGGATTTATGCCCCACAACTAAAAAATATCTGCTAGAATCAAATTTTAGTTTGGAAAATATTATAAAACAGAGGAAAACAATCGTTTTAAAGAGCATAAAAGTTAATAGTTCAAAAAACAAACATATGAAGAAATATATTGATGGTCTGTAAATCCCATAAATCTTTTTTGTAAACTTTGATTTAATTTGATTTTTTAATTAATTCTGTTATTAGACTTTCATTTACAACCTTGACAGCAACTATTAGACAAAGAAAGAAACAAGGAAATAAACTTACACCGTGCCATTGGTCTAATGAGTAGAGTGTTTGCTAATGGTCCAGAAGACCAGGATTTAATCCCAGGTCATATCATACCAAAGACTCAAAAAATGGTACTTGATGCCGTCTTGCTTAACACACAACAATAAAGAGTTTCGGTCAAGGGTAAAGTGGTGCAATCCAGGGAAATAAGTAGCACCTTTCCCTACACCTTGGTGTGGTAGGTATTGAATAGGGAGTCTTCGGGTCACCCTCAACTAAGATCGCCAACTTTACTTTACTTATTTGATAGAGATGTATTTAGCAGAAGTACGATAGTCATAAGAAATAGAACTGATAACCGGAGTTTAAACTATAGACGAGGCGGTAAACGTTCAACTTCACAAAAATACTCTTTGGAAAGGTATGATATAATTGGTTAATAGTATGGCAGACAGGGTTCTTTTTTGTTAGTCAGACAACCAGGTTAGGAGAAGGAAACTTCTGATTTAAAGTCAGCCTTACTCCCCTTGCAAAATCTATTTGTGTCAATTCCTGTCTGTTGTTGTATAACCACATACAACTGCACAATACATATACAAATATAAGCGGAAACATAGTCAACAATAATGACGACTTCAATGAACGAACGAACACACTTCTTTATAAAAAATATCTCACACACTTTATTCTCGAAAGGGTTGATGTTGGTTGTGTGTGAGAGGTGAGTTAGAGACGGGGACAGACTGCTACATATTGACCCCAAGTTCCTCTGACCATAGCAGCACTTCTTTCGCATCATGGCTGGGTTGCTCAACCGTGGGTCACTGAGGGCCGCAAGCCCTCAGTCTGCAAGCTGATTCTAACGCTGGCATCTTGTCTCCAACTGGCTCCAACTGCAACTGGAACTGACCAAAGCCGTCTGTGGCACCAGGTTATATATCTGTCTCACGGTAACCTGCTTCCGCTGTTCTTCCGCATATTTATATCTCTTGATTTACGGCTCGGGTGAGGGTCAATACATAACAGTAATATAGCCGTTTGTTATATACATACATGGTTCAATAGAAATAACAAAAATATATATCATCATCAACATCATCATCACCATGTCATGCCATCAGCAAGGATATCACTGACCCTCTCTCGCCATTCCTCCTTATCGTTCTTCGCCTCAGAGCGACACCCGTATCCACACAGAGCTGCTGTAGGTAGGTTCGAGCTGGTCACCCTGCTTTTGCTCGGCCATGTGAAGGGGTCCATTGGGGTACATCACTTATGAGCTCGTCACTACTTCTCCAAATGCACGTAACATTTAGAACACATAATAAACAGATTAAATTGTCATTCAAGAGATTGATAACTGCCTAGTATCAGGAGTAGTACTTTTGTTAAAACTTACGATGAAAAATTTGGACCAAAATATGTGAAGTTTGTAAATACTATAATTATATATGGGTTCAAATAATTGAATATTTTGTAATATAATTCTGGTATGTAGGGCAAACTAGGTTCTTCAGCCTTGGTGAGGTAACTAGTCTAGGAGAAGGAAAACTCTGAATTCAAACCTGTTAAACTCTGCTTAAAAATTGACCTTGTATCATACCCTGCCCGAGCGGAGGAGTTGGGTAAATATGATATTTCTGGTATGTAAAACACAGATTTTAGCAACCGTTTGCGTGTATTCCTTTGTGTACCATTTTATAGTGTCAGAATTATTAGAAAGACTCTAATCTTCAGGGAACCTCTTTTTCTAATCGGAAATACTCAGCTTTTATCAAGTTAAATAATAAAATGGTAATATTACGAACGGGCACTGTCGTTGAGAACGCGCGAGCGGATCCTCTGTAATCAATCAGTGAAGGTGTCACGAGACTAGCGTATGAGGTCATAATGACCTGCAAAGGTAGACGTTATTTTAAAATAATCACAGATGAATTATCACGTGTTTCACGATAGTTTCACAGGTGACATCGAACATTCGGGGATCTTCGATTCGTTCACCAAAATTTCTATATAAGAAAACAAGTCACGAGATTTTGGGAGAGTTGAAGGCAGCTTTCAAAACAGGCGCGTCAAAGGTTTTGAGGGGTGCTTTGTGGGGTATTGCCGCCAGGACTTGTACAATATTGCTCGCAGCATTCTTGTATAATTGCCGTCTAGCTTCTTCTCCAGCCGTTTAGTTAGCGTCCAAGTTGAGCATTCATATAGCAGTACCGATACGACCGCTGCCTTGAAGAAACTGCGTTTCATTTTATCGGTCAGGTCTGATTTCCCAATGATCGAAAGCCTATCGATAGCTGCCTATGCCTTTGTAAACCGTGTGTCGATGTCTTCCGATTTAGTAGAAACGTACCATTAGAAGAACTATAAACACCCAAAAAAAACATACCAACGAACAATCCTCTGCATAAGTCTCAACACGTAAGAAAACACGCAGAATGATTTACAATAATATCAAAGATCCTAAATTGACTTAAAAAAACAATGATAGAATCATGAACATGTTAGACACAACAAAAACCATTAAAAACAAATGACAACCGAAAAATGTAAAACCCACTCTACCATCCTCTATATTTGGGAAACGCACCAACCATGCACTCTGAAAATCGAAAAACCAAAAATATAGAGTATGTAATATAATTATAGACCAAGTATCCTATTCTTTTGAAAACCCGATTACAGCATTACTAATAAATAGAAACTTAAGCTGCAATTCAAGAAAATGTAATCTGTTTAATCAAATGTACAAACTACAACGGACTATTCTTATTAAAATAAAATACAATGAGGAAGTGTATGTTTACATGAAAGGGACATTAGGTTATCAGAAAAAAGGAAACTTTATGTATGAAAACATCTTTAATAATGCAGCAAATAAATCCAATATACCAGACCAATAACGACTCATTGTACAGAAGATGCGAAAATCATGATCCAATGAAAATTGTTGAAGAAAAAGATTCCTGTTTTGGAGGGTGGACATAAATGTTGATGAAATATCATTCAAAGTATTTACTAATGCCACGAAATTCCATGAAAAACTAAAAGTAGAAGTAACAGCAGGAGTATAAATTCTACTCAACTTAATCACCCAAAGAGGAATCTTCCAAGAACACTATTTATTGCTATTTATTTTTAGCAATGTTGCCACTCGACTACGTAATTAGTAAATACACGGGAAACAACAAAGGAGAAGTAAAATAATTTTATGGATACATCATATGAGAATCATGAGTAGACTGCATTTAATGAGACTTGAAAATGGCTAAGAGGAGCAAACCTAAAAAGAGAAATTGAAATACTTTTAGAAGCAGATCAAAATAAAGCCATTAAAACAATTATATCAAAGTAAAAAATTCTAATACGCCACAGAATAACCAGTTTCGATTCTTTCGTGACAGATAAAACGTATAATCATATTATAAGCGAATGAGGCAGATTATAACAAAAGGAGAACCTGACTAGATATGACTGGGTGGGAAGGATGATCTGCTGAGAAATATGCAAGATATTAACATTTTACATTCGATTAAATCGTCAATGCACAAACCAGGCTCTATCCAAGAAAATAGACTTCCATAATATTCTCGGGAATTATGAGATACTAATGGATTACCTAGTCTCCGGCAGAAAAACAGACTTTTTGAAAAATGTATAAGAAAATAGAAATTACCGTCTTGAGAATTTTACTGTTTCAGTGGACCACAAAGTCAAAAGAAAGCAAAAAGTTAGATAATTACTCTGAATATGCCTTAGAGCCAAAAAAATAAAAGAAGAAATAAATAAATAAAAAAACTGCGGGATATGAGGGTGAGGATGATAGTAGTTGGTGAGTTTGAAATGATCTCAAAAAATTTGGGAAAAGACTGCAAGAATTTGAAATAAATAAAACCATCCAGACTTTGTTATGATCAGCTATAATCATCATCATCATGTCGCGCCGCCTGCGCGGATATCCCTGACCGTCTCTCGCCATTTCTCCGTATCATTCATCGCCTCCGGCAGGTCTTCAGGGTTACATCCCGTGTCCTCACATAGCTGCTGTATGTAAGTTCGTGCTGGTCGTCCCACTCTTGCACATCCATGTGTGGGGGTCCACAGGAGTACATCGCTTATGAGCTCGTCCTTGCTTCTCCAGCAGTGTCCTGCGTGTCTGGTTCGTCGAACTTGTATAGTTTTTGTGATGGGGGGCAAGTGTCCGTATAGTTAGAGTCTCGTGGGGTGTTGTCGCCAGGACTTGTTTAATACTGCTCTCAACATTCTTGTGTAATTTCCGTCCAGTCTCCTTCCCAGCCGCTTCGTAAGCGTCCATGTGGTGCATCCATATAGCAGTATCGACACAACCGCTGCCTGGAAGAAACTGCGTTTCATTTTATCAGTTAGGTCCGACTTCCATATGATCGAGAGCCTATCGATAGCTGTCCATGCCTTCGTCAGTCTTTCTCGGTTGATGAGACGCTGCTTCCTAGGTAGTTGAATTTGTCGACTAGTTTCAGAGAGGCTCCGTCTAGTGTGGCAATGTTGCCCGTTTGGTTGTAACACATATATTCGGTTTTGTTTGCATTGACATAGAGGCCAATGCCAGCTGCGGCTCGTTCCAGACTATGCAGTAGTGTCTCTGCTTGATTAGGCGTATTCGCTAGTAACGCCAAGTCATCAGCGTAGTCGGCGTCCGTGATTGTTTTTGCGGGGTACCTCTTGCTTCTTCTCTTAGTCAGCTCGAAGCCATTTTCTCTGATTTTGTCGATCGAAGTCCTAAGCACATAGTCTAGACAGATGATAAAGAGGTACGGGGCTAGTGTGTCTCCTTGTAGTACTCCTGCAACAATGTCGAAGTATTCCGTGTCTCCATCTGGTGATCGTACTTTCACTTTGGTGTTTCTGTAGAGAATCATTATCGCTGCTACGGTTTCTTTTGGTAGGCCGTATGCTAGTAGGATTTGCTCCATCTTCCCTCTGTGTATGGAATCGAATGCCTTGGTAAAGTCGACAAATAGTAATGTCGCCTGTAAGTTTTTTGCCCGAACGCCTTCCAGGATTCTACGGATGGTCAGTATTTGTGAGGTTGTGGATCTATTTCTCCGGAAGCCATTTTGGTTTTTCCTAAGGATGTTGTCTATTTTGGGTTCTATGCGGTTTCGTAGTAGGGCATTGTAGATCTTGGCTGCTATGGATGTAAGTGTTATCCCTCGGTAGTTCTTGGCTAGTCCGAGGTCGCCTTTTTTAGGGAATGGAAGGATGCATCCCTTCGTCCATCGTTCTATCCTATTTTGACTATAGACTGCGTTGCATTGCCGGAGCAGTATATCGTCGAATTGTCTCGTCTTCCACACTTCTGGGGGGATCTCGTCTAGCCCCGCCGCCTTCCTATTTTTAATTCTTCTGAGAACCGAGTCGAGTTCTTCTTTGGTGAAAGGACGTAGTTTTACGTCTAATTGCTTACTAATAATTCTGGTGATCGGTTCATCCGTTATTTCCGGTGGGTTTCCTAGTAGATTTTTGAAATGCTGTTCCCACAGTTTTACTTGTTGGCTTGCAGCTTTCAATTTTGCTTTGGCTGTGCTCTTCCTTCCACTTACTTCGTTTATTGTTTGCCAGGCTATCCTGGATTGCCTATCTTCCACCGAGTCTCTAATCTTATCTATCTGATTTTGTACGTATTCTGCCTGTTCTTTTAGGTATATTCCTGTTAATTGATGTTGTGCCTTTTCTAGTTTTCGTGCATTTGTGTTTGTTGGGTTCTTTTGATAGCTTTTGGAGGCAATCTTCACAAGTGCACGTTTTTCTCTAGCCGCTATCGTTTCCCAAGGGACTCTATATTTAGTTCTAGGTTTTGTTGGGATACACTTTTCTGCCGCCTCAAGGTGTGCTTCTACAAAATTTTCATATTCGTCATTTGGGGTGCCTATTTCTGCCTTCTCTTGTAGTGCTTCGAATCTGTTTCTAGTGAATTGCTCTTATTAATACTCTAGTGAAATACTACTAATTAAAACTTATAATAAAAATGCATAAGGATTGATGCAGTCATAATAATCATGATGATGATAATAAAAGAAGGGATACTGCAAAGAATAGAAGAGCTAGTGTGTATTGATCAGCACATCCTCAAGACGAGCATACTAAGACGCAAAAAAAATCTTCTCATGGCGTGGATTACTCACAGAGAGGTGTATTGTATGGTCCTGCAAAGAATGATAATAGATAGTCTAACAGTGTACAATATATCCAATAAAGTCATAAAATTTATCGAGAAAATCATCGAAAACTGGAAAGTAAAACAGACAGCAGGATCAAAAAAGCTCAGCTGAGGTGAAAATCTATTGACATATCTTCTAGGGAGATGCACTATCATCATTACTATTTGTGATTTCGATGATGCCACTCAATCACCTTCTTAAGAAATACATTGGCGGATAAATACTGTTTGCCAAAAAAGGATAAAGAATTGGAAACCCTAATGCAGGCGGAGAGAATAAACAGTCAAGACATTGGGATGGAATTGGTAATAGATAAATGCGATATGTTAATAATGAGAAGCGGGAAATGACACAAGACGGAAGGAAGAGAACTACCAAAAAGTCAGAAACTCAGAGAAAAAGGATACTTAAGAATACTTTAGAATATAGAAAGCGTACACCATCAATCAAGTGGAGGGGAAGGAAAAAAAATTAAGAAAGAGTATCCCAAGAGAACGAGAAAACTACTGGAAACCAATCTATATAGAAGGAACCTCATCAAATGCATAAACACCTAGGCTGTCCTCTGTGTAAGATGCTTGGGATCATTTATAAAATGAACGAGAGAGGAACAAACACAAATGGACAGAGAAAAAGACAATTCATGATGATGCATAAGGTCTTACGTCCCACATATGACGTAGACAGACTTTATGTGTCAAGAAAAGAAGAAGGAAGAGGACTCGTCAGCATTTAAGATACCATCGATGCATCGACACAAAGACTCAAGATTACATTTAAAATGCTGAGGATGACTGATTACTGTGACCAGAACATATACAGACAACTCAATCATCAACAGAACAAAAATAAAAAAAACGGGAAGGAAAGCAACTGTATATTATTTCAAGGAAGAAAAAAATTAAAATCCCAAGCGAGAAAACTTATACATGGCTAAGAAAAGGAATCCTTAGAAGAGAAACTGAATCTCTTTTGATAGCAGTACAGGACAATGTCATAAGGATTAAATATGCCAAAGCAAAAATATGCAAGACAAAACAAAATAGCAGATATAGGTTATTTCGCGATAAAGATAAAGCAATCAATCACATAATAAGCGAATGCAGTAAGTTATCTTAAAAAAGACTATAAGACTAGAGATGACTGGGTTGGAAAAGTGATCCACTGGGAATTGTGCAAAATGTTTAAATTCGATCATACGAACAACTGGTATATGCATGACCCAGAATCTGTCCTGGATATGTGGCGCACAAACTCCAGTGGAATTTTGGGATACTAGCGGATCACCTAACGATGACCAGACCTTCTCAACAACAATAAAAGAAAACCACCGCATTGGTGCCGTTCCGGTTAACCACAGACTAAAATTGAAAGAAAGCGAAAAGAAAGATAAGTATCTTAACCTTCCTAGAGATCTTACAAAAAAACTATGGAACATGAAGATGATGGTGATACTAATTTTAATTGGTGCACCCGGCACAGTCACTAAAGTATTGATAAAGACACTGGAGGACTTAGAAATTAGAGTATGAGAGGAGTCTATCAAAATAAGAGCATTATCAAAATCGGCTAGAATACTGAGAAGAGTCCTGGAGAGTTGAGGAGAAAAGCGGTCACTCAAATTCTAATGAGAAACCATCAGGTAACGCATGTGTGAAAAACTCTCAATAGAGTAAAATAACAAAAACATTATTATGGTTGTAATATAAGTATTTAAAAGATGAACAGAATCCGTTTCATTATATCAATCGCCTTACATTTCCAGCACATATCCAAATATGTGTTTATGTGTATATATATATATATATACATATAAATATATATGCACAAAAGATCTCGTTATCGAAACTAAATCCCGCAGAATAAAAAATAAATAAATAAAATAAACTTGTGGATACTTTTCGGGACTTGAAAAATGTGCTTGGTCCCAGCATGGCATTAAACTGGAAACAAAATTCATGGTCTATAACGCATGTGTTTTGACGGCCCTCTTTTATGCAAGTGAAGCGTGGACGCTGTATTAGTACCAACTGAAGACTTTTGAACAATTCCATTAATGATGCCTGCGACAAATAATAGCAATCCCATAACCCACATAGAGAAATATTAGAGAGCGCTGCGCTACCAATCATTGAATCAATGCTAGTGAAGAATTCTCTTCTTTGGGCTTCTAATGTCGTTCGAATGGATGTCAGCTATCATCCAAAGCAACTGTTTTACGGCGAAATAAGTGAAGGGAAGAGAAAAGCATAAGAACCAAAGAAAGGTTTTAAGGACTTGAAAAAAATTGACTATCACAATTCAGCCTTCGGTGGACTAATGGGAAAAATGGCACTGGATAGAAGTCAATGAAAAAAACTAATTTATGTAGGCTTAGTATACTTTGAGAACAGCCGTATTCAGTATGCAACTAACATACGATCAGTTCGTGTGGATGAACCAGGACCAGCACCAAGTCCTCAAATTCACCACGTCAACTGCCAAAAATGTAGAAAAGTCTATTACACATTTGTTGGTCTTAAAAGCCATATGTGCCAACATGTCCAATTTGCTGCTCTCCATCATAATACTCCTGTGGGTCTAAGCGACCGACAATGCCCAGTCAGTGGTAAATTTAACCGTAATTTTGCAAGCTTGAAAAGTCATCTGCAGTTGCATTCAACCTAAAAAAGAAGTTAGGAAATAAAGAGAAAAGAATCACAAAACTCAATAGGTGGTCACACTCTAAATCAAGAGGACAGTATATATATATATATATATATATATATATATATACAGTTTGATTTTTATTTACTGTGTTTGGTTAAACATCCATTTACTAGATATCTCATCTTTCCACTGCTTGGTTTGCAAATAGTTTGGAGACTTTTCTTAAAAGATAAAGCTTAGATAAGTTTTATTACCACCTCGTGCTGTTAGCTGAATTTAGAATACACTAACTGCATCCCCAACAGAGGAGTAAAACTACACGACAAAGAGAGGTAACCTCTCCTTTCGAGAGGAAGGGGTGTTCTGGGTATAACAGTAAACTGCATATAATAGCAAGATTTTACTTCTACAGATTTGGGGCATTTGAAATACCCATTCAAAACCATTATACCCACATCAACCACGCACACACATATATATATATATATATATATATATATATATATATATATATATATGTGTGTGTGTGTGTCTGTGTGTGCGTATGTGGGCGTGTGTGTGTATGTGTGCGTATGTGTATGTGTTTCCTTTTATTTCTTTGTAATGCACTCATCCCATTTGAATCATATCAGTAATTACAATAATATATATTCATTGTGAAAAGAAAAAAAACTTTGTGGATATCGCTCTTCCAGCAGACCAGTGGAATAAAACCGAATGTAAGAGAAAAACACACAAAAAATATAATCCTTGATAAGAAATGTAAAAAAGAAAAGAAGTCTGAAAAATTATCAGTAAAAATAGATAAGTCGCAAATAATCTTACGAAAGAGTATGGAAGAATTGACAAGCCGTGAAAGATCTATCTAAAGCATCTAGCAAACAGCGTCAGAAATATCAGTTACATCACAGAGAAGGATGCTTGAGGATAGAAAAGACTCTTTCTATCACTTGATATCTTTGAAAACTACGAAGCGCAGGTGTGAAAACTCAATGTGCGTGATAAAAACAAAAACAATAAAAAAAAGCCAACATATTTCTACTGTCTTTACTGCTACTACTACTACAAATAATAATAATAATAAAAATAATAATACCACCACCAATTGTAACTGTTATTTTAGTACAGTCACTAAACGATTGAGACATGGATTAGAGGACTTGGAAATGAAAGGACGACTGGAGACCATCCAAACTACTACATTATTTAGAATGGCCAGAATATTGAGAAGAGTCCTGGAGACTGGAGAAGACTTGCGGTCACTCAAACTTCAGTGAATGACCATCAGCTTACACTGATGTGAAAATCTCTTTACGAGCAAATAATAATTATACTAGACCTAATAATAATCAACAAAAAAAGAGAATGTACAAATGTTGAACTTTGCAGTCCCGGCTGACCACAGAATAAAACTGAAAGTTAGTGAAAAGATGGAAGAGAACCTCAACCTTGTTGGCAAAAAGGCACATTGGGACTTTCAGAAAAAACAACTCACCTTTCTTCCTTGATTTTCGGTGAATTTAAAACCGTATGAACGTAATTTCTATAGTAAAATCAGCAATGCATTAAAAGAAATAATCGATATTTTTAATAAAGAATAATCATTTACTTGATTTAAAACTGGATACTGTGAACGTTGATTTTGAAGGTAATTCCTTTATCTTTATCTTGAAAAAAACTATACACCATGAAGGTAACAATTGTACCAGTCGTTAATGGAGTTTTCGGTACAGTAACTAAATGATTATAAAAGGGACTGGAGAACATTGATGTTTTTCGTGTGTCAATTATTCACAGGTCTTGATTGCTTTTCGGAATTAGGTGATCCGTTTGTATATCAGAACTTTTTTTTTATCATTCTGCAGGACAGATTGCTTCTCTATATATTCCATTCGTTAGTTTTGGTCAAATGTTAATTTCTGTCAAATTTCTCTGTAGTTCATCCATCCTACACGCTCTCTTTGCGCTAATTTTCTGCATTTGATTATTATGCTATAAATTGTTTTGTCTCTCTTACAACATGGCCTGCACTTACTATTCTGTTGTGTATTGCAAATTTTTAATTTAATATGTAATATAGAGACATAATGAAGAGGCATTACACTTATTATTGAAACATATGTTTCTCTTTATTACTCCAAAGTGTTGAAATTGAATCTAACTTTAAAAGAGAAGGAAAGCCGAAGGACGCAGATACAGACTCGCGGATGACTGTTATATTGACTTTTTCTTGACCTACGTTGTGATTCCATATTCAGAGCCTTACGTCTTTGCTTCCTTGACTAGAGTTTCTCAACCGACTTCCACCATATGCCTACTTGGTCCCCTCATCGTTAGGACACTAGTCATTGGTTCCTCGAACTTCTTGACAGCCCGACCAACTGACCGTTACTGACCAAGCCTCAGCGTGACAGCAGAGGTCTTTCCGTTGTTTCACTGTTCCACTTATTTTGTGACAAACGGTGCCTTGTTTTTGATCTCACCCAAAGAGTTACGAAATAAAATGAGTTATGACTTGTTTCCAGAAAAGCCCCCAGTGCACTAAATAGACCAGTAAACTAGATCCGGGTACCTTCTAAACGAAAAACAAATCAATCGCTTAATTAACACAGCTCTTCCTCGATTGAAAGTTGTTGAACAAGTCGGAAAATATCAAGAGCTTTTAATATGTGTGGGAATCTGTCAAATATGAAGAGAAGGGTTATACCCATCATATCCAAATAATCTAGAACGCATTTTGAAAGACTTGCCAGATTAAATGAATTGTAAATCCTAACGAGAAGGTCAATGAAGTTAGCGGTTGTGTTTAAAAAGAAATCTATGACTTTTTACTCAGAAGCACCGTATGTTTGATTTATCGGTGTTTAAGGTCACACACACACACACACACACGCACACACACACACACACACATATATATATATATATATATATATGATACGTAAATGTAAAAATCTCAACGACAGTTATAATGACATTATAAATATGTTTCCACATATATCTATTCGATGACCTCCTCAGATGGCTTATACACTTTTGGGAGGGTTGTAATCATCCTCACAGCCTCTTTCATCTCCTCAATTGTCTTCTGAGCTTAGGGAATAAGAAAAAGTCACAGGGAGCAAGGTCTTCACTATAGAGAGGCTGAGGAACTGTCTTGATGCCCAACTTGGTCAAATAGTCTGGGACAAGTAGGGACTTGTGGACTAGTGCATAGTTCTGGTGGAAATGCCACTGCCCCGATTTGAAGAGTGTTGGCCCCTTCTGACGGAATCTCTTCCTGAACTCCCTTAAAACCTCAACATAGTAACCCTAACCCTAATCCTAACCCTTTGGCCAATAAACTATGGTGTATTGACTTCCGTACTCCTCCCACACCTCTCATCATCCCTCACAGACTCCCTGCCTTCCTTGAATCTTTAATACCACTGAAAAACCGATGCTCGATTCATGCAAGATGCTCCAAAAGCAGTCTGAAGCATTCCATACGTTTTTGTGGAATTTCTTTCCAAGTTTAAAACAGAATTTTATTGCATATCGTACTTCTAAAGTGTCAGATTGCATTTTTGAATTTCACCA
>OY757930.1:13780632-13785632 GCA_963585895.1 Sepioteuthis lessoniana
CTGTATGTGTCTCTGTGTGTGTGCTCGTGCGTGTGTGTGTTTGTGTGTGTGTGCTCGTGCGTGCGCGTGTGCTCTAGCGCGTGCTTGTGCGTGTGTGTGCGTGCATGTGTGTGCGTGTGCTTGTGCGTGTGTGCGCGCGCGTATGTGTATGTAAAGATATATTTTCATATAAATAAGAATGAACTGGGACTAACAACTAATTGCTATTTACATCTATTTCATATTGCCAAAAGCTACTGGAAAATTGATCATTCTTTCTAGATAGACTTATTAAAATATTCAACATGGCCCTTCGCCCATCATTAACAAAGCTTTTTAGCAACCGAACTAAAGACCTTCCTCGAAGCTTTAAAATACATCAGAAGAAATTAATGAACCCCGTTGAAATCAAAATATTCTGTTCCATCACAGATAATGAAATGTTCATTCGATAAAATAAGTTGCCTTAATACATTACAATTAAAACTATTTTTGAATAGATTTTTCTATAATTAATTAGGAGGAAACACTTTAAAATACATCACAATGTACCGTTAATAAACTGATTCCTGATAAAATTACATATTATTACCGCGGGTTATTTACAACAATAGCCTAAACTATGTTAATTTGGTAAAATATTTATTATATGTGAAAAAAATCTACCAATGAGAAATACATCTATAAATTTACAACTACACACTCACACTCCACATATATTTAAGGGTGTGCGCTTTTTTCATTTTCTGAAGCAGTTTTAAATTAGAAGATTTTTTGAATGTTAATAAGAAATGGAGTCTTAATATTCAAATCAGAACACTGTCTTTTCTCGGAAAAAAATATATATATATATATGCTCATGGTCATGAGTGTAAAAACATTTTTCAGATAACCGCGATTTTTCTAGTAATGTTATAAGTAACCAGGTTTTCTAGCTGGTAAACTTTGTTTCAGATTAAACACATCTATATATAAATGTGAGTATGCGAAATGTATATCATTAACATCTCTTGAAATATGTTTCTCGGTCTGTCTGTCTGTGTGTCTCTCACCCCTCATCTCCTTCTCTCTCTCACGCAAACACAGACAAACACACACACATACACACCCACACACACACTATATATATATATATATATATATATATATATATATGTTGTGTTGATACTGTTTTATGGATGCACTACATGGACGCTAACTAGACGTATGGAGAAAAAGCTTGACCGAAACTACACAAGAATGCAGCGAGCAATATTGAACAGATCACGGAGGGGACCAAAAAAAGCAGCTGATGCACGGCCACTTACCACCCATCACGAAAACTATTAAAGTTAAACGAAACAAACATGCAGGACACTGGTTGAGAAGTAAGGACGAACACATAAGTGACATACTACTGTGGATCCCTTCACATGGACGAGCAAAGGCAGGAAACCAGCTCGAACCTACATATGTGCCGATACAGGTTATAGCCCTGAAGACCTGTCGGAAGCAATGGACGATAAAGAAGGGTAGCGAGATATGTGAGTGTGTGTGTGTGTGTGTGTCTTCAGGTGTTTGTCGAATTCAGGAACCTTCACGGAATTTCGAACTACGTCCTTTATTGATTTCGAACTACGTACTTTATTGATTCCGTCAGCCATAACCAGTCAGGATTGAACCTGCAACCTACAGTGTCTCCTTAGAAGCTTAGGGAACAAACATCTATAACCGTTACGCCATGTGTCCTGCTGAACAATTCAGAGTGAATTTTTGAGACTCATAAACTTAATATTCTTACATGACGAGAATTACTTCTAATATGTATGATTTTTTTACCAGGGCTCATATTCAGATTTTTTTTCCTCGTCTAGTCTTCTTAATTATCGGTTCCCATATTGTATTCAACTCTATACTTGGTCTACTCAGCAGGTCATTGTAGCCCAACATATGTGTTGATTCGTTAAGGCGTCTAATCCTCTAATGTTCAGCCATATCAATTATTTCAACTTTATCCCATCAGGGCAGATGTTTTCCCTTTTCCTTCCATATATGGCCACCATACCCGACATTTCACTCTAAAAGAACCAACAAGCTTCGTCCCAGAAATTTAGACAACTAATATATATATATATATATATATATATTAAAAAGGTAGGTCCACAAAAAGATTTGTATTTTTTAAATTTATTTATTTATTTATTTTGTTCTTACATACGTGTTGGTTTCCAGCTTTTTGCTTTCGTCAGAAAACATATATGGCACAAGGCCTTGTTAATGGGGTACTCGATGAGACTTGAACTCATTCGTGTTTGCAGTTTGAATGTTTTTCATTTGGTTATGAGTTTAAAAAGAGGTCTTCCTCTCTTTTCCTTAAAGTGTGTTTACCTTAATCAGCTTTAGCCCTATTTGATATTTGATATGTCTTTGTTGTTGTACGTGTGTGTGTGCGTTGGAGTGGTTTTGGATTTCTCAAACAGAGATTTTTCCTATGTGTGTGTTTGGGAGTGTGTGTCTTGGGGATTTTTTTGGTGTATAAGTGGTAGTGTTGTTTGAAATGTTCTGGCAACTTTTTTCCTAACAGTTTTTGTCGGTGTATATATATATATATATATATGCTCTTTGGACCTACAACAAAATTATACATATATATATATATATATATATATATATATATATATATATATAAGCTCATAATTGAGAAAAGACTGTTTTAATTTATTATCAACAAGTTTACACAGGTTAGCCGAACGTTTGCATTTGTAGGAAAAGAGATCGGTGGCCACTGTTCAAACCTGGACGAAGCTGTTTGTATTTCCTTTTTTACTGATGCCCTTAGAAAAATGTAGAGATCTATTTTATTTCCTTCCAGAATGGATAAATAATCGAACTGACTAGAATATTCAGTCTTGGAAAGGCTACTTGTCAGGGATAGATAAAAATCTGAATTCAAACCAGCAGTACATCGCTTAGAGTGTCTTTGTCTCACATTTAGATCGGGGCAAAATAGTTGTGCATGAACATATATTGCCCTTCCTTTTTTTTGTCTTTCTTATTATACATATATACATACATGAATGTTGATCAATACATAAATAATCCCGACATTTTATGCGTGAATTTTTATGGCAAGATAAATATACCCAACCCATTTACTGAACTACCCCCGCCCCCCAACACCTGCCAATACATATTTATTTTCTTTTTGTATAGATAATCGGTGTCGAGGAAAAAGTATCCTTTCCTTTCCATTTTTTAACCGGAACGTGTTCCCAATATACACTCAACTAGCAACGCAATGCAATTCTAAAAACCGGTTTTTTGTTCACTCGCCATCCTCAGTTGATATCACCCTGTGCTAGACCCCACCCCCAATGCCCATAAAGTATTGTAGCCTCTGATCTCCTGTGTGTAACGGACTTCCGGAAAGGAAGTTTGTCGATTTGTATGATTTGCTTTAGCTCCCTTGTCGCACTTCCTACCGATTCGGAATGGTTATTGAAAACAGAAATAGAATAAATCTCTCTCATTTCACCCGTCTCTCTTTCTCTGTCTTTCCCGAACACAATCTATTTCTCTGTGTGTCGCTCTCTTTATATATATATATATATATATATATATATATATATATATATATATATATATATATATATATATATATATATATATAATCACTATCAATAATAAAACAGTGTACATGATACTTAAGACAAAAAAAAGCGTTCAAGCCAAATAAAGTATGCGTGTAGGCATAATTGGATTGGTTTCTTTGTTTTAATGACATATAAACACTTTGTAGCTTGTTTAATGCCAAAGCCATTCTCCTAGAAGAACAGTAGTGGTACTATTTAACCCATAGCTGGGAAGATGAGGGGGTTCATACCTTTCCTAAAGGTATTTGCTCGAAAGTGAAAGTAATAGCGCGACTGGAGTACGAACTCGCGTACTACGATTCCGCAGTCCATCGCTTTAACCATTACACCACGAGGACACCCCCTGCTTGCTTGTTATAATATATGATGAAGAAACAAAGAAAGTGAGAGTCATGGTGCTAAAAAGTGAGAAACAGGATACAGATAATATCCAAGAGTTATCGAATAATGTAAAGCTTGATACGTATTAGCTGAATTTTCATCTGAAATTTTTACGCTATTGTATTTGAACAATGTTAGATATATTCTCTTCTGAAGTACGTTCTTTGCCAAGAAAGTAGGTTGCTAAAAAAAAAAAAGATGAGTTTGGTAATTTTAAATTTGTTTTAATTAAGCAGTAGAGTGATATGCCTATCTCTAAGAAATAATTTCCTATAAACATCTTTAAAATGTTTAATTATTTTTTTCGATTATTAATATAGATTACAATACATACATCAGATTAGCAAGCGTTTCTGGCATATATGAGGTACGTGTAGCGTAACGGTTATCGTCAGATTAATTGAACACGATAACTTGAGATCAAACAAAGCTGTTTTAATTTCACATTGTGCTAAGAAAGAAATAAACTCATTCGAACAACCTGTATTTGTATTACTATTGTTATTGCCATCTTTATCAGGATACCACACACACACACACACACACACACACACACACACATATATATATATATATATATACATATATATATATATATATATATATATATATATATATATATATATATATATATATAGTGTAACAAAACTCAACATATTCGCGAGATGATAATATTGATTTTGGATTTTATTGCATTCTAATATACATATTTTTCTCTACGAATAGAGTACCTTTATGCATTCTTTTATTTATTGGGTTTTTACCCATTTCGCTAAATGTTCCGACATTTAACGTGGTACCAAATTTTGAGTTTTATAATTCTATCTTCTCATTAAATCAATTCTGTTTCAAAGAAAAAATGCTACCTATATATATATATATATATATAGTGTATAGATGCGGTCAAATGAAATCAGGTGTGGTGAAAGCAAGAAAGTAGAATTTAACCCCCAAATAAAAACTGGAAATGGATGCTCCAGTATGAAATATCTGCTGATCTCGTAGAGT
>OY757930.1:13788132-13815632 GCA_963585895.1 Sepioteuthis lessoniana
TAGGTCTTCAGGACAACAGCCTGTATCCTCACATAGCTGCTGAATGTACGTTCGAGCTGGTCGTCCTGCTTTTGCGCGGCCATGTGTGGGGATCCATAAGAGTACATCTCTTATGAGTTCATCTCTGCTTCTCCAGCAGTGTCCTGCATGTCTGGTTCGTCTAACTTGAATAGTTTTCGTGATAGGGGCAGGTGGCCGTACAGTTGGTGTCTTGTGGGGTGCTGCTGCCAGGACTTGTTCAGGATTGCACGCAGCATTCTTGTGTAATTGCCATCCAGTTTCTTCTCCAGCCGTTTTGTTAGCGTCCATGTAGTGCATCCATATAGCAGTATCGATGTGTGTGTGTGTGTGTGTGTGTGTGTGTGTGTATCTTTGTGAGTGTGTAATTCTTTTGCACAGATTTCTATACATAAATGAAATTATACTCTTCTCGCTCTGTATATTCTTATGCGTGTTAAATGACTGCATACGTCAGTATTCTGATCTTTTTGTCTGAACTTTTTTTTTCATTCGTGTCCCCACACATGTGTGTCTCTAGTAATCATATGTGCGTGTAGATGACAAGTTCATCTGCTCGACTGTGTTCGTTGATGTGTGATTGTTTGTCTACGTTTGAAAAAAATCCCGAAGCACATTATTCGTCGGCTGATGTGTGCAGTCGCTGTGTTAATGTATCAGAAACATAAAACGATTACCAACGTCGGGTGCAATCGTCATAAATCCAGACCAAACGCAAGACGGCGTCCGTCAAATCTTTTTATTTTTTTTCTCGCGTCTGCACAAGCCTGTGTAATCCCTTGCCGACAGGCGATGGTTGAGGAGAAAATCAAGTCTGTTTAGCACTAAGGTTGAATGACTAGTTCAGACTCAAAGAAAATATATGTAGAATTAAAAAAGAAAATAACACACACACACACACACACACACACACACACACACACACACACACACACACACACACTCAAAGATACGTTATTAAGCCGGAAAGAAAGATGAAAAGCATTAGAGAAAAGATTAACGATAGAAAAAAAGAATTAAAAAAATATAGAGAAAGAAGCAGCAGTCAGCTGTATCTAATATTATTTGAAAAGTTTTATTTCCATAATCTCTTTTCATATTCGATCTTATTCTTTTTGTCAACTTTTTGTTTTTTGTTTTCTTTCCGTTTTGTAACGGAAATGGATCGAAATCCCAAATAATTCCGGACCTGTCGGTGGGGCTTTCAAAACGCTCATTATATCCGCAGTCCATTGGTCTAGTGGTTAGAGTGGCCGGGGAGACTTGGGTTAAATCCCAGGTCTAGTCATACGAAAGACTTTAAAAATGGTACTTGATGCCTCCTTGCTTAACACTCAGCATTATAAGAGATTGATCAACGGTAAAGTGGACCGATCTAGGAAAAAGAGTAGCGCTCTTCCCAACACCTTGGTGTAGTAGCTATTGAAAAGGGAGCCTTCGAGTCACCCTCGACTACGGTCGCCAATTTTTTTTACTGTATCCGCAGCAGAGTGATAAGACACCCATTGATGGTGGCGCTCCATTTCTGGAGATCTGGGTAGTGTAAGGTAAAACCCTTCACTCTTATTACTCCCAGGTTCACCTTAACCCAGAGTGGTTGTATTTTTTTAGGTTCTTCTCTTTGTCCAATAGGGAAGGATGACGAAAGGGACAAAAATTGTCACCACTAACCGATAGTAAGGCGTGATAAAAAAGTTAGCCGGGAAAAATCAAAATAATGAATCAGGTTGTAGGCGATATGTTTCATTGTTTTTTCATTGTACACGTATATTTTTTAATGTTCACATATGCAAGCATACTTTTCTAATATAAATGATTTTTAAGAAAACTTTTGTGATTTTTGTTTGGTGTTGTAAGTTAAAATGTACATTTGTCGACATGACAAATTACGTTTTTAAAGGTATTTTTAACTTGAACCCAAGCAATCATGTAGATAGTTTACTGATATTTAATTGTGAGGTTATAAAAGATTAATTTTCAGGCACCCCATTGATGAAGAGTAGGGTGAGCCAAAAACCTAGACAGTGTTGGGTTAAGTACAAGAATAGGGTGAGCATAGCGTCAAAAAACGAGACTGCATTGTGTCAAGTACACAAGTAGGGTGAGTATAGCACCGAGTACATAGACTGCATTGTGTCAAGTCCACAACTAGGGTGAGCATAGCACCGAGTACATAGACTGCATTGTATCAAGTCCACAAGTAGGGTGGGCATAGCACCGAGTACATAGACTGCATTGCGTCAAGTCCACAACTAGGGTGGGCATAGCACCGAGTACATAGACTGCATTGTATCAAGTCCACAAGTAGGGTGGGCATAGCACCGAGTACATAGACTGCATTGCGTCAAGTCCACAACTAGGGTGGGCATAGCACCGAGTACATAGACTGCATTGTATCAAGTACACAAGTAGGGTGAGCATAGCACCGAGTACATAGACTGCATTGTGTCAAGTCCACAACTAGTGTGGGCATAGCACCGAGTACATAAACTGCATTGTATCAAGTCCACAAGTAGGGTGAGCATAGCACCGACTACATAGACTGCATTGCGTCAAGTCCACAACTAGGGTGAGCATAGCACCGAGTACATAGACTGCATTGTATCAAGTCCACAACTAGGATGAGCATAGCACCGAGTACAAGACTGCATTGTATCAAGTCCACAAGTAGGGTGGGCATAGCACCGAGTACATAGACTGCATTGTATCAAGTCCACAACTAGGGTAGACATAGCACCGAGTACATAGACTGCATTGTATCAAGTCCACAAGTAGGGTGAGCATAGCACCGAGTACATAGACTGCATTGCGTCAAGTCCACAAGTAGGGTGAGTATAGCACCGAGTACATAGACTGCATTGTATCAAGTCCACAAGTAGGGTGAGCATAGCACCGAGTACATAGACTGCATTGTATCAAGTCCACAACTAGGGTGAGCATAGCACCGAGTACATAGACTGCATTGTATCAAGTCCACAACTAGGGTGAGCATAGCACCGAGTACATAGACTGCATTGTATCAAGTCCACTAGTAGGTTGAGCATAGCACTGAGTACATAGACTGCATTGTGTCAAGTACAAAAGTAGGATGACTATAGCACCAAAAACCTTGACTGCATTGTGCCAAATATAAAACAGTGAAAGGTGATATACTGATTTTTTGGTATGAGAGCAGTAATATTGAAACGCATGAAAAAGCAAAATGCCTCGGGCAATTTTTGTCGGTTTTTATGGGGTCAGTAATTTCTGTTCAACAATCCTGAAATCAATTACTGAATAATTCACTGTTAGATATTGTATATTTAACCTGTATGCAGAAGAAGTAATTCCACAACTTGAGGGTTTTAGCTTTGGGCTTTCGATGAAAAAACGAAAAAGAAGTTCGCAAACATAAACGTTATAATAGTAATAATATTTTAAGTAATAGTTCTAATGATGCTGATGATAATAACATTAATAGATGGAGGTGAAATTGAGATGGATATAAAAAAATCATTTGTCAAAATATGAATGTGAAAATGATGAAGTAAGTTGGTAATGTCTTCACAGAGTAACCAGCTAGATATGAAGAATAGCTTGGAATTATCGAAAGCGAGGGGGAAGCAGTTCAAATTCTCCAACATTGGAAACTAGGAGATACGTTTTTGATACGAAGGGAAACAGATGTATCTATGTTGGTTTACACGAGACTCTCTACCAGTGGGAGTGAGCTTCGAATTTAAAAAGGAATTAATCTTTCACTAATTGACGAAAACAAAAACTGCATCATATATTCTTTTTATGAGACCGTTTAAAAAGGAATCTGTGACATCAAAAATAAAAGTGCATCGGTTTTTGTAAAACTGTATTTGTGTATTCACTTGCCATCGAGAAGAACAAAATCAGTTCTTCTTCGTCAACATTAACAATTATTAATTATAATAATAATATGAGGTGACAGAGATGAAACCATCAATCCCATAATAAGCGAATGCAGCTAATGGGCACGGAAGTAGTTATAGGCTAGACACGACTGGGTGGGCAAAGTGATCCACTGGGAAATGTGCAATAAATTTAAATTTGACAATGCCAACAAATGGTATATGCACTACCCAGCACCTGTCCTAGAAAATGACACACACAAACTCCTATGGGACTTTGATATACAAACGGATCACCTAATCTCGGCCAGAAGTCCAGACCTTATAATAATCAACAACAAAAAAAAAAAAAGAAAAAAAAAAGAAAATCCGCAAAACTGTCGACTTTGCTGTCCCGGCAGACCACAGAATAAAACTGAAAGAATGTGAAAAGAGAGATAAGTACCTCGACCTTGCTAGGGAATTGAAAAAAAAAATGTACAACATGAAGGTGACAATTATACCAATTGTAATTGGTGCGTTTGGAACAGTAACTAAAGGATTACTAAGGGACTGAAGGACTTGGAAGTGGTCGGACGGGTGGAGATCATCTAAACGACAGCATTATTGACAACGGCCAGAATACTGAGAAGAGTCCTGGAGACTTGAGGAGACTTGCTGTCACTCAGGCTCCAGTGAAAACCCATCGGCTAACGCTGATGTGAAAAACTCTAATGAGTGAATAATAATAATAATAATAATAATAATAATAATAAGAAGAAGAAGAAGAAGAAGAAGAAGAAGAAGAAGAAGAAGAAGAAGAAGAAGAAGAAGAAGAAGAAGACGATTTGGAATGGGATCAATATAAAGTTGTGCAAGCAATTCGGATTTGATATAGCAAACACATTGTCTAAACTAGAATATGTCTGGAATGTTGAAAGCATAAAATCCCTTTGAACTGGAAATGAAAAGAATTATCCAAATATTCGGAAGTCTATATCTTGTCATTCTTTAAAAAAAAAAAAAAAGGACAGTGTCAATGACTTCGGCTGGTTCAGCAAACTATTGATGAATACTGAAAGAAAAGAAAATTCTGAAAAATCAAGAACACTTTCTGTTTGATGATATAGAAATAAAACTTATGAAACAGTTGCAGTCACTATTATCGGAGTTATTAAGCGGGAGGTGAATGAATATCTCAAGAATCGAAACCAACCACTCGAGAATTTAACTGAAATTACTCAGAATACTCTGAAGAGTTAAACGGTGTTGAGTTAACATACAACCACATAATTTCCAATGAAAGTGACTACTTATTACCGGCAGGCAAACCAAATGTGTACCAAAGAAGAAGAAGAAGAAGAAGAAGAAGAAGAAGAAAAAGTTGGCGCTAGAAATTTAAAAAATCTTTGGGAATTTGAAATTAAACGCATGACATTATTCTGATTAGCTGAATGAACCTGCTCCGTCAAACCAAAGAGAAAAAAATACTCACCCGATTAATCGATTGATTTGTTTGATTTCACCGACATGGGATCTCACCCAGAGTAATTGTATGCGTTGGAGTTAGAGAATAACGTTCATGGTACGTTCATATTTACTTTTTTTGTGAATTTTATTTTTCAAAAATTCCAATTGAATACGAGTAATTTTTAAACATGAATTTGAATCATAGATGGGACTCTAACAGTAAATAGCACTTCGGGTCAAAGTGGACATGGGAGTAATGGCAATGAATAGGTGTTCAATACTCCCCAAATTCTCAGAACTGGACCCTTACTTCTTAAAAAAACATCTATTATCACTTGCATTTAACACTTATCACATGCATATCCTCGCAGACAAGCTACTGGTTTAAATACTTTCATTCCTTTTCTGATAATGTATATATGGTAGTAGGATGTACATACTTCTGGGCGACTATGTACATAGACAATAGGAGACATTTAATGAGCATTGAAAACGTACGTTGTAAATAATTTATCGGAACACCCAAAACGTCTCATAATCTACATATAGAATAGAATTAAGGGCTAGAATATTGCAAGTGCCTCTAGATAGAGTACGATTAATTTGAATGTTTCTTACAGTTCATTGATATTGTGCTGAGAGTATTAAGTATATATTTCTGCTTTAATGTCTTGAAAAATTGCGCTTCAGATTCGCCCAGTAATATACCACTCTGTTGGCAAACTACTAAGGATGTAAATATATATTAAAGACACTTACTAAGTTATAATTATTATTACTAGATTCTAGGAAAGTTTTTTTTCCATATTTTACATTAACAATTTGGGGAATTATACATTTTCAAATAAATATAAGTGTCCATATTTCGGGGTGTACTTGAATATTTTTAAATTCCTCATATTGCAGGAGGAACAAATAGGCATTTAATGGGATATATCCAGGAAAAGATAATGTAAAGGCCAAAAAAACAAACAAGTTGTAACATATCCTTCAGTCTTTCAAAATCTCAAATATTAAATAAGAATAAATTAATTCAGTTATTTTCTAAGCTTAGTGACACGAGACTAGAATTATGGACCACCCGATGAGAATTTACTTCTCTGTCAACGTGATAATTTAACTTTCTAACCATTACACCACGAAATGTGACAAGAATGTATGAATACATAGCTGAGTTAATCGTCGAAAATAAACCGTTAACAAAGTAAAAAAATTAGGAAATACAGAAAAAATATGTTTTGGTTAGCGGAAGGCTTTTTACTCTTGGGTAAGTGCATTCAAAATAATTCGTTTCAATAAACACATTTACCCTCGTTTTTTGTTCTTTAAGAGCTTCTTTACAAGTTTAAAGCAAGTGTTCCAAGCCACTTGAGATGAAAGCGTTATATTTGGATTGTGTAAAGCATGGCTTAATAGAGGCTAGTGTTTTTTACTTTTGTTTCTTTCAGATTATCCGTCTTTCATCCTCAAGTCTTGTTAGTCTGTCAATGTCTTCAGGACGATGACTTCTTTCTCTGCGAACTCTCTTCTGACCAAATCTTTGACAGTTAACGTTAAAACGATTGCTAACTGAATAATTGATTTACTGATTACTTTTAATGGCATGCCATTCCGTCTTGGGTTATATTATACCAATTGATCCGGGTTTAACGTTTATTGTACAGTTATATTTATATTTTGGAGTTGTTTCTTTTTTGAGTTACTTGCTCACAGTAAAAGTATGCATATCTAATAAAAATAATTTCTGACGACTTTTTAATTTCAATTTATTATTTCTATACAATAATTTTTACATGGCTTCAAGAGAGTAATGAAAATCCTTAGTAAACTATAACAGAGACAATAAACCCTTCTTAATGCCGATAATTTATAATCATATAGCAACAAGTACTTCTATCCAATACGAGTATTTTATGCTCAGATCAGTTTAACCCATAAATAGAATACGAAAAGGTACCATTTTTCAGAGTCAGAGTGATCTTGGAAATAATGGCAATCAAAGCATAATCTACTCACCCCAGGGCTGAAGAAATGGAGTCTCAGTCATTGGCTACATAGTGTCATATTCAGGACACGAGTTCGTTTTTTTAGGTGGGGAGAAGAGGGGTCTTACTCCTATGCAGGCAAGCAATTTAGCCTATTCTAAACACAGCTCCAAGTACGGAATGCGACCTGAATTTCATAGGAATTCCCATTTTGAGTTTCGAAAATACTTAAAAATAAGAATATTCTCTATTACCCGATGCCACCTGTAAACAGTTGAAGATTGACACTTTTTCAGATAATCTAATTTCGTAAACCTAACTAAGCAGATAAAATACATCTTACAAGATAAGGCAGAAGATGTTTGAGAAAAATTTTAGACGTTTTAAAATAGAAGGTGATAAAACGAAAAAGTGTTTATCTGTTTATTGGAGTACTTTCATGATATAATTTCAAACTGTCTCCACATGATCTCCATCACTGCTAACACGTTCTTCTTACATATATGATTAAAAAAGGTTTATATTTCTATAGAAGAATCTTTATCAGAAAAGCAGAATGGGTAAAACAGACACCACTCGGGGAAGATTCCAACACTGGTGATGGTGAACAAGTGCGGACTGTAAATTTATATAAAAAGGAACAACCTTAGACATGTGAACTTTTTTTGATACTCTGCATGTTCTTACGTACATTCATTAGCTCAATATTAATGGGAAAGTTATTTAATATTTTTACTATGGGTTTAATATATAGATTGTTCTATATTATTTAATATTTTTACTATGGGTTTAATATATAGATTGTTCTATATTATTTAATATTTTTACTATGGGTTTAATATATAGATTGTTCTATATTATTTAATATTTTTACTATGGGTTTAATATATAGATTGTTCTATATTATTTAATATTTTTACTATGGGTTTAATATATAGATTGTTCTATATTATTTAATATTTTTACTATGGGTTTAATATTATAAACTTAATTAATTTCATTTATAAATAAAGTGATTATATCGCCATACAATTGTGTAAGATAAATATTTGCTTTTTCATTATTCCTATTAATGCTTATCGACCTTCAAATGTAAATAATAACAGAAACCTTGCAAAATACTAATGTCTTTATATGTTTTCGATATGTACTGTATAATTCATGAGTAAACAGCAGAAAGAATGAAAGTTTTGATGTATTCTTTTTAATATAGATACAACCGTTATAAAGTATTGTGCAGTTAACAGATTAGGTAGAAAGGAAAAAAAAGAAGAGGGACAGATATCCACACACAGAAATGAACTGAATGAGAAAGAAAATGAGAGGTGTGGATATTCAGATTGTCGGTCTATAATTTTGAAGTGAGTGGACGAGTCAGGGAGACCTATACTCATTCAAACAGATTCAGCCTCTAATATTAAAAGGGATATGAGTCAGAAAGATAGAAGTAACAGAGAGAGAAAGAGAGAGAGAGAAGGAAAGAGAGATAGAGAGAGTTTGTTTGTTAGTTCGTTAGTTCGTTAGAGAGAGAGATATACCGAGAGAAGGAGAATGATAGAGAAAGTGTGAGAGAGAGAGAGAGGTGGGGAGCAATTCTGCCGAATTCATAAAAAAATAGCAGGGGAGTGGATCATTGCATTTGGCAACTAGAAAGTTTGTCTAAGAATATCTATCGTACCCGAGGACCATAACTCACTGATACAATTATTACAGTGTTTACACTCTAATAATTGGAAAATGATTCGGACACTTGCAGAAGAGGAAATATCTATTACGGTTTAATAGTTTCTACTGCTACGCAATCTAAAACTATTCCCGATGAATTAACAATATGGAGCTTTATTATCTGAGAAGATACATTAAACGAATACACGAACTGCATGCGAAACTAGAAAGGCCTTACAAAAAGTTTTATGAAAGAATATCGAAAACAAAATTAGTTTAATTAGGAATTCCTTATAGGATGAAAATTACTGTGCGAAGACTTACGTCAAGACATGGTATGATACGTTTTCTGTTCGGGAGAAACCCCCTGTGTCCAGGAGATACCAGAATCATGTCTCTTTCACGGCACTGTCAAGCTTGAAAAGGGATTTGACTTTGCACGCCCTTCTTTTAGATGCAAGTTTGTTCATTTCTCTGAGTAGGCAAAAGCAGAACTATTTGGCAGGCAAGGGATATGCTCCCTACTGGATTATAAGGTGAGTGAGAGACGTAGAGAAGAGTAGAGAGAAAGATAGAACAAAGCAAGAAAAAAGTGTGAGACACAAAGCAAGGGATAGAGAGAATGTTTTACTCAGAACATTCAAAGGGAATGTAAGTAACAAAAAAACAAAATAAAACAAAAAAAAAACAGAAGTGAATTTAATGTTATTTACAGTGAGCTGACACTTTTGGAAATGTTCCCTTTGTGGATCAACTGAAAACATGTATATTCATTGCTAGAATACTGCTTTTTGAAATCGGACATTGTACTTTATGACTCAGAAAGTGAACACGATGAAACCAGTAACGATGACATCTGCAAAACAGTGACCTTTTCACGCTTTATCTATGAACAAGGAATTACAATTAATACAGACTAATTAGTAAGGACACTCACGAGGATAATTTGTTGCTACCAAGGAAGCGGAACTTGTCTAATGATTTTAGTGGCAAGCCGCTAAAATTTGAAATGACTCCTTGATTAAAACACTTGAACTGTTTTTTTTTATTTTTTGCTTTCTCGGTTATGCCAATAGCCTCCTGCTATTGGCTCTTAGCTATGTAGTTAAGATTTGGCTTGGGGAGATGCATTTGCAAGAGATCATTTCTGATATCTGTATTTGTTATTGTGTCCGTTTCTTTTATTAGATCTATGGACGTTCAAAGTAGACAATCAAGTGTATTGAATTACCATGACCAGAAAGTCTGGCGAATGCCTATACATGACATACGGAAACACTGATAAGCTGTTTTGACCTTATTAGGTCTTATCAGCAGTGTATATTGTGATCTCCACCTGTGGAGATCGAACCAGCGACCACAGATTGCTGAGCCGAAACTCTACGACTAAGCCACGGTCCATATCACACACAAGTGACGCCAAAATAACTAGTCATGGTAATTGCGTGACCAATTGACCTGAATGTTTCATGCAAGTTACATCCGTACTCTTTGCAGAGGACACGGTCACCTCCAGGGCTACGTCTTCCGAAGAAGATTAGAAATACGTATCTGCGTATTATGACTTCAAGGGCAAGGATATAGATCTACATTTTTGTTTTTTTAAGTAGAGGAATTATGTTGTGATTTGAATTACCTTGACCATAATTCCTCACCTTAAAAAGGAAAAAAAAATGTAAATCTAAACAACCTAGGTTGATTATTTACAAATATAGTTCATCTAGCAAATCTTCAGAGACAATATCGAAGAAGTCAGTTTAACCATCATATGTACGAACGATTGTATCATGATTTTATGAAGCATCATGATTACTGTAACAGTTTCTGGCGAGATGATATCCTTGTCGTATTCCCTTCTTTATATCTCTGTGTATTGAATCAAAAGCCACGGAGAACTCTACGTACAGCAGTTTACTCTCAATATTATTGTACGTACTCCTTCGAAGATTCGGCGAATAGTCAGAATTTGTGAAGCTGTTAATTGATTTTTCCGAGAACAGTTCTGATTTTTCCTAGGAATTATATCTCGACTTCAAGTTTGAAATGTTTCAGAAGTAGAGCATTATAAACCTTATCAGTTAGAACAGTAAGTCTTTTGACACGCTGCTTCCCCGGTCACTATTCTTCTGGAAGAGGATGATGCAGCCATTCGTCTATTTCTATACTGTGTTTTCATCATTCACAGCGATGCATATTCGAAGAAATACGCCATCAATAATTCTTATCGTCCATAATTCTGTGGTATTTCACAAAAGCCTGCAGTTTTTTCTGCTTTTAACTTTTGTAAGTACTATGTCAACTTATTCCTGGTAAATTGTCCTGGTTTGATATCTTTAGGCTCTTAATAATTTTTGATAAGTTTATCAATAACTTTCAGGGAGTTTTCGAGCAGATTATTAACGTGATCTATATTCTTTCTTCTTCGGCGGCAACTTTTCTTATTTATTTGGATGTGCCCTTGCGTCGGATCACCTCATTTACTGTCGGTCATGCTAATCGTGATAGTCTATTTTCGAGTGAGTTTCTGGTTTAATTGATTTGACATAAAATGGATTCCAGTGGTTCTTTTTGGTGCATATTCAGTAGTTCTCTCGGGGTTTTTGGAATTTTCTGAGTGTTAGGATTTGTTTGTTTTCTTTTAATAAGTAAGGAAGCTATTTTTTTGTCATCACAATGTTGCATAATTGCCATTGCTTAGTTTTCATATTAGTCATTCTGAGAATGTCTTTCAGAGATGTATTCTAAGAAGTTTCAAACTTTATTTTTTACCTTTACTATATTATGGTTTCTCTTATAAATTTTGGTGAATGACGACAAGTCATATTGAGAGGCTTTTGCCGTTTGTATCTTCTTTCTACAGAGTTTCAGGCGATTCTTTGCCGATACGATCCTGTGATCAGAAGATAGTCCTTCAAATGAGGAGTATGTCTCACTGTTCCCCTCTCGTTTATGATTATATTTACTAATAGGGCCATAAAATCATTTGCTTCGTGCAGGTACATAGTTTTCCCTCCTGAATTTGAGTTTTGTTGGCTTGTTCTCGTTTGAACAATTTGCTAGATATTCCTCGTTTCTCTTTAACGATTTGTGTTAGCAGAACTTGTAATCTTCGTCTTTGCCTATTTGAGTATTCCTGTCTCCACTGATCATTAGAACTTTGTGATTGGGAATGAATCAGTTAAGGAAAAATAGCCCATTGTAGAAGGCGAAGGTTTCCGTTGCATCACTGGCATCAGTGGAACTGTTGCAAGAGATAATTATTGAGCAGTGGTTGACATTAAATGAAATACGCATCATTCCCGGTTGGATTCCGTCTATACTTGTAATATAATGGCGGATGGATTTCGTTTTATATATCTTGCCTTTCGTTTTATATATCTTGCCTTTCGCTTAATGCATGAGTGAGTTTGGTGCAACATTAACGCAGTATGCGTCATTCACAGATGTCAAAATAAAATCCCAGATAGGAAATAGTACCAGTAGGTGTGAATCACGTCACGCACCGTAAGCGTGGGCTGAGATTTGAGAAAAAAACAGTTAATCGAGTTCTTGCCACGGAGGAAGAAGGTTGACTTTCGGGGCTCGCCGAGGCCAGATGACTGTGTGCACTACGGGCGCCGAGCGTTGGTTGGGTTGAGAGCTGACGATGTAAAAGCAGTCTGCATAGAAAGATTGTGTCTCTCTTCTCATGTCGAAAAACCTTTAAACTCAAAAAGATGAATAAAAGTTTCGTACCTGAACCAATTTCGTTAGTTTCGTGTTTTTAGATTCCCTATGTCTATTTCACATATCCGTATATCATGGGTATGTAACATACTATTTAGAGATTTTAAGGTGCGAGGATTGAAAAGCATTCTTACACCCCTATTGACGGGATGGACAGAAGTTTTCCATACAGTTATTGGGACAAATATCCATCCATTACCACCATCGTGCCAATCAATTTCTCGTTCACTTTAGTAGTTTTTTTTTTGTTTTATGACATATAAACTTTTGTAGGTTATTTAATGCCAAATCAATTTTTATACAAATTAAGTTTTATGTCAAACAATTCAGTTTAGTTTAAGTACACAGTTTTACTGTCAAAGACATTTCTATTTCAAGCCATTCAGTTTAGTCAAACAGTTCTAATTCAAACAATTCAGTTTAGTATGAGTAAAGATTTTGTCCACACACACAGTTAAATGTCAAAACAGTTCTATTTTAAACAATTCAGTTGGAGCTTAAGTACAATTTACAATTAAAAAATAAACAGTTCTATTTCAAACAATTCAGTTTAGCATACAAAAACAGTTCAATGTCATACATTCCAGTGTAGCATAAATATGCAGTTTAAATGCTAAAACAGTCCTATTTCAAGCATTTCTGTTTAGCATAAGTACTCATTTTAGTTCTATTTGACCCATAGATAGGACCCTATCGAGTGTTACAACTCTGGGCCAGAGCGGCCTTTTGGAGCCATGGTAATGAAGGGATACTCCGCATTCCCCAAAGCTCCAGCTTTACTGGAATCTTACCATCAGATTGTTTTGTGTAAAATCCAGGACACTCGTTGAAGCAGTCTTACCCCTTTGCAGATATGCTGTCGGTGTATTCCATAGCCCCAGCCAATCGGACAAAATTTAGCAGTAAATATGATCTTTGATGCATATGGTGTCTATATTATGCTTAGTTGCAGACACTGTCAGAAAAGGTAACTGGTTTACTGTGTTAAAGTCATAGCATTTAATGTCACGACGTTAACCATGTTTTTACATGCAAGTAATTTTGTTTTGGCTTTTTAGAATTGATTTTTAGAACAATGCGACCCGTGCTCCAATCTTAGGGGAACGAATCAATTGTTTATCCAGCAAGGTCTATAGAAAACCACAACCGCAGAGAGGTAATACCCGCGGAAATAACTCTTTTAGATATTACAAAAACATTTGTCTGTGAAGCTCCAGTCCAAGAGTATTCCTTCATTTTCATTTCTCCCATGTTCTCTCTGACTCGGAATGGTTATATCTGATAGGGTATCATATATAGATGAAATTGGTATATTTAATCCTTTTCTATTCTTGAAAAAATTTAACTGGATTAAAAAATGATCAATTTTAAATAGAATTATAAGTATTACATTACAATACTTCAAATCGTTTAAATGTATGCCTTGAATTTACCTCAGACTCGTTTAAAAAAATGCTATTTACAAACTATCCTTATATAAATTATATATATATATATATATATATATATATATATATATATATATATTTGATGATACTGTTTGTGTGCATTTATTTTTGTAATGTCAAGAGTACCATGGTTATTTTCGAAAAGAATTGAGGATTTAAAAACCCCACAGTATACTAAGGACAAGTTGGTGTTTTCAGATAGATGAAGTTTAATGTTGATGATTTACGACAAGGTTCTTTAAAACCCCTTTGCATGTTATTTTCATTAGTCCATTGTTTCGTTTTGAAAACAAAACCAAATAACTACTTGTTGTTATGTTTTAAAATATAGTCAAATAATATCATTGTTTCAGACTCCTAAGGCAGCTTAAAAAATTTAAGTATTGTCTTAAACTTTTTTACATGGTATTTTCTTGCTATTCTTTGAAATGAACACAAATAATAATCATGAAGGTTCTGAATATAAAAATGATTTAACAACTATCGAATATAACTGCTGAATATTATCAAAATCATCACTTTTCTGAGTCATATCATTTAGAAAAATAATTTTATTGATTAGTATATTGTACGTGTTGAAATAAATGTCTGTTTGTTTTATAAGTGTACATATTACTCACTTTACTTAATTAATAACAAATTTTAACTAATTATTATAATTGGAATAATTTTTAATTAACGTATTACTGGCTATCACTAAGAAATGGGTTGTTAAAAAAACCTAACTGATTATAGGTTCGTAGTAATTTTGACTGCTATGTCTTTGTTTCTACTCCAAGACTCTAAATGCGTTGCAACCTAGATTTTACTTTATATAGCTTTGCATACAACATTTGTATCTGTGTGTTTGTGTGCTGGGAGAGAGATAAAGAGACACAATTTATTTATCTATTTGTCTTTTGTACCTCTGAAGGCAACTCCACCTTTTACCATATATTCACATCAACCTTGAATAAATCTTTACCATTTACTCACATAAAAAAAAACAACAAAACTTTACCATATACTCACATCAAAAAAAATCTTTGCAGAGAACATATAAAATAATCATCATCATCATCATCATCATCATCATCATGTCGTACCATTGGCATGGATATCCCCGACCCTCTCTCGCCACCCCTCCCTGTCGTCAATCACTTCCGGCAGATCCTCAGGGCTGCATCCCGTAACTACACAGAGTTACTGTCTGTATGTGCGAACTGGTCGCCCTGCTTTTACTCGGCCATGTAAATAGGTCCACAAGAATACATCACTTATGAGCTCATCCCTTCTTCTTCAGCACTGTCCCGCATTACTGATTTGTCAGTTACGTAAAATATTTCATCGGGTAGTTTCCCCAAATACCCATATTTTTGTATCTTTATTTCTGGATTGATCGAATTCAAGATTAAATTTTTTGTGTTATTGTTTTCCTCGATCGCATTAAGCCACATGTTTCAAAAATATATTATTCCATTAGCAAAAAAAATCCAATTGATGGATAGACTTAGTTTTGAAATATTCTGGGAGAATAAATTTCCAGTTCTAGGAGAATTTAACTATGATTGTTTACAAGAGTATTAAGATAATAAATGAGGTTGATTTCGCCTATGAATTTAGCTCTAGATAATGCGCTTTACTGTTGCATCAATTTCAATGAAATCAATGGTGATGACACCTTTCAATTCCTAGAAGACTGTCAACATGAACCTCTTTACTGTCCAGCAACTTTTTCTTCATTAGATATTCAGTGAGTTTCTCCTCAGTGGACTGATTTTTTCGATTCAGTATCGTATTGGCAAATCTATATTTTGTCCATTTGTAGAAATCTTTTGACTAATATCTGCTTCGCTGAAAACATTCCTCATTCTTTGGTAAATCTCATATGATTATTCGGTCACCAAAATTTAATAACAAACGTCGATTCAAACCTGATTTTCCATTATTTTGAATTGCAATAATACACATATATTTTTTGCGAGATTGAAATGTTTTTTTACTAAAAATAAGTTTCCAGTTGCTGGAACTTTACAATTACAGCAAAAAAAGCTGGAAACATTTACTTTGTAATCTTCTAAAATCCTTTTATCTGTCGAATGACAATTATAAAATTTGTTGACATATCTAAAAACGCCAATGACGTTTTCTGTGAAATTGGTTGAAAATACATGAAGTAATACCTGAGAAGTTGAAGAGATGTGTTCACGTTACATACTTTCGTACCAATATATATATATATATATATATATATATATATATATATATATATATATATATATATATATATGAGTGTGTGTGTGTGTGTGTGTGTGTGTGTGTGTGTGTGTGTGTGTGTGTGTGTGTGTGTTAGTTTCTATATGTGGGTGTTTATTGATGTGCAAATAGGTTTGGTTTGGTTTGTTGGGTTTTATGGCATATCAACCTTTTGTCAGTTTAGCATAAGGACGCAGTTTAAATGTAAGTAGAGTTTAATAGTGAAAAAACATTTCTATTTCTACCAATTCGGTTTAGTCAAGCAGATCTAATTCAGCTAATTCAGTTTAGTTTAAGTACAGATTTTGTTTACACACAGTTACATGTCAAAAAATGTCTATGTTATACAATTCAGTTTAGTGTAAATACAGTTTCATTGTCAAAAAACAGTTCTATTTCAAATAATTCAGTTTAGCAAAAGCACGCAGTTTAAATGTAAGTACGATTCAATTATCACAAATATTTTCATTTCAAGCTGCTCAGTTTAATCTACCAATTCAGTTTAGCATAGGTATGCCGTTAGTTCTATTTAACCCATAGATACTGCCCTATCTGGAGCTACCACGCTGGGCCAGAGTCGACCAGGTAGCAATGGCAATGAAGGGGTGCTCCGTATTCCCCTCACCATATGACTGTTTAGTGTTATATCCAGGACACTCGTTGGGGTCGTTTACCCCTCTGCAGAGGCGCAGTAACTATATTCTACAGCCACAGCCGACTGGGCAAGTGCAAATAGGATAAGAATGTAAAATAAGATGTCTGAAAATATATCTCTTCGTCAAAATGTTTCTATGGATTGCTCGGCTACAAATATTAGCCGGGTGACATTATTGATTACTTCGTGACATTTCCTGGGGCAATATATCAACCTCTTTTCCATAAAATATTTTCAGTAAGCTACATCCTTTTAACAATTTAGTGTATTACAGGGTCGAGAGATCTAGGAGAAGCAAATGTATGACTTTTCCAAGAGCGATAAGGAGAATAGAACACAACATAATCAAAATTTCCACTCAAGGCATGCACAAACAAGCATACACCAATATATATATATATATATATATATATATATATATATATATATATATGCGCATATATATATATATGTGTGTGTGTGTGTGTGTGTGTGTATGTGTGCGTGTGTGTGTGTGTGTATGTAGGCACGTCATTTTCTCCTCGTCTCATTTTCATAGCCTATTTTAAAACATAACATTGAGTACCCATTTTTCCAAGCGATGTTAGATAATCTAGTTACTTTGCTTTATTCGTTATTTCCATTTCTTTCTTTAAGTTGATAATTAGAGATTAAGGTTAAAACTGCATATCTGTATATTTTATATATAGACAATATTACTTTTAAGTGACTTGTTTTCCTGTTGAAATGGTTATCTTATAACAAATATTCTCAACTAATAATTGATCGAACCTCTCAAAAAACGGCAACATTAATGAGTTGGATGTTGAGTGCTATTTTAAACGAATCCTAGAAGCAGTACCCTACAAACCAAAAGTTATGCGGCTACTTACCTTCCATCATAAAGACAGTCCAAGACACACAAGGTATCCGAAAAACTTCTGGAGAATTAAAACCCAATACATTAGCGGCGTTTTCCCATCACCTACTAAACTTGGAAACACAAATGTTGGATGACTAGAAAAAAATTCATAATTTTGTCCAATCCGCTGGGCTATAGGATACCCCGACTGCATCTCGGAAGAAGGGTAGTAACCCCACTCAAAAAGTGTCCTGATTATATGACACAAAGCAATCCGATGGTGAGCAAAACTGAACATATGCTAAACTGAATTGTTTGAAATAAATAGAATTGTGTTGACATTTAAACTATGAACTTATGCTTAACGGAATTATTTAAATGGAACTATCTTTGACATTGAAACTGTACTTACACTAAATTGAATTATTCTAAATAGAACTGTTTTTACATTTAACTGTATGTAAACGAAAATTGTATTCATACTAAACTGAATTGTTTGAATTAGAACTGTTAGACGAAAATAGGAATGTTATGACATTTTAACTGGATAATTATACAATTATGAATTGTTAGAAATAGAAGTGTCTTAAATAGAACTAAACTGTGTACTTATGCTTAACTGAATTTTTTGAAATTTAACTGTTTTGACGTTTAACTAATTATAAGCAAAAGCTAAACCTAATAGTAAACTGAATTGTTTAAAATTTATGTCGGCGCCAAATGACCCGAAAAGGGTTGACATGCCGTAAAACTAACCAATCAAACGACCAACCACATCCATTATTTTTGTGTCGATACTGGGTAATTTCTCCCAAACATAGCCTGAGTGATGTTCAATAGGGATGTATGGTGGGGATGATGATGATAAAATATAACACCAAACTTACAAGTTATCTGAATGTTGTTTCAGATATGTAGGATCATCATCATGTCGTGCCGACAGCACGGATATCCTTGACCATCTCTCGCCACTTTTCCCTATCGTTCATCGCCTCCGGCAGGTCTTCTGGATTACATCCTGTGTCCTCACATAGCTGCTGTATGTAAGTTCGGGCTGGTCGTCCTGCTTTTGCTTGGCAATATGTGGGGGTCCATAGTAGTACGTCACTTACGAGTTCGTCCTTGCTTCTCCAGCAGTGACTTGAGTGTCTGGTTCGTCTAACTTGTATAGTTTTCGTGATGGGAGGCAAGTGGCCGTATAGTTGGTGTCTCGTGGGGTGTTGTCGCCAGGACTTGTTCAGTATTGCTCTCAACATTCTTGAGTAGTTGCCGTCAAGTTTCTTCTCCAGCCGTTTAGTTAGCGTCCATGTAGTGCATCCATATAGCAGTATCGATACAACGGCTGCCTGGAAGAAACTGCGTTTCATTTTATCAGTCAGGTCTGATTTCCATATTATTGAGAGCCTATCTATAGCCCTCCATGCTTTCGTCAGTCGTGTGTCGATGTCGTTTTCTGTTGATGAGACGCTACTTCCTAGGTAGGTGAATTTGTCCACTAGCCTCAGAGAGGCTCCGTCTAGAGTGATAATGTTGCCCGTTTGGTTGTAACATATATTCAGTTTTGTGCGCATTGACATGGAGGCCAATGCCTGCTGCAGCTCGTTCCAAACTATGCAGTAGTGTCTCTGCTTGATTAGGCATATTCGCCAGTAACGCTAAGTCATCAGCGTAGTTGGCGTCTGTGATTGTTTTTGCGGGGTACCTTTTGCTTCTTTTCTTAGTCAGCTCGAAGCCATTTTCTCTGATTTTGTCGATCGAAGCTCGAAGCACGTAGTCTAGACAGATGATAAAGAGGTATGGGGCTAGCGTATCTCCTTGTAGTACTCCTGCTACAATGTCGAAGTATTCCGTGTCTCCATCTGGTGAACGTACTTTTACTTTTGTGTTTTTGTAGAGGATCATTATTGCTGCTACGGTTTCTTTAGGTAGGCCGTATGCTAGTAGGATTAGTTCCATTTTCCCTCTGTGGATGGAATCGAAGGCCTTGGTAAAGTCGACAAATAGTAATGTCACCTGAAGTTTTTTTGCCCGGACGCCTTCAAGGATTCTACGGATAGTCAATATTTGTGAGGTTGTGGATCTATTTCTCCGGAAGCCATTTTGGTTTTTCCTAAGGATGTTGTCTATTTTGGGTTCTATGCGGTTTCGTAGTAGGGCATTGTAGATTTTGGCTGCTATGGATGTAAGTGTTATCCCTCGGTAGTTCTTGGCTAATCCGAGGTCGCCTTTTTTAGGGAAAGGAAGGATGCATCCCTTCATCCATTTTTCTATCCTATTTTGACTATAGACAGCGTTGCATTGCCGGAGCAGTAAGCTGGATATTATTAATATTTTGCCAAAACAAGACAATCAGAATTCCAAAATATTCAAATGCCACTTTAAATGACACTCAAAAATTGTCCTTGAATGGTGCCATATTTAACGTTTCAGTATTCAGAATATTTTAATGAGTCCAGAGATTATATTAAAAAAAGACTATTTAAATTTTTCAGATGATGCTAGAGAGATGTATGTTTTCTAATTGAAGATATTTATGGTTTCAACTTTAAATGAAATAACCTCAGAACTGATCAAATTTTATAACAAAAAAAAAATCAATTTATTTATTTAAATCTTATCATATTTAGTTTGTTTTTTGTTAATTGACAAGAAGGTTATTTATCGAATAAGTATTTTAGGTTCAATGCTTCTTATTGATAAACTTCTAGCCTATTTGGTCAGCTTGTTAAAAAATGGCAGGTGTACACGTTTGACTTCAGTATGTGTTTTAAATATATTAGAGGGCTGCTTGAAACCTTTTGAACAAACATTGATTTGGAAGGACTAATTGATCTCAAAACAAAGAAAAGTAACGCCAACAGGAAAAATTTCTCCGAAATCCAAATGAAATATCCCTGAACTTTATGCAAAAAATCCCCTGAATATCTTTGTAAAATTTAATCAAGTAACAACCAGGAAAAAAAAAGTAATATTTTTGGAGAAAAAATGAGAATGGTTTTATTTGTAACGAAAGCAAATATAATCAGCGTCCAGCAGAGTGTTTTTTCTCAGTTTGAGAATATCCCAGGATATTTTGTTGAAAAATAACTAGAAAGAAAGCATATAAAAATGCTCTCTACAGGACCAAAAGGGAAATTACTGCATGAAACAAAGAGAAAGTACTATTTTCAATGAAAGAAATTTGAACTAGGGGGGTAGTTCTGTAACGGGAAAGGCAAACATATAATATATATTATATTATCCTTGATTGATTGAGAGATTTGAAAAGACTGAGAAAGAAAGAAAGAAAGAAAGAAAGAAAGAAAGAAAGAAAGAAAGAATGTCAAAATTAAGTATTATTACCCGAGAGAAAATACTCATAATACTTGATTGGTAGAAACTCATGTAAAAAATATTTCACCTTCATTCAAACATACATTAAAGAAAAATGATGAAAAATGAATCCCCCCCTAGTAGACCGCCTCCCAAAGCTACCTAAAATTTCAGTAGTACATAAAAGTCAAAAAGAGGAAGAAGCATTTGAACTCAGGAGCCAACTGGAAAAAATATATCAATATTGGTCAGTATGTCTTTAAGTCCGATCAATTTAAAATGCTGAATTTTACAAAATGTTATGCTGTATTTTGTTTATGAAATAATGCTTAAACTATGCGTTTTAAATGTAAAGACACGCTTACTCTACTATAAAGCCAAATTGATGTTAGACTTTCCACATGTCAGCGAACAAGGCAGAATGTTTTTGAATGTCTTCTATCGAATAATTTAAAAATTCGTAAAGAAAGCCCTAACAGTAGTTTAGAAGAAAAAGAAAAAGCCTAAAACACCTAATGCTACCACAGCCCCACCCCAAGAGAAAGGAAGAAAAAAAAAATTTTAAGCTCTATAATTCCTGAAGCCTGCTAGGTTCCCAACTGTAGTAAAAAAAAAAAAAAAGGTAAATAAAGACTAGGAAAAGTCCCAATACAGCAAAAAAAAAAGAAAAAAAAAAGCACAAGTCAGTACCAGTGAAAGTCATATGAAAGTACCTTAATGTTGGACTTTAACTAAGTTAAAACTTAAAACTTAAACCAAAATTACCCTCCCCATTTTTTTTTTTTTTTTTGCGTACACATGGGAAGCAGCATGATGTACGTACAGGTATTTGAATAAACCCATGTACGACCAAACTCAATACCTAAACGGGTCCTGGACGTGAGTTTACGACTTGACGCTCAGGATCGCTAGTTCGATCGGGGAACTACTGCTGCTCCTCTATAAGAGTGGCTTCTATAGAAGAGAATAAAACATGCATCGAAAGATAACCATGACCCACACTCAAACCACTTACACAAACCGCATCGCTCTTCGCGCGGGTAAAAAAGGGGCGCGTCCTGCTGAGGTTGGAGCCCTGGCCTCGGTGTTCGAAAAATCAGCTACAGAGCTCAAACAATCAAAACTACTAAAATGCAAGCAAACACTACAAATAGCCACATTTAATGTAAGAACCTTAAATAGAATAGGACAACTCCCAGAGCTAATCGCATCGGCCGAAGAACATAAGATAGACATAATATGCATACAAGAACACAGATACACGCACACAGAAGATATCAAATATCACGAAACTGGCAATGGCTGGTCGCTCGCCACTGTATCCGCATGGAAAAACTCTGTCAACGCAGCAGTAGGATGGGTAGGATTACTTATAGAATCTAGAGCATTAAAAACGCTTAATAGCGTTGAGAAAATACAACCTAGAATGATGGTAGCTACATTTAACCGAAACCCCAGAGCAACAATCATCTCATGCTACAGCCCCACCAATGTTAGTGAAGAAAATGAACTAGTCACCTTCTACGATGATTTATCCTCATTAGTGCGTAGCATCCCGAAACACAACATGTTAGTCATTGGCGGAGACATGAATGCCCAAATCGGGAAAAACGGAAACAACAAATACAGCCTCCATAACACGTCAAATAGGAATGGGCAACATCTAACAGATTTCATGATAGAAAATAGATAAGCATGCCTCAATACAAACTACCAAAAAAGAGAGGGCAAACTATGGACATACACGTACGCAAACAATACTAAAGCTCAGATAGACTACGTCCTTATAAACAAGAAATGGAAAAATAGTGCATTGAATTGCGAGGCATACTCCTCTTTTGAGGGTGTGTCCACCGATCACCGAATAGTCACGGCGAAAATACGATTAAGCCTACGAAAAATTGCCAAACAAACATCGACCACCTATGACTGGGCCCTATTAAACAACAAAGATATAAGAGATAAATATGTATTAGAATTAAGAAACAGATTCGAAACACTACAAGAAAAGACGGAAAAAAGTACACCAAACGACGAATATGAAAATGTAGTCAATGCACACCTCGAGGCTGCAGCAAAATACATTCAAACTAAAATTAAAACTAAATATAGAGCCCCATGGGAAACTTTAGCGGTAAGAGAAAAACGTGCACTAGTGAAAACAGCCTCCAAAAACTATCGAAAAAACCCAACAAACACAAATGCCTTAAAACTAAAAACGGCACAATATCAATTAGCAGGCATATATATAAAGGAACAGACAGAATACATTCAAAATCAGATAGATACGATTAGAGACTCGGTGGAAGATAGACAATCTAGAATAGCCTGGCAAACAATAAACGAAGTGAGCAGAAGAAAGAACACAGCCAAAGCAAAACTTAAAGCAGCAAACCAACAAGAAAGAATAAAACTGTGGAAACAGCACTTCGAAAACTTACTTGGAAACCCACCAAAAATAACGCATGAACCAATCACCAGAATAATTAGCAAACAATTAGACATTAAACTAGGACCGTTCACACAAGAAGAACTCGACTCGGTTCTCAGAAAAATTAAAAATAGGAAAGCTGCAGGGCTGGACGAAATTCCCCCGGAAGTATGGAAGACCAGACAATTCGACGACATACTGCTCCGCCACTGCAACGCAGTATACAATCAAAATCCGATAGATAGATGGATGAAGGGATGCATACTCCCCTTCCCTAAAAAGGGGGACCTCGGATTAGCCAAAAACTACCGAGGCATAACACTTACATCCATAGCTGCCAAAATCTACAATGCCCTACTACGAAACCGAATAGAACCCAAAATCGACAACATACTTAGAAAAAACCAAAATGGCTTCCGAAGAAATAGATCCACGACCTCACAAATAATAACCATCCGCAGAATCCTTGAAGGTGTACAGGCAAAGAACCTACAAGCGACATTAATATTTGTCGACTTTACCAAGGCTTTCGACTCCATTCACAGAGGAAAGATGGAACAAATCCTACTTGCGTACGGCATACCTAAAGAAACCGTAGCGGCAATAACGATTCTCTATAGAAACACTAAAGTAAAAGTACGATCACCGGATGGAGACACAGAATACTTTGACATTGTAGCAGGAGTACTACAAGGGGACACGCTGGCCCCGTACCTCTTTATCATTTGTCTAGACTACGTACTTAGAACATCGATTGACAAAATCAAAGAGAATGGCTTCGAACTGACAAAGAAAAGAAGCAGAAGATACCCCGCAACAACAATTACCGACGCCGACTACGCCGATGACATAGCAATACTGGCAAATACACCTGACCAAGCCGAAACTCTTCTGCCTAGTTTGGAACGAGCAGCAGCAAGCGTAAGCCTCTATGTTAATGCACACAAAACGGAATATATGTGCTATAACCAAACGGGGGACATCTCCACTCTAGAAGGAACCCCACTTAAACTTGTAGACAAATTCACGTACCTAGGAAGCAGCGTCGAATCAACCGAAAAGGACATCCAAACGAGGCTAACAAAAGCATGGACAGCTATCAATAGGCTATCGATTATATGGAAATCAGACCTAACCGATAAAATGAAACGCAGTTTCTTCCAGGCAGCGGTCACATCGATACTGCTATATGGATGCACTACATGGACGCTAACAAAACGGCTGGAGAAGAAACTAGATAGCAATTACACAAGAATGCTGCGTGCAATCCTGAACAAGTCCTGGCAGCAACACCCAACAAGACACCAACTGTACGGCCACCTGCCCCCTATCACGAAAACTATTCAAGTTAGACGAACCAGACATGCAGGACACTGCTGGAGAAGCAGAGATGAACTTATAAGAGATGTACTCTTATGGATCCCCACACATGGCCGCGCAAAAGCAGGGTGACCAGCTCGAATGTACATTCAGCAGCTATGTGAGGATACAGGATGTTGTCCAAAAGACCTACCTAGGGCGATGAACGATAGGGAGGAGTGGCGAGAGAGGGTCAGGGATATCCGTGCTACCAGCACAATATGATGATGATGATGACTGATAATTTTTATATTTGGTTCTTCAGTTAATTTTATGAATTCGATGCCAAAATATTAGATTAATGTACCTCTCAAAAACCTTGCAACGTGAATTGCTAGGGACTGGCAGGATATATATATATATATATATATATATATATATATATACATATATATGAAAAACCTTTAAAAATGACCAATATTTTTTGTAATGATATTTATTTCAGCAGACACTGTACTTTTAAAAATGTTAGATCTGCATCTTCATACTACATTCATGTCTCTTTTATATTTTTAATACATATGGTTTTCGTACCAAGAAAATTCTAATAGAAATATCTTTCCCACCATCGGGTAACTTGGCATTGGCTGATATATATATATATATATATATATATATATATATATATATATATGGAGGAGTGGTTGTGTTTTTATGGCATATCAATCATCTTAGGTTTTTAATGCAGAACATACATTATCTTTCTATCTATCACTCTGTCTCTCTGTCTCTGTCTCTCTCTCCCTCTCTCTTTCTCTCTCTCTCTATATATATATATATAAAGTAAATATGATTTGTAAACACGTTTTTTTGGTAGCAATTTTTAATCAGTCTCAATTCTTTTTTTTTTTCTTTTGGCGGTGTGGGGGCAGGTATGGTTTCAAGAATCTTCATTCGACACGAAAAATTCTATTTACTATTCTACTTTGCACGCAATTAAGATGTTTCAAGTCTAGCTATGTTATCATCATAATATCGTGCCGCTAGCACAGATATCCCTGACCCTCTCTCGCCACTGCTCCCAATCGCTCATTGCCTCCAGCAGGTCTTCAGGGCTACAGAGTTGGTGCCTTGTTGGGTGTTGCCGCTTGGACTTGTTCAATATTGCTCGCAACATTCTTGTGTAGTAACCGTCCAGCTTTTTCTCCAGCCGTTTACTTAGCGTCCAAGTAGTGCATCAGTATCGTCCAAGTAGTGCAGCAGTATCGATACGACCGCTGCCTGGAAGAAACTGCGTTTCATTTTATCAGCCAGGTCAGATCTCCATATGACCAATAGTCTATCGATAGCTGCCCATGCATTCGTTAGCCGCGTGTCAATGTCCTTTCCGGTTGATGAGACACTGCTACCCAGGTAGGTGAACTTGTCTACCAGTTTCATAGAGGTTCCACCAAGTGTGGAAATGTCCCCTGTTTGATTATGGCACATATATTCTTTTTTGTGTGCATTTACATGGAGTACAATGCATGCAGCAGCTCGTTCCAGACTATGCAGTAGTGTTTCGGCTTGGTTGGGTGTATTTGCCAGTATCGGTATGTCATCGTCGTAGTCGGCGTCGGTAATTGTTTTTTCGGGGTACCTTCCGCTTCTTTTCTTTGTCAGCTCGAATCCGTTTTCTCTTATTTTATCAATCGATGTTCTAAGCACGTAATCTAGACAGATGATAAAGAGGTATGGGGTTAGCTTGTCCCCTTGTAGTACTCCTGCTACAATGTCGAAGTATTCTGTGTCTCCATCCGGTGAACGTACTTTCCCTTTGGTGTTTTTGTAGAAAATCGTTATATGTTATAGTAACAATTTAACATCTGTCTTTTGTTTACACACATTTAAATGGATGTACATATGATTTGATTATAGCAAGTCCTGGCCGTAACTCCCCACAAGACACCAATTATTCGGCCACCTGCCTCCTATCACGAAAACTATTCAAGTTAGATGAACCAGACATGCAGGACACAGCTGGAGAAGCAGGGACGAGCTCATAAGTGATGTACTCTTATGGCCCCCCACACATGGCTGTGCAAATGCAGGACGACCAGCACGAACATACATTCAGCAGCTATGTGAGGATACGGGATGTTGTCCAGAAGACGTGCCTGAGGCGATGGACGATAGGGAAAAGTGGTGTGAGAGGGTCAGGGATATCCGTGCTACCAGCACGACATGATGATGATGATGACATATGATTTCAAAGTGAACAACTTGTTGATAATTTCTTTTTTAAATGAGTTAGAACTAATTCGTTTTCGCCAATTGTTCTTTTTTACCATCATGTCTATCAAACAAATAATTCTATTCAACATTATTCATTTATTTATCGTGAATGACGCGGTAACTATAATTGCTATTTAACACTAATTCTATTCAACACTATTCAATTTGCTTGCAGTTAAATGGTTCCAAATACTGCTATGTATTACCAATAATTCAATTTTTGCACACTGTTAGAGTTTCCAGTTATACTGTTCAGCACTAATCATCATTTTTAACATAACACATTCTTTTGCATAATGTCA
>OY757930.1:13820632-13845632 GCA_963585895.1 Sepioteuthis lessoniana
TTTTCTCCATACGTTTTGTTAGCGTCCATGTAGTGCATGTAGTGCATCCAAACAGCTGTATCGACGGGACCACTGCTTGAAAAAAAAATGGGTTTCATCGGTCAGGTCTGACTTCCATATGACCGATAGCCTATCGATAGGTGCCCCTGTCTTTCCTAGTTGCGTGTTGATGTCAGTCTCGGTTGATAAAACACTGCATCTTAGGTAGGTGAACTTGTCTACTAGTTTCAGAGAATTACCGTTTTGTGTGCAGATGTCACCTCTTTGATTAAAGCACATATATTCCGTCTTGTGTGCATTGACATGGAGGTCTATGCCTTCTGCTGCTCTTTCCAGACTATGCAATTATACATATTCTCTAAAATTGGGCATTATCACTATTGAAGACGTGATGTGACTCCACAGAATATTTCTCAAAAGAAGACGTATCGACACTTGTTTCCTATGTTTCCCTTTCCGTGTCATAAAATCGAGTTGGCTGTCGTATGAACAATAACACAGTATGGCACTTAAAAAAAAAAAATTCAATGAAACGTCTTGCTGAAAAATGTGTCGATGATATAGTTTCTCAAGAAATCCATATTCGACCTATTTAATGAGTTATGCAATCGAAATCTATTCCTCGTCTACTCTTTTCCTTGATATGACACTAAACAATCTTATGGTGAGGTTCCAGTGATGCTGGGGCTTTGGGGAATAAGGAGAACAGTTTTATTGCTATTGTTCCCAGGTCCACTCTGGCTAAGAATGGTAGCACCTGATAGGGCCCTATCTATACGTTAAATAGAACTAACTGCATACTTATGCTAAACTGAATTGCTTGAATTAGAACTGTTTGATTAAACTGAATAGCTTAAATAGAAATATTTTTGACAATTAAACTTTACTTACATTTAAATAGCGTTCTTATGCTAAACTGAATCGTTTGAAATGGAACTATTTTTGACATTGAAACTCTTCTTACACTAAATTGAATTGTTTAATAGAGAACTGTTTTAACATTTAACTGTGTGTAAACAAAATATGTACTTAAGCCAAACTGAATTAGCTGAATTACAACTGTTTTGACAATTAAATTGTACTGAATTGTTTGAAATAGAGCTGACTATTAGCATAAAAATGGATTTGGTGTTAAATGACCTAGAAAGGTTGATATGCCATAAATCTAACCAACCAACCAACCTTACACACTCTTCTAAGAGGGATAATTTAATTAAAAGTGTCATTGCACTGCTAGGGATGATCCTCTTGTTCTTCAGATAAAACACGATCCTCTTGTTCTTCAGATAAAACATCACTGAAGGTCACAAATTCGCCTTCTTTTAAAGGTGCTAATATGTATTCCGTTGTTGATATGCCATTGATTACAGAGAAAGTTAGTTGTTACATAGGTTCTGTTCAAGCAATTCCACAAACAACGTAACTTCTCGAATATTAATTATTCTTAGTATCTTTTTTCTGTTTATCATTCATATTTGTACCGGATGTCTGATTACTGTATGATTTATGTAGAGCTGTCTTTGTCTATTGGGCTACCTAGTTCTATGCATACTAAAAATCTGCCAACTTTGAATCTGACAATTCCCCACGGCATTACGCTATGTTTGAGTTAGATGAGAAAGACTATTTTTTGTCTAGGCAAAGCGGCAATAGGAATTATTCTTTTAAAACAAAAGGAAACAGTGAATTTGGCATGAGTGGTTTCATTGTACACTTGCAATTGAGGTGACATATGCATCATTCAGGGTAGTGTTCGTCTTTTACCGTCCACATTGTGCATGTGAATCCTTATTACATTGTTACTTTAGATTCTATCTATCTATCTATCTATCTATCTGTGTGTGTGTGTGTGTGTGTGTGTGTGTGTGTGTGAATATTTCTATATATACGACAGGCATATCACTCTATCATATATTATTAAGAAATGAGATTTCTGTAAATATGCAAATATACATCTGTTTGCCCTTCCTTATAAACAAAATTCTGTCACCCTCTCTATTTCTCTCCCTCTCTCTCTCACACACACGTACGTACACATACATGCATGCATACGTGGAGGTGCCTGTGGTTTAATGGTTATCGCCACTGTAAATGGACTCTGCGACACGATTTCAAATCCTGGACGAGACAGATTGCATTTCACATAGCACTAATACCCTTGAGGAAAGGTACTATTTACCAACCCCTCCGCTCGGGCAGGATATGACACAGGGTCAATTTTTAAGCAGAGTTTAACAGGTTTGAATTAAGAGTTTTCCTTCTCCTGGACTAGTTGCCTAACCAAGGCTGAAGAACCTAGTCTGTCCTACTATTTACCCATAGCTGGAGGGACAATAAATGGATTCATACCTTTCCCAAGGATATTAGTGCAATGTGAAATGCAATCGGTCTCGTCCAGGATTTGAACTCGTATCGCCGCGTTCATTTCCTACGGCGATAACGACTATACCACGGGCACCTTGAGGAAAGGTATCAATCCAAATATTCTCCCGCCAGCAATGGGTAGATATTAGGGCAGACTGGGTTTTTCAGCCTTGGTGAGACAACTAGTCTAGGAGAACAAAAATCTTTGAATTCAAACCTATTAAACTCCGCTTAAAAAATTGACCTTGTGTCATAACTTGCCCAAGCGGAGGGGTTGGTAAATATATATACATGCATACATATATATATATATATATATATATATATATATATATATATATATATATATATATCGATTTAGAAACGAGTATAGTCTGAAATACAGCCACGATAAAACGGCAGTCAAATAAATCATGACACTAAGCGTCACAAATAAATATTTTTCGACATAATCTCCTTTATCGTAAGCGTATTTAATTCGGTGGTAAATATTAATCCAAAATAATGTATTGTAATAGAACATCAAATAATAACTGATTCTGGAAATAAAGATTCATTGATCTTGACTTGCATGGAATTAACTCTGTGAGTCAGTCCGTACAGTCTTTCTATCTGTGTATTTGTGTCTTTCTGTTCACACGCTCACACAAAGTCGGGCACTCACAGATTCACACATTCAGATGCACACACATGATCTGGAATTCTGGTACGTGGCAGATTACAGTAACCACACGTATATAGAAAAATAGAAAAAAATGGAATAATCCTTTCAGGCTTTATAAAAAGTTGCGAGTTGCCTCCCCCCAAAAAAATATCAGCTATGCTCTTCTTTCTTGGGGATGCTTAGAACAACTCCTGTACACACACACGCACACACGTGTATATATATATATATATATATATATATATATATATATATATATGCAAGCGTTATATGAAGGCGGTTCATAAATTAAAGAAACAGTCATTGATCGAAACTTTTGGGGTTCACTGAATGCAATAAATTTTTCGTTGTAATTTCTAGAAAATGAAATCAGATACTGAGAATAAATCTATTTATGTTGTGTAATTCCTGAAAAATTCACGCATGATATATTTACTGTATTTATCTGGATATTGCAGTCATGTTCATATCTAAAGTACATATTTCTTTCTTGGCTTGTTTATATATATATATATATATATATATATATATATATATATATATATATATATATATATATATATATATATATATTGTAAAGGATACATAAAACATTTTTATTAAGTCACATTTATTTGTCTCCGATCTGTGTCCAAAATATCATTCAGTTTCATAGAAGAAAAATATTTGCTTGCTGACGCTTTTCTTTATTTTGTTTTTGTTTTAATAAACAAATATTGACAGGGGGAGATTATTTAGGCCCTGCTGCGCCCTAGTGAATTTTCATAATCCATATAAGGGTGTAAGATTAATTACTTACAGTATATATTTCTTGAATCCCTTGTACATTTCGTTTTGCATTGTTTTCACAAAGGTTTTACTGAATCGAGATAAGATCTTCATAGATTCCCAATCTCGTAAAGAGATCATTCTTTTAACCTCTCGTCACCTTAGCTTACATAAGATGTAATTAATCTAAATTAGTAGACACACTTAGCATATTAGTAATCACTGTTGGGAATGGTATCGTTGACCCGAGTTCAAATCCAGGCAGAGGCTGTTGGCGTTCCACTTCGTACTAATATCCTTTGGATAGATATATATCTTGCTCTTCTCATTCCAGTTACGGGTAAATAGAGGAGATTGGGTGTTCTGTCCTTGTTCATGCATACTGTCTAGGAAAAAGAAAACTTTTAATTGAAATCAGTTTTATTTCGATAAAAAATATATATTCTGATTTTTTTTTCAACTACAGAGGAGTTGGGTAAATACATTGTTTTTCTATCTCACGGTACTAACTGTTTCTTCATGGTTCTTGGCCTAAGTAGCGAGCAGGATTAAGTTTGGCGGAAATAGGTGCTCTCAGTGTTACAAAATACAAAACAAAGCAGGTGAAGTGTAATTCAGATATTTCATGAAGCAACAATTATTAAAAATATTGTGAAGAAGGAACGTGGACTCGTAACGTCAACTGCTCCTTCCAGTTTTTGCAGCAAAACGATCACAGTCATACATCAGGTTATTATTTAGAAAATATTACCTGGCCGCAGGTTTTCGTCGAAATTGTATAAGCTACATGTCAGTTCTACAAAGAAAAAAAGGGAAAAAAACAAAAACGAAAAGGAAATGCACCCCTATTTTTTATTCATTCTTCGAGAAATCCTGGTTAGTTGTGCATATGACAAATACAAGAAAATAGGAGAAAAAAGGAAAACATCGATTTTGCAATGGGTTGAAAATACAATCAGAAACAGTATGATCGTGACATAACGTGAAATGAGCATGAGAATCTCTATGTAGCAATTTCAGATTCACTGGTCTTTAAAAATCCTTTCAATAGCAAACACACCATGTGCACCAGTCCAAGATATAATTATAAATGATCGGATAAAAACTGGCAAGACATAAGATAGATTAAGTAACCATAGCCACTTGATTAATCTCACTTGCACCACACAATTGACTGTTTGAAATGTGGGAGATATATCTACCGATCACTGTATGTATATATTTATGTCTGTGTATGTGTGTCAGTGTGTGTCTGCATGTGTGCGTATCTTCGTCTTTGTGTAAAAGTATTTCTTTTCACATGCACGTATCTATTCTCACGTGCACATGTAAATGCATTATAATTATACTCCTTGGAAGTTTTTTCCCTCTTGTTTAGTTTGGTTTCTTTGTTTAATGGTATATCAACATTTGTAGGTTATTTAATGCCAAAGCTATTCACCTAGAAGAACAGTAGTGGTGCTATTTAACCTATAGCTGGGAGGATAAGGGGGTTCATACCTTTCCTGAGGGTATTTGCCCGAAAGTGAACGTAATAGCGCGACTGGAGTACGAACTTGCTTACTACGATTCCGCACTCCATCACTTTAACTATTACACCACGAGGACACCCCCTTTCCCTCTTGGGTTAAATAATGATATCCAACTGAAGCTTAAGCGAGAGCAAGTATCCTTAGGACTCCAGGACTCTTTTCAGTATCCTGGTCGATCTCAATAATGCAGTAGTCTGGATGGTTTAGATTCCAACCCCCTTTCCAAGCCTACGTAGACCGTTCCAAGTGCACCAATTACAACTGGTATCACTGCAACCCTCATGTTGAACATTTGTCCCAGTTCTCAGCCAAAGTCCTAGTAATTGTTTCTATTTTCGTTTTTTTTTAATTTTCACTCATTGGTCCGTTGGAACGGTAAAATACACTAGACGGAAAGTTTTCTTTTATTTTGTTAATCATCGCAAAAGATTTTCCTTCTGGTTGAGATTACATAATATGTTTGTATCTCAAAATCCTGGAGAATTTTATATGAAACATTTTCCTGGTGTGATCCTGATTTGATTAGTGAATGTGCAATTCGTAAGTATGGTCAAATTTCATTTTACAACAGATTTCTCTAATTTTTCTATAACCCTTTGGCAGCAGGACAATATTATTTTCTTGTGCAGTTTACATAAGATCTTCTTTCTCTCCTAGTTATTGCCTCCTCTTGTATTTTTCTTAAGCTAATCATTCATAAATCTTATATCGTATAACCGCTACCATAAATCCAGTGACAGTAATTTTCCTTAACACCGCAACGCTCTTTTTTTTCTGGATGTTTGTTTTTAAGTCCTATGGATCTTTTGTTCTTCCAATGATTTTCCAAGTTATTCACGAATATTCCAAGTTTTCCTTTAATGTTTAGCGTTGATGTTATCATGTACACATTTACATTTTCCATCACTTTTCAGCTTATATTTTTTAAAATATTTTTACTTATTTACATGTTCATAATAGTTATCACTTTGTGTCGAGCTAAATTTAACAGACTCCTCTAAGTTTTGTCGGCATACTTTTTTTTATTTCTTACTTTCTTCGAATAATTTACTATCCGTCTTATCCACTGATCTGCCAAACGGTTCTTACTCGGAAAACATCTAAGGTCAGATTATAATCTATTTATTACACAGTTTCAATATTTCTGACGAATATTTAATAGTTCTTATTTTTTACTTTTTTAAAAATCATTCACCATCTGAAGACAACAATGAAAACAATGTATATTTCTTGTTTGCAAAAACGAGATCAGTTCTTGATTGGATGGTCACTCCGATGTTTTTTATTTATTCTGTTTTTCGCACTGTTTCTGCATTTGCCTGAAAGCAATTCCAAACTTACTTATCCTTGATGATAGAGAGTCCGCAAATTTCACTAACATTCAATGATACTGACTTGTTTTTTCAACAATGATGTCGACAGTTAATCTTTACCTATTTCTGATTTCCTGCATTTTTTTCTTTTTCTTCTTTTTTTTTTTCGACCGTGACAATTGATCCATCAACCACGGGAGCGCTAACTACTTACATATTTTGCTTATACGTAGGCGTTCGTGGTTTAGTGGTGATCTTCATTGAAAAGGATAAAGTGGTTTGATTTCAAATCCTGTATCTGGCTGTTTGCATTTACCATAGCTCTAAGACTCGGAGAAAAGTTCAGCTTCCAGCTATTCTACTAGCTATTGGCAAATAGTTGGACAGACTGGCTCTGAAAACTTGGTTTGAAAACTGATCCACAAAAACGAGAAATCTAAATATGTGAAACTCCTCTAAAACGATCCTGTGTCACATCCTGCGTGTCAGTGTAGGATTCAGTATATATATATATATATATATATATATATATATATATATATATATATATATATATATATATATATATATATATATATAGGTGGTGCATTTAATAGGTTTCAAGACTTTTTTGTACAGGCATTTAGAATTATCGTAGACACTTGAAAATTCAGTATGTCATTGCTATACATCTTATGAGATAACTAACATTTTTTCATGATTTCAGGTTCAAATGAACAGCTATAGCAGGAATTGGAATACACCATACTAAATCCTGATTGTCACAGCTGGTGAATTTCAAAAATGCAATCTGGACGTGTGGACACTTTAGAAGAACGATGTGAAATAACATTCTGTTTTAAACTTGGAAAAAAAGTCTGGAAACTTAGTTAATGATCCTCGTGTATATATATATATATACATATATATATATATATATATATATATATATATATATATATATATATGACCAAATTCTTTAGTTCTTCTGAAAAACACAAATATTTTCTCCAGCTTTCTGCCTCCTTTAAACATTTATTATGATCTGCAGAAACAATAGTATCATTCTATTTTATTTTTAGATAAAACACCATCTATAATCAATATCCATAATTTATACTTATGTTTTCTCTATTTTTAAAATATTTCACTTGATTTTTATTTGAAAGTAAAAAAAACATGTAGTGTATCATCATCATCATCATTAATATCATCATGAATGCGTGCCGCCAACAAAATTTTTATCCGTCCCTTTCGGCCATTGCCTTTTGTAATTCCTCTTGACACTTGCTAGTGTGTGCAAAAAAGTTTGGGAATGTATATTTTTATCTGATCAGATAATAATGGTATAATCCTATGTATGAGTCCCTTCATGAATTTCTTATTACTTCTCGAGCAAAATGTTAGGCGTGTAGTTCACCTTAATTTCAAGATTATCCGGGATGGGTGACAAGTACCCGTACAGCGACTGCTTCGTATGATGTTGCCTCCAGGATTTGCATCTTTCTTCCGTATTGCCGTTTAGCTTTTTCTCTAAGCGTTTCCTTAACGTGACATATCCCAAAAGAAATGTTATAGCAACTAAGAGCGATGTTAATATACAAAAAGGTAAATGATATACTGCTCTTAACTGGTTGTAAACCAATTGTATATCTGACATCTCTGATAAAATCAAATGGGAATTATTCCAAGCTATCACTGTATCAGTACTACTGTGTGACTGCACTGCTTGACTTTTGTAAAAACAATAATAGTAAGCATAGTGATGAAAATATTGTGAGACTAAACAAGGGATGTGTTTATAGATATCATTTAAATTATCCAATTTGAAAACGCAAGTTCAAGTTTCACATAGATTCATTTTATATATGTGCGGCTCCATGCTATCAAAGGAATAAACATTTAAGTAAGTTGCGATAAAAATAAACTAAAATATTTTTTGTAAAAATTAAAAATCAAAATTAATGTAAGAGCTATTTGTAATAACCTACGAATAAAATCATTCGTGCCGAAAAGAAGTTCGTCCTTTTTTTCATTCAGTAGAATTTAAAAATATATGTAAGAATATATAATGTTTATTAAGATTCTGAAAACGTTTGATTCGCATCAAAAATTTTCACTTTGTGTCAGTGAACCGGATACTCTTTACTGATTTTATAACTCTGCACATTTCAATGTCTCTGTTGGGGTGGAAATTATTTCAATGGTTAAATGTATTGAAAATAAAAGTCAACGAAAGATTTCCACAAGTATTAATTATAGTTTCAATGACGTAACCTTTACGAAGAGAGTTTTATCTTGAATGTTTTTAATACGATCAAACAAATAGATGTAAAATTATTTGCAGGAAAACTTAATAATAATAATAATAATAATAATAATAATAATAATAATAATACCACCAACAAATGGTATATGCAAAAGTCAGCACCGCCCTTGAAAAGGACAAGCATAACCTCCTATGGGACTTTGACATACGCACCGATCACCTAATCTCGGCCAGATGACCAGACTTTATAACAATTAATGTCCCGGCTGACCACAGAATAAAACTGAAAGAATGAGAAAAGAAGGATAAGTACCTAGACCTTGCTAGAGAATTGAAGAAACTATGGAATATGAAAGTGTCGATTGTACCAATTGTGATTGGTGCTTTTGGCACAGTGACTGAAGAATTGTTAAAGGGCATGGAGGATTTGGAAGTTGGCGGACGAGTGGAGACCATCAAAACGACTGCATTATTGAAGACGGCCAGAATACTGAGAAGTGTCCTGGAGAATTGAGGAGACTTGCTGTCGCTCAAAATACAGTGAAAAACCACCATCTAATGCTGATGTAAAGAACTCTAAAAGCGTAAACAATAATAATCTCGGTCAGATTACGTCACTAAATGATAGCCAACAAAAAAAGGGAACCTGCCGAATAGTAGTCTTTGCCGTTCCGGCACACCATAAAGTAAAATTAAAAGAAGGTGAAAGAAGGGATAAATGTCTGAAGCTGAATAAACTATGAATCATGGAGGTGACAGTGATACCAATTGTAATCAGTTTACTTGGACCAATACCAAAACAAAGGGTAAAAAGAACGGGAAGACTTAGAAATCAGAGGACAACTAGAGACTATCCAAACTACAGCAATGCTAACATGGTCTAGAATACTGGGAATATTCTTGGAGACTGAGGAGACTTGCTGTCACTCAAACTGCAGTGAAAAATCTTCAGCCAACGTTGGTTAGGAAAATTCTCAAAAGAAGTTAAACAATAATAGAAAAGTGATTATAAGTTCCGGAAAAACGACGACTGACATGAAATGACTATTCGCATAATTAGGGAAAGCAGCAAGAAGATATAAAAGGAATTAAAGACTGGGCCTGATCGGGTTCATAAGACAATCCCGTGAGAATTGTGCAAGACATTAAAATCTGACAATACTCAGAAATTGTATATTTGTCAAACCAGAACCTGACCTATAAATTTATATGAATACAGCTCTCTATGATTTTAAGCAAAAACGAATTGCCAAATCCAGGATAGATCGTTTGCCCAAGTGTTAATTAAAAAGAAAACATATTATCAAGTAGAGTTTATTTTTCCTCTCTGACGGACCATAGAGAGAACATCAATGAAAGCGATCTTACGACAGAGCTGAAAAATTAGCCGAACATGTACGTAACGGTCATACCAATTGTAGTTGGTGCCTTTGAAACGGTGATAGGAAAATTTAGGAACTCAGAAAATGGAAAGATAATTCTGCAAAGCTTTTTGTATATCATGAAAAAAAATATGACTTGGATTAACAATGAAATTAAAAAGAAGTATCTTCATTATGATAGACCAAACAACACAATAATCAACCGACATAAATATTACTGGATGCAATTAAAGAGTGAATTCATACTATACAGAAACAGAAATAAACAGCTGTATCTCATGTAAGTGCATGCAGTATGTTCATTTAAAAAATATACAAAACGGATATGACTTAATGAGAAAAAGGATCCACTGATTATGGTTCACATGATGGGGCTATAAACTTGCACTCATATACAATTTATTTCGTTTTAAGACACACATTCCTCTGAAAATGAAACGGCCTAATCAACCAAATCTATAATAAACTAGTAAATAGGTAAATGATAAATGTCAAATGTCCATCTTGAAGTAAATCAGGGCAAAATCAAAGAAAAATAAAACCAAACAAGCTAACAAAGAAACAAATGAAATCTTGAATCACTAGGTAAATGAACCGAAAAACTGGGGTACAGGAATATGTTAGTTCTGCCAGTCATCAATGGTCATCAAGAAACATTCATTAAGAGCTTTGCAATAAGTTTTGCAAAAAACGTAAAACTGATGACTAAATTGATATATTAAAGTCAGTTTTGTAAATAAAAATCGGCTAGACAAGTCATGAAAATCCTTAAGAATTGAAATTACTTGTTCTCGCTTGATCTCAAGCACGATTTGTCGTTAGCTCCCCGAGTGAATAATAACATCATCCGAAAAAACAACAGTACATACAGAAAAAAGAAGCTACAACAGCAACAGCAACAGCATCAATGACATTAATATCAGCCAGATTATCGACACCATTATTGAAATCAGCTAGAATAGCAAGAAAAGTCTTTCAGACTCCTGCAGTCAGTCTGACTCAAGCGAAAGCCCATTTGAAAATGCCATTGAAAAAAAAAACTTGCTCGGAGAATAAAATAATAAAACAGACGAGTAGACCGAGGGATGGTCAACAAAAAACAAAAGGGAGCATCCGAATAGTAAATCTCGGAGTTACGTCGGATCACTCAGGAAAAATAAAGGACAGCAGAAAAGGGAGATAAATATCAAGACCTTGCTAGAGAATTTAATAACTATGTAACATGAAAGTTATGGTGACACCATTTGTAATGGACGCAATCAGAACAATCTCCAAAGTCTTAGTAAAGGAACAGAGAAACTTTAACACAAAAGATCAAATAAAGAACATCCAGACTACTGCATTATCAAGATCGGCCAGAGTATTAAAAAGACTCCTGGAGAATTGAATAGAGTTGCTGTCATCTAAATTCCAGTGAGAAACCATCAGTTAACTTTGATGTGAAAAACTCGCAAGGATTAAGAAAAAATAATAATATCGAGAAAACCATGAAATTGAGATCGTCCCGAATACTGAAAAGAGTCATAGAGACTTGAAGATATTTTATGTCACTCAAACTCCAGTGAAAGACCATCATCTACCGCTGATGTGAAAACCTCTCTAATAATAATAGCAAATGTAAACTATGCGTAGCAACAAAATACCAAATGTAGACTATGCGGTGACAGAGATGAAACCATCAATCACATAATAAGCGAATGCAGCAAATTGGCACAGAAGGAGTACAAGGCTAGACAGGACTATGTAGGCAAGGTGATCTACTGTGAAATGTGCAAGAAATTTAAGTTTGACTATGCCAACGAATGGTATATGCACAACCCAGCACCTGTCCTAGAAAATGACACACACAAATTCCTATGGGACTTTGATATACATACTAATCATCTATTCTCAGCCAGAAGACCAGACCTTATAATGATCAACAACAAAAAAAAAAAAAGAAAATCTACAAAATTGTTGACGTTGTTGTCTCGGTTGACCACTGAATAAAATTGAAAGAATGTGAAAAGAGAGATAAGTACCTCAACCTTGCTAGAGAATTGAAAAAAAATATGGAACATGAAGGTAGCAATTATACCAATTGTGAATGGTGGTCTTGGCACAGTAACTCACAGATTATTAAAGGGCCTGGAAGATTTGGAAGTCGGCGGTCGAGTGGAGACCATCCAAACAACAACATTATTGAAAATGGCCAGAATACTGAGAACAGTCCTGGAGAATAGAGAAAATTGTTCACTTAATCTACAGTGAAAGACCATCAGCTTTCGCTGATGTGAAAAACTCTAATGAGTACTAATAATAATAATAGCAGTAGTAGCAGCAGCAGCTTCACGACATAATGATCAAAAGATAAATGTTGAAACCAGAGTCCGTCCATGAGAATGAGTTTCATAAAATACTTCGGGATTTTGAGATACAACGGGTCACCTAATCGGGTTCCAAACTAATATTAATCAATATGAAAAACAAACAACTAGTAATCTAAGGCATTTTGCTGTTCTAGTCAACCCAGAATAAAAATAAAAGAAAGGGAATAAATGTATAAACAAAGAACCGAAAAAGCTGTGGAAAATGAAGGTGACGGTGATGTAAATTCTAACTGGTTCACTTGAAATGGTCCCCAAAGGCTTGGAAAATAGATTGGAGAAAAGGAAAATAGAGAAAGAATCAAAACCATTCAGACCCCAGCATTGATCAGGTCTGCTAGAAGAATCAGAAGAGTCCTGGAGACATCATGAGACTTGCCACTTCTCAGACCACAAGGAAACATCACCAACAAACAGTCCTGTGAAAAAGTAACCTTGGCTCCAAAATACTATAGAAGATAACATTTTATATTATGATAAACATAAACAGAATGAAAACGTAGAGACGACTGAGTGGTGCCAGTTTTTCACAAGGAATCAATCAAACAATATTCAGTCAAACTGTATAAGATTCGAGAAAATGGACTCTGTAGATTAATTTCTGATGTGGGTTTCTCTTATTGCCATCATATTCCATATCTTATTGTATGTGTATTATGTTATCCTCTTCAAGTTTATGCAAACATCAATATATCTGTCGTAAAGAAGGCCTTTCATTTGAAATATAATCGGTTGAAGAATCAGTAAATCCACTTGATAACCACAAATATACTCCATGAAGAGGTATATGAGATTCATATGTATTGCCCGATTTTAGAATACTGAAAATTAAAGACTTTTTTATATGGCTACATATTTTGTAGTTAACCAATGTATCATGTACACTAGATATATTTTATATGGATTTTAGTTTAGTATGGTTGGATTTTACGGTATTTTAACTGTGGTTAGTTTATTTTATTCCAAATAATGTTATTCGGTATTTTTATGGTATGGTTCTTACTTGTGCTTTTTTTTGTGGTTATTTTTTGTTTGTGGTTATTTTTTTTTTGTGGTCTTTTCTACTTTTCCAGTTTTTTATTGTATCTTAGATGACACACATAGTTACCGGGCACATTTGTTCTGGGAGAGGGAAAACTTGATCACCACTCCACCATAGGCAATAACTAATTCGCTGGGTGGAGTTCAGTACTTGGTGCGCAAGAGGAGCTTCCAAAATGGAGAAAGCCGACAGGATCAAGCACTTTATTGACGACCACGAGCAAGTCTCGATTCGTGCGTTCATCCCACTGGCAATAAAACGACCTTGAGACAAATCCAACCCGGTTGAAAAACGGATAACTAGAATTTGGTACTACTTTCTGTTAGTTATTGAAAATTTCAGCATATGTGAATAGATTTTCGATGGATTGATTTATTGTGACGGCATGTCAATTCATCGAGGGTTATTTTATGCCTAGAGGTTGGGGCACTGCTCTCTCATTTACGTTGATTTAGCTGTTTCTTACCTTTTTTTTGCATAGAGACTTATCAAATATAAATAGTTTTTCGACATTTCTATTCAACCCATGGATGGAACTTTTAAAGATATTAACTTTCCAGGTCCGAGTGGACCTGAGAGTAATATCAATGAAGGTGTACAGCCATTTTCTAAATTGAAGCCTCACTAGAACTTATTTCTATGGATTATTATACGGCACCCTATGCAGTACTTTGGCCTAATTGGCAGAGTGTTCGCCAATAGTTCGGGAGACCGTGGTTAAATCGAATATCAAGTCATACAAAAGACTCTGAAAATGGTACTTCATGCCGCCTTGCTGAACCTTCAGCATTATAAAATACGGATCAAGGGTAAAGTGGAACAAAAACAGGAGAGGAGTAGCTCCCTTCCCTATACCTCGCCATCGAAAAAGGTTCATTCGGGTCGCACTCAACAGTGTTCCCAAACATATTATGTCGTAAAATAGCTCAGTTATGTGTAATGGACTTTCTTGATAATTAAGAATATATTTTATATGTGAGAATTATATATAAGGTATCGAATCATTTTTCTTTATTTTTCAGATGTTAGAAACTATTCAGACACTGAGAGATTTAGAATGGTAAGTGATCTTTACTTTTCTTCTCGGGTGCATAACATTTAACCCTGAATTGCATAGGGGAGAAGTTGTCACGTCTTCGAGAAATCAGAATTGGAAATACATTCAAATCAAAGCAAAATATCAATAAAAAAACAACTTTACTTTTTTGATTATATATATATATATATATATATATATATGTATATATATATATATATATATATATATATGTGTGTGTGTGTGTGTATATATATATATATATATATATATATATAATGTGGGTATGAACATAAGCAAATGAAAATAAACAAACGATTCATGTAAATATGTTGTTGTATCTAAATGTCCGAAGACTGAGAAAAAGTTCCATTAATAGAAATAGGTTGTCTGGCAGATACAAATCTGTGATTGTATGAATAGTGAACATTGAACTAACTGCCTATTTGGTTGGCGGCTCATGTTTTTCAATATTGACTGTTAATGTATCGAAATATATCAAACACACACACTCTCTCTCTCACTATCTCCTTTTCTCTCTCTCACTCTCTCTCTCACTCAGATATATATATATATATATATATATATATATGTGTGTGTGTGTGTGTGTGTGTGAGTATGTGTGTGTGTGTGTTTGTCAACTTGACTACATAAGCAGGGTGTCTCAATTTCTGTTTTAAACGTTGTATAACAGTCTTAAATTTAGAATTTTCCTTCAACTTGACCTCTTGCTATACCAAGACTAAAGAGCAGGGTCTACCTCACTATATACTCATAGCTGAAAGGAGAATAGTTGGATGCAAATCTTTAAGAAGAGGTTAACTCAGTGGGAAATTTAAAGAGCATGGTGCAGGGTTTTAATTGGTGACTCGATGTCCATTTTCAATCGCATGTATATATATGTATATATATACAGAGAGGGAGAGAGAGAGAGAGAGAGAGAGAGAGAGAGAGAGAGAGAGAGGGAGGTAAGATCTAGAGGAAAGAAATATAGAATGGCAGAGTTTATGTGTGCGTGTATGTGTGTGTGTGTGAGCAACGTCATTCTGTTTTGAATCCTTTTTCTCCTGATATCTCTCACGACTGTTTTCTTTGTTTTTATCTTTGAAATCGATATCCCTTATCAGTGGAAAGGAGGTAACCAACACTAACACAAGGAAAAAGCACTGATGGATTATAATTGCTTCATAAATTGATTTATACGTTATGTAACCGGCTCTATACTACATCTGGACTGAATAATCATTTGTCATATAAATATATAAAATGGACTCGTGATAATTCATTTTGTTTCAGCTTATCTGTCGACTGCAATTTAAAAAAACGTTTGTTTTCTTTTAATTTTGAAACAAATTTCTGATTCATTAACAATTTACAATCCAATCATTGAAATTTTCTTTGTAAAAGAGTTCCTATTTTGTTGATTTGTTCGATGTAACTTTGAAATAATATTCATTCAAGCTTAGAAATGACACGCATTATAGGATGAAATAAGTGAAACATCATCAAAGTAAAAGGTGAAAAAATAGAAAGAGTAAGAAAATACGTTTACGTTTTTCTCTTTAAAGAATGATTCAAAAATTGCCTCCTTATGAAATCACTTCCGCCAAATAAAACAAAATATTTTAAATAAATATTACTAACGAGGAAAAATAGCGAAAATGAGTAGAAGAAAAATAGGTATTCAAGCCTTAGTGGCACCAATAAAACAAAATATTTTAAATATATGTCACGTAGAAAAATAGGAAAAATAGTTAACGGTGTTTTTTTTTTTAGTGTGGGGGGGGTTATCGTGATATTGACTTTTTACTTTCGTATTTCTGGTTCTTTAAACGATTAAAACTCTAAGAAAGAAAAGTAGAAAAAGGAGAATTCAATTCGAGCTCAAAGAATAGCTTTTAAAGATTTGATTCGTTATATGCTCAGTAATAATTTACCGACTCATATTTAGCAAAATTTAATCAGGAATAAAGGTATATGTCGAATAGATGCATCTAGTTACAATCAGAATTGTGATGTGGCATTAGAAAAATATTATATTGATGATTAAGAACACCCTACATACTCACATGTACACACAAGTACTATATATATATATATATATATATATATATATATATATATATATATATATATATATATATATATATATATATATGTGTGTGTGTGTGTGTGTGTGTGTGTGTGTGTGTGTGTGTGTGTGTGTGTGTGTGTGTTAATGTTAGAATAGCGTGAAAAGAATCAACGGCTCTACGTGAATATCAGTTTCTCGCATATGCGGCTATTATAGATTCTTAGTCTGATATATATGATCGACTGACACTCATGAATATATATATATATATATATATATATATATATATATATATATATATATATATATGAAGAAAAATTGACAACAAGTAATCCAAATAGAAGGTGGGGATTTATACAGAACCAAAGTCAGTCGACATTATAGCGTTTCGGTTCTGCTGAACCATCATCAGGATTGTGAGGGGTTTTATTAGTGATGCTAAGTGTAGATAGATGTATAAAAAGTGTAAAAATATCTAAAAATTGGAAAAAGTTGTACCATAAGTAAAGTTGGCTGTTTATGACAAGAAAAATTGGCCGTTTGATTTTACTTTTTGTCAATTTTTCTTCACAAATTGTCGGATTACTATCCATTATTTTCTTCGATATATATATATATATATATATATATATATATATATATATATATATATATATATATATATATATATATATATATTCTCTCACTTATATTGATCCTATTCTATCTATGAATATTGCAAATTTTATAAAAAATATTTGAAAAGGAAACGGTCTGCAAGGGAATTTGGTACTTTACATTGTATTTTCGCAAACTATCCACTTAGCCTTCATCTTTAAGGGGGCAATAATGATTTGGTCAGTCTTTTGGTTTACATAAAGAAAATTGATTTTATAAGGTTGTGGTTCCCTTTGATTCCAGAATTTGAGACTGCGAATGTCCTGTTGGAGTTAATTAAGAGTGTACTCTCTCTCTCTCTCTCTCTCTCTCTCTCTCTCTCTCTCTCTCTCTCTCTCTATCACACTCGCTTGCCCACTTTGTGTGTGTGTGTGAAGTTAGGATCGGTTTAATTCAGGTTTATCTATTTTTTCATTCGGAGTCATCAGTTTGGTATATTGGCATTATCTTAAAGATTTGATTACTTCATTCATAAAGGTGATTTTAAATTAAGTCGCTAATGATAATTATTTCACTTCCACAAGGATAACGGAAAAAAATTATATTTATCCATTTAAATGTTCATTAGTTGATTGCATTTCTGACAATAAAAAAAAACCGTAATTTACATTAGCCACACCACCAAAAAAATGATCTTGGATGCTCACTCGACACCTATCAAGTTCTTGCCCCATACGTCAGCATTTAAAAAAAGCATAATTCTCTTACCGCTACGTATAGAAATATTTTCGTTGATAAATGAAAAATACTTCATACAGTCAATAAAATCAAAATATAATTTTTTTAATCCTAGAAATTTTCTTTAAAACAATTTGGAGGAGCCATAATTAATAGAATTAACTTTGAAACTAGAGATGATATTTTAAAATGTTTAAAATAGATAGATAGAACAATCTGTATTCCTAAATTTTCAAAATGATTGAGAGAACGTAATAGAAATATTTAAAAATAAACTGCCAGAACCACTTAGCACCACCTTGTGGGTATAAACAAGCCTCTCTTTGATGAGAAAAACTAAACAAAATAATAGATTAGTTTAGATATTGAACAGTTTTAATTAAGACGTTACTTGATAATGGTTTTGAAAAGAACCAAAAGTACTCGGCTTACCCAACCTTCTTGGAGGAATCATTAATAAATTTCAAGATCGTAACATAAAAATACATTTGGACTATAGAAAGAAAAAAATAAAAGGCTTCAAAATTACAAGGATTCCATTTTACTTAACCCTACCCGTTTAAATGAAAAAAAAATGCTGTCTGATTACACCTTTTTCCATTTTCATTAAACAATTACGTACACTACGACTCCATTGAATATCTGCTGATGTGATAGAATAAAGAAAAAAACCTTTAAAATCTTTAATAAACTTATTATCAAGGAATTCTTATTCACAAAACTTTTCTCATGAAGATGGCTTAATGTCCAAACTAATTGAGGACCATGAAAAAACAAAAAGCTAAATTTTATTACTATTTTCTTTTCATTTATTTTCATCTGTCTGTCTGTCTGTCTGTCTGTCTGTCTCAATATATATATATATATATATATATATATATATATATATATATATATATATATATATATATATATATACTCAAACACAGGTGTATATACGCCCCCCATATATATATATATATATATATATATATATATATATATAATATATATATATATATATATATATATATATATATATGAAGACGATTATTTCTAAATTATGATATTATTAGATTTACTCAAGATTACGTAAAGAAGTTGTTGACCATATTCCAGGGTGACCCGAATGATCCCTTTTTCAATAGCTACGTAGCTACAACGCCAAAGTGAAGGTTATGTTGCAACTCCTTACCCTAAATTGATCAACTCACCCTTAATACGTACCTTATAGAGCTGAGTGTAAATCAAGGGGTATCAAGTACCTGTTTTTGAGTCTTTATTATGACTCGATCTAGGATCAAATCCGGGTCTCCCGGGCCGTTGGCGAACATTCTACTCACTAGGCTAATGGGCCGGTGAAAATTCATTAAAATACAAGAATTTCGAAAAATTTCATACAATGATTTTCTTTAACGCATTACAATAATTAAATTCATATTTGTGAAAAACGTACGTGCTTCTCCAAGACAAATACAAACGACAAAGCATGTAAAATAGTCTGTGTCAAGAAAAAGCAAGCGCTATAACTTAAAAATGTCAGCAGTTTCTCTTAATATTTTCAACTTTACACAAGAAATTTGCGCTGATTTGAAACTTTCGAAATACATCGCAGCCAATTAATGCTAATTTTAAAGGTATGAGTAAACACATCTGGATTTAAGGAATAATATCAATTTCATTATTCATCTATTTCTACAAACACAAGTGAACCTTCATCGGAAAATTTACAAAGCCGATTTGATATGAGATTGTAATTATCACAGCATACACAACCGTTGTCTACGTCAAGAATATGAACACTTTAGTTTCATAAGGAGGAGAAATTCCTGGCATTTTGTCCGCAATAGTTTAAGAATTCTCTTCAGAGAAATATTTGCCTCCAATTAAAAATGGTGAAACTTTCTAATAACTTACAAATTTTGTGGGGATAATGAAACAAGTGGCATTATTAAAGGTGTGTGCTGAACTACTTTCTAAATAAGGAGTTTCTTTTTGTTGAAAAACTACACCATACTTTAGTCTCTCTCTCTCTCTCTCTCTCTCTCTCTCTCTCGCTCTCTCTCTCTCTCTCTCTATCTATCTATCTATCTATATATCTATCTATCTAACTATCTCTCTCTTCCCCCCCTCTCTCTCTCTATCTATCTATCTATCTATCTCCAACAGTTCACGTCTCTGTCTCGGTCTTTTTCTCCCCCAAACGAAATGTCAGTGAATTGTCAATAAGTTGGAATTTCTTTTTAATCATTTCTCTATATTTTCCGAAGCAGTATTTTTACTTTTATTTTTCTCTCTCATCTGAGAATTTATGTTTAAACATTCATATTTGTATTATAATAAAACCTACGTTTTACTTACTATTACCCGAGCAATTTCTGTGAGACTATTTTGCGAAAGACTTAATAGAAATGGCTAATAATTACTTTTGAATTCTTGATATACTCAACTTTTCTTGCAATGTTAATATGATACATGATGACCGTAAATATTTCTCTTTACTGAATCGCCTATTTCTTATCAATGGAATATTCTGGTGATGTTAAAATTTTCTCCCAACTGACAAAGGTAAGAACAATTAAGCCCATATCAACAAATAAAAAAAATATGGTAAATAAATCGGAATTGTTATCATAATAAAATACATTAATACTGATAAATATAATACATATTTTGATATTACTATTAAATATATATATATATATATATATATATATATATATATATATATATATATATATATATATATATATATCAGAAATTAATTTAATAATAATGGTTATGAGAGATATTTCAACATTATATATGAAATAAATTTCAACATTAGATTTTCTTGTAGATATTGGCAGAAAGAATGTTTACTTGAAACGTAATAAAATAAAAAGAAAGATGAACACCTTTGATTGACGTACTTTAATTATTTCTTTTGAAATGCAATTTTTTTTTTTCTGCAGTTAAATTTACTATATAAATCTGATGCTAATTCTACTTTAATGGCAATGAAGGGAACCAATACATGACTGATCTAAATCATATTAATTTTAAAAAATGACTGAATTATTTATGGAAACATTCTTTAGATTTTTTTCTTGACTGAATTATATTAGGTTTTCAATTTGTCTTTGAGAACTACTGTTCCAAAATTAATCATCGGTCTCATATATATATATATATATATATATATATATATATATATATATATATATATATATATATATATATATATATATATATATATAAACATTTTGTTGGTCCAAGGAGAGAAAAAATGTATATAATTTGAAATAAAAGCTGGCATCCTTGGCATTTGTTCTTAAGTTATTTTTAACACGTTTCTAGCGTTTTACATCGTCTACAGGAAGTAAATGATTTGTATATTTTCAGTGTTTTATTTGTTCTCCTTTATTGCTGCTTCCTCCTCCAATAATCCATGATAGTTGCTATGCCACAAATTTAGACTGACCACCAATATTTCTTCCTGATTGATCGTGTGTTTGTTTGTACGTGCATGTATGTGTGGTGAGTCTTTGAAAGAACAATATATATATAATATATATATATATATATATATATATATATATATATATATATATATATATATATATATATATATATATATATATATACATATAGACGAAGAAATCTCTATACACATTCTACAGATGTATTCTGCTATATATACACGGAACCTGTACCAAACATAATTGGATGTTTTTACCAAATGTCGAACGGATATAAAAAATGCCGATATGAGGAAGTCTTTCGATATAATATATTTCTGTCCGGAAAAATATACTCAAACATAATTGGTCGGTAGTGGCAGATATCAACCAGATGAAAATAATATCCGTTCGTGTACGTTACAAATATAAATCTATTTCTGTCCGAAAAAAAATGTTAAACACATGATGAGGTCATCAGATGTTGGCCAGACGTAAACTAGAATGATTTGAAGTATTCTACTATAATAATCTATTTATACCCGCAGAGACATATTAAACATGCCCAAAGTTGGTACTGACTTATTCATTGAAAATCTCAGAGTAAAAGCATTCGGCCGATTTTTTAATCCATAGAAATGGAAAAAGAATCTCTATCAATATATATCAAACAGCACTTTCTTCCATTGAATATATATCAAATATAACTGTCACCAAATTTCTACCAGATGGTAACAACTTTTGCTTGATAACGTCAAGGAATATAATTAGTTTTGGCTAATAGGAATATTCGTATCGCAATGATGTCGCATGGAAGTTGATCTGTTCAGACGTATATATAAATTCAACCATAAGTGGGACTGAAAATTGGCGGCAACAGCTGTCGACCAGTACAAAACGTGTCATTTCAGTGAAGTCTGTATAGTTTATATATCAACTTCTCTGAAGTGTCAAGTGTTAATCATTTATCATAATTTACATAGAAAGTTTTGAATGTCGGCCATATTTAAACAATTCAACCCAGAAAGTGTATTACAACATAAATGGCCGGCGTCAGTAGATACCAGCAATATGTAAAAAAAATGTCGTGTCAGGTAAGTTACCTATATAATCTATTTCTTCCCTAAAAAATTGAACTGGACGGTGTCAACAGAAGTAGTCTAGATTTAATCGATATTTAACCGTTATAATCTGTTGATGTCAGCTGAAATAGGCTACTCATTCAAAAGAAGAAAACGTATGATGCTGACCTTTTGATTCAAATTCTCAGAGAGGAAGAATTCTGTCGATAACTTGTCCTATTGGTTTTAATTACGTTTAATTATGTTTTTGGTCAGACACATTAAATCTTGAAAATTACTTGAAACGGTATTGTTTACATCTGTTCTGCATCTGTTTGACATATGGCAGGAGAAAATATGCAAAAAATAACGCAACGGCGTTACTTAATGTTGATCAGATAAATTCAATGACACTTTGATGAATTGTAGCCATATAATTCATTTCTAACGATAGAAAATTCCATATCGAAGCTGCTAACCTGTTAATATAAATACTCTATCAAGAGGCATTTGCTTTTTCTGTTAACAGGAAATATAGCAAATTCTTTCTAGGAAAATAATAATAATAAAAAAAAAACAACATGCAAACATTGTAAACATTTATGATCCGTTTCATCAGATATCTTCGAGATGAAAACATTGTTAATACAAGAATGTATGTCGGTATAATCTCTTTCTGCATTAAAAATATATATTAAACATAATGTATCCGTATTTAGGTATACATTGAAAATAACTCTCATCAAATGTGGTCCAGATGTAAAAAATGTTACTTTAAGGAAATATACCGATATAATATATTTCTGCCAAGAAAAATATTCTAATCATATCTAATGTTGTCATCAGATGCTAGCTTGTTCATACAAATTCACATGCTTCTGATATCTAAATCCATTTATGCACGTAAAAATGTACTAGAATAAATAAATGTCGACACCAGATCTCGTCTAGTCGAAAATCATGTCTGTTTGCTGTTGTCTTGCAATCCACCCATAGAAACATTCATATAGAAATATTGTCACCGGAGGCTGGGCTTTTCTTATAAATTCTCAGATTTGAGGCAATCAACCAACTGTGTGAGATAATATATGGTGAACATACATAATAGGTGTCTTTAGATGTTAACCTGATTAAAATGCTTCAGTTCATGAAACTCTATCGATAACATCATTTTCTCAGACGAAAAAAAACAAAACCAAAAATAAAACGTAGTTAACATAGTTGATCTTTTTCACCAGATATCTCCTAGATATAAAAAATTCTTCTTTCAAGGAAGTCTACCAATCTCATGAATTTCTGTACGAAAATATACGTATATTAAACAGAACTTTCTTCCATTAAATACATATTGAATATAACTGTCAGCAAATTTTTACCAGATGGTAACAACGTCAATTAGCAAAAGTCTTTTCTATCAGCGGAAACGAATCAAAATCACATTAAAGTTGACGAATTATTCGGACTTGTTCAAACAAATTCTCAAAGTAAGACAATTCTTCTGATATCTAAATCCATTTATGTCCAGAAAAATATACTAAAATAATTGAGCCGTGACACCAGATGTCGAAAAGATGAAAATAATGTGTTTCATGAAGTTTTTAATATAATCCATAATCTGCCGATGAAAAAACATTCAAATACTAGATTTTTACCGGAGGCTGAGTTGTCCTTACAAGCACTCAGACAGAGTCATTCACTTTCTGTTTGCGTAAATATATACTTGATATATATTAACTATCTCACCAGTTAACGAGCAAAATGTATTTTACGAGTCCTGAAACGTCAACCGATATAATCATTTTTTTTCGAAAAAAAATACTAAAAATAGATAACCCATTTCACTAGACGTTGCCCAGATATCAACATTATTAGTTCGAGAACGTCTTTCAATATAATATATTTCTACAAATATAAGGTATTCACATTAACGATATATTAAATTTAAGTATCATCAATCTTTTACCAGATGTAAACAAAGTAATTTCGATGAAGTCAATTTCTGCCATGAGAAGGATATTAAACTTACTAAAAGATAACGTTAAATGATGAAGTTCAAATTCTTCGAAAGGAAATATTCTACCGATATGATCAAAGCTATATACATTCTTCAGTGGTGTCACTAGATGTCATTCTGATGAAAAGATGCCGATTTTAGGAAGTCTACTGATATAATCCGTTAAAACCGCTCAGTTACGTTTTATTTCTAAAAACAAAAATTTCCACATATGTTGAACAGATATAAACTGTACTGGTACGAGTAAGCCTTCTCATATAATATGTTTTTAACCAAAAAGATATCGCAAGCATAATTGAAAGCTATCAGCAGATGTCGCCCAGATGTTAACAATGCTGGTTCGAAAACGTCTTTCAGTATAATCCATTCCTGCCCGAAAAAT
>OY757930.1:13850632-14050632 GCA_963585895.1 Sepioteuthis lessoniana
TACTCCAGTGAAAAACCGCCACTTAAAACTGATGTGAAATTTTCGGATAGAGTACAAATAATAATTAGGAGAAGAATCAGAAGAAAAGGAAGAAACAAACGACATGAGAAATATAATTATTTATTTATTTTTTCATGACAGCATTAAATCTGAGACTAATTAGTCTGTTTACATGGCATGTACAACCGGGTACGAAGGGGATGTATTCGTTAAAAAAGATTGCAGTCTTTGTGGTACATGGCGAGTACAATCAACTCTTCTGTAAAAAGAATATATATATATATATATATATATATATATATATATATATATATATATATATATATATATATATATATATACGGTGTGTGTGTGTGTGTACAAATAGCAATAGAAACTTTACCGATATGAATTCAATTTATTTATTTTCAGTCGGGTAAGTGCTAATTTTTAGATGATGGTGAGATATTTCAACGTTTTACACCAGAAAGGCAAGTAAAATGGGGCGAATTTTAATTGATCCCGTGGGTATATGTAATAGTCCGTAAAACCATTATATGTTCGACATATTCTTTTCTACCTCAATCTGCTCCAATAACATGAGTCCAAAAACTGACATTTTAAACAAGAATATTATAGAACTACGTGTAGAGTATATAATTCATCTGTAATCATCATGTAAACGGGTAGGTTTATATTCCATGCTAATTTTGGAACTCGGAATTAGAGTGTCTTGAGTTTATTAATATAACTATCTGCCGATTGCTATGAATCAGGTCATGGGAATTTTTGACCTCACCAAAAAATATAAACAAAAAACGAAACAAAAAACAAACCAGAAAATAGTGTAAGATGTATTTCTTTACCTTAGTGACAACTTCACGTGGTATAAAACTATTTTTAAGTGGATTAAAACTGATTTGAATTCAGAGTTTTCATTTTCCTAAATTGGTTGCCTAAACAAGGCTAAATAACCCAGTCTACTAAATATTTACCCAGAGCTGAGGGGATGAAATAGCTGGATCCATGGTCGTTCACTTTAAGTTATTCGCAACCAGCCTCTTTCAGAAATTGACTGTGAGGTATGTTTAAAGAAGATGACAAATTTTGAAAAATAAGGTCTTTGAACTTGAGAGAATACGTTGTTGGCCACAGACAGTAAAAGGAGGATGTCGGACGGCCAGGATTCCAAAATAATTGACAGAGAAAGAATCCAATGCGGACAAAAAACAAGAGGGACCATTGTGAATTAATAAAGATAATTTTGAACATCTAAGAATATTTTTTCTTTTCTTTTCATTCAATTTAAATCTGTTATGAAACGGTGTTTGCATGATTTAGACTGAACGGTGGAATAAGGAAATTTCTTTGAGATGGTGTTCATTGTCAGGTCCACCTAGATCATCCACCTATAAATGCAAATACAATAATAGTGAATTTACAATTTACTGTTGACTTTTGTACAGTTTCAAAAAAATTCAAATACGATAATTTTTCTTTAATTCCTGGGAATTAATCAAATTTTGATAAATATAAATAGGTATTTTTACTCTTCCTGAGGAGAGTCCTGAGCACCCAACATTTATGAAACATTGCGGAGACTATAGCGACAAGTAGGATGGAAAAAAAAAGACTCCAAAAATGATTTAATGCCGGATAGAAGACTTAACTTGTTGCTAACAGTTACAATAGCTCGTTATTATTGGATTCCGATTTTACACAAACCTCTCAGCAAGGGGTCCAGTCTTTAAAATTCAGTGATTGCTGATGTTAAGGATTTGTTTTCTCTACCAAACAATCACCCAACTATTCATTTATTTATTCCGTCATACGAATAATCATTACGAAGTAGCAATGTATAATAATATATTCATCATTATCTTCAAAGTCCTCCTAAATATTCCTTGAATATATTTGTCCACAGAAAACAACCATTTCCTTTTTTTAGTTGTATTTTTCTTTCTTAGATGATTTATTCATTGATTGAAATCTTTTTATATCCTGTCAACTCCGATAGGGTTATTTTATGCCAACAGTTTAGGGAATTGCGTTCATTGTACCGTTATATTTACATATGCGTGTTTTTGTCTAAAAAATATTTGTGTACAAATATACGATATTAAGTATTCCTATCTTATACAAATAATATGCACACAATGGTATGGTTTCAAGTATTCTTATCAAGTACGAATAATTTATACAAAATTATATAAGTTATAAGTCGGCCGACTATTGCCAAGGGCGATTCGAACGCTCCCTTTTCAATAGCTACAACACCGTGATTTAGAGAAAGGCGCAACTCCTTTCTCTGGATTGCTCAGAAAAATGGTATCAAGATGCAAATGAATGAGATATCGAAAACATCAGCCGTTGGAAAAATGACGAGTTATCAAAAATCAACATCTCCTTTAGTGAGCTAGGAGTAACCAGATAAGCTTGGTCTATCAGCACAGACCAGATCTTCCGCTTCACACTAACAATCACTCATCTAAGCTTACAGTGTCACTCTCTCAAGTATAGGTATTCGAGTGTTCGGTAAATCCAAAAACAACGATGGGATATCACACTTCTGTATCTGTTGGTGACTGGTGTACGAAGAGACAGACTTTTTTGCAAATCGAAAAATTAAAAGACACGGACAGAGTCAATAAAATGAAATAAGAAAGTACTCCCCTCTGTGTCCACTTTACATTGCCATTGATTTCGACTGCCTCAGAGACTGATCGGAGAAAACAAAGCAACAGAAGTCTTATTACTTAAAGCGAGTAATTTTTTGGATATTATTTATTCCCATCCGTTGACTACGTTATACAAGAACTCTTGTTTTATTTATTTGACTTGGTTTAATATCACTTCAGCCAGTGCAGGTAATTTAATGGCAAAGTCATCCTTTTGATACTATTTATCCATAACAAGGATGAAAGTGTTTTACATTTTTCCGTAAGGTATCAACCCAAGAGTGAAACCCCCTTATCCTCCGAGCTAAGGGTTAAATAGTACCACTACTATTCTTCTAGGAGAATAGCTTTGGCAATAAATAACCTACAAAGGTTGATATACTATTAAAAAAGAAACCAACCAACCAACCAGCCAAACAAAAGTGAAAGTAATAGTATCATTGGATTTCGAACCTGTTTACTTCAATGCCGCAGTCCAACAATTTAGCCATAATGCCCCGAATACATTGACTATAAATCTTTCTACATTATCTAAACGATGTGGTTAAGTTTAAGAAAGGCGAGCGTAAAAGAAATCGCTAGTAAATGTATTTTATTGATTGCTTTTGATGGAGTCAAATGTCAACATTGAGATGTTCGTTTCTAGGAATACGTCTTAGTTAAAATAGAGTGAGTTGGATTTCTTATAGACCTTAAATTGAAGATAAATCATTTATATCCAATTAGAACATTTTTGCAGGGTCTTCTATTTTATATAAATTTAATCAAGTAAGCTGTTAAGGTTTAATCGAATTAAAATCGCAATATATTTAAGCAATTTCATTGAAATCGACGTTGTTTCATTGAATCATGAACGATAAGCATGTATTCCTGCATTTTTAGTAACAACGACGTTGAGAATAATTGGTTAGAGTTCCTTTGTTTTTTTATAATCCTACTGTTTATTTGAAAGTATCTACATTGGTCCTGAAGACATAAAGATTTGAGCCAACACAATAGATTAAATAGTGAACACAACTAGCTTAATATAGAAATAAAGAAAAAATGAATTATTACTGTGTAGTTTAAATGGATATAAAACATCTCGTTTACACCTATAAGAAAATAATCAATTTAGAAAAAAGTGAAAAAAAAAAAAGATCTACGATTATTTTAAAGCAGTTGAAGTACGAAGAATCCAACACTCTTTGAAACGATTAGATCCGAAACAGGACTTCACTTTGGAAACAAACATGATGCTGTCTGAAAATGTTAGGATATCTGCAGACGTGTGTATTTTTCCAAAATTGAACTTGAAAGTCATATGAGATATGACAGCAAACAATCCCAGGCTGATTTTACACTGGCCATTCCGCAGCAACCAATATGAAATTCATGCAAATTCTGTGACAAAATATAAGAGTCTGCAATTTGTCAGAAAATATTTATGAGAGTTGATGGGGTTAATTTCAAAGAGAAACACAGGTCTTTTATTTGTCATATATGCGACTGAACTTGCAAGGCTGAAATCGCCGTGAGGAGTCACATGCACTGTCAGGGATAGCATTTTAAGGTTTCCAAAAATGGCTTTCTACTGTAAAGAAAAGGCAGTATATATATATATATATATATATATATATATATATATATATATATATATATATATATATATATATATATATACAATGGTTATCCATATTGGCGTTTGCTGTATGAAAAAATATTCTTTTCCGGCGACAATATAATCAAAATGACGTTAAAGGGTTTCTTAATTTAACTGTGAAAAGTGTTACTTCATGTTCAGTATTTAGAATAAAAAAAGAGATGGTTAAATGAGAATATTCGCTAAAGGCCAATAGTTTTTTAGTAGGTTAACTCAGAATATGTTTCATTGCAATAAATACAAGATAATGTCAATCAGAGTGAAGATTAGAACAGTAATTGTTTAAGCATAATGCGGAAAAGCTACCGAATTTCATGACAATGCTGACAAAAAAGTTGAATGTTTATCTAAGGAAGGGAGAATGTGTACAGAATCTAAACCATATCTGTAACTGATATAATGGAAAGAAAGATATATTGACTGATTGATTTTAATGCCATGTCATGCCATCTAAATCTTTTCTTCATGATTTGTAGTTGGGATATAACGTTCTTTGTAAATTTATTTTCACAATTTTTTTCGAGGGGTTGTTCCAAAGTTTGTTTTTTTTTAAAACAGTCATATAATATCAAATACCCTTAACGAATGCAAATAATTTACTCACAATTTTATGGTCTAAAGTTTTCCTATCTTCATCTAATATTCATATGGTTTCAAGTAATTATTTATTATCAATAAAGGTCATTAGCTTTCTCACAGTTATATGGTTTTAAGTAACAAATATTAATCTTCTGTAAATAAAAGTATAGTATCATATAACTCTTCTTATTATAAATAATGCACATTTAAGTGGTGCAATCAATACGTTTCCAGACTTTTTTTTGACACAGGCATTTAAAATTGCCGTATACACTTGAAAATTGAGTATGTTATTTCTATACATCTTATGAGATAACTGACCAGGTTCAAATGAACACCTACTGCAGGAATTGGAATACACCATATTAAAACCTAATTGACACAGCTGGTGAATTTCAAATATGCAATAAGGACACTTAGAAGAACGATATGCAACAAAATTCTGTTTTAAACATGGAAAAATGCCACAGAAACGTGTGTAATGCTTCAGATTGCTTTTCGACCATATTGCATGAATCGAGCATCAGCTTTTGGGTGGCAAAAGAGATTCAAGGAAGGCAGGGAGTTTGTGAAGGTTGATGAAAGGTGTGGGAGGAGTAAGGAAGTGAACAGACCAGCGTTGATTAGCTAAAGGGTTAGGGTTAGGGTTACTATGTTGAGGTTTTATCGGAGTTCTTCAAATCGGGTCAGTGGCATTTCCACCAGGACAATGCACCAGTCCACAACTCCGTCCTTGTCACAAACTATTTGACCAAGACGGGCATGAAGACAGTTCGTCACCCTCCCTATAATCCAGCCCTTGCTCCCTGTGACGTTGGTTATTCCTTAAGCTCACTGGCTGTCGTTATGCGAGAATTAAGGAGATGAAAGAGGCTGTGACGAAGGTCATTGACACACTCACACAAGAGGACTTCCATGGAGCCTTCCAGAAGTTGTTGGAACGGTACAAGTGCATTGCAGCCGGAGGAGATTACTTCCAAAGAAAGTAGAGTTTCATGAGAGTACTATCAATAAAAGCGCTCATACGAAAAAGGTGTGGAAACTTATTTAATGATCCTCGTATATGAGATCAAGTAGTGTTATATAGTGGTTGAAGTAATGAAGAAAAACACTGCTTCATAAAAATATATACGTCTTTTTTATTCTTTCGAATACAGTTGAAGCTTCTGTGGTTTGTGAGACAGACGGACGGGGGTAAACAAGACAGATTGCTATATTCAACCATAACTTCTTCTGTTGACCATAGGACGCTGTGTTATCTTCAAGACCGATTTAGCACTTCTGCTTCTTGGCCAGGGTTGCTCAGCCAAAGGCCTGGTATGGGCCACAGGCCCTAGCGGGCGCTCTCTCAATTACTACAAGTTGGCTTTGACTCTGGCCTTCACGACCTCCAACTGCGGGGCGCTCTCACTAACTGCAAGCTGGCTCTCACACTGGCTTTCACTGTCTCCAACTCTCTTGGGCATCTGCATATAATATTTCATAACGCCCACTTAGTTCCGATAAGATCACATGATCTTCTTCCGCTTATTTGCAGAGGTGCGTCCCTGATTGACAGCTCAGTCAAGGGTCAATATGTTACTGTAATCCTATGTAATACACATAATTTGAAAATAGTCATGAAGTTGAAAGTATCCAAGTCTAATACTAATAATAATATGTAGGTAATAGTTTCTATTAAACAAATCATTTTTTTCTGACAGTTATAGGGTTTCAAGTAACTTATGATAATCCTAAATAATCTATTACAGCTTCTCATAATCTTTTACAAGTACAGTTAAATAGCATTAAGTATTCCTATTGAATATGAATAATTTTCAATTTCTGTAGATTATCTAATTCGGAAGGCATCCTTTTTATGCACGAACAGTGATGGTACTTTTTAACCCACAGCAGAGTATATAAGGGGGCCCCTGCCTTTGTTAAGGATATTAGTCTGAAAATGAACGGAATTACGCGACTGAAGTTATAATTTGATATCAACGATTACACTGTCCAGAACTTTAGCGACTACCCCACACGGTCTCACAATAACATACAAATCGATATCAAACATAATCTCCTCCACATGGGGAACTTAAGTAAATAACTTTAATGAAAATAATTTCGATTTGTTCACTGAAGTGTTCAGGGAGTCAGGCTCCGTACCAGTGAAAAATGTGTATTTTTCTTGAAATTTAGTTATAGTGCTCGATCAACGCCAATTTCTAGATAAGTAGATAACTGAATATAATGATACCAGTGTTGCCCTTATTAACCGCAGTGTTTTAGCTAAAATGTTGGATTACAGCATCTTTGTAAGAAGGATCGAACTTTACTAACGGTACTGCGTTCACTTTTTTACTAAAACACTTGACAGCGCAGTCTGTGGGGCCGTAGAATAAACCAACTGTATCTCTGCAGAGGGGTAAGTCTCCCTCAACGAGTGTAATTTGGCCCAGTCGGCTGGGACTTTAGAATACACAGACAGTATCTCTGCAGAGGGATAAGAATCCTCAACGAGTTTCCTGATATGACATTATACAATCTAATGGTGAGACCTAATTACCATTGCTCCCCGATCCACTGATAGCACCTATAAAATCCTATTTATGGGTCACATAGAACAAATTATGCGTACAAAGTGTTCGCCAATGGTCCGGGAGACTGAGGTTCAATGTCAGGTTGCATTATACCAAAGACTTTTAAAATGGTACTGAATACTTTCTTGTTTAGCACTCAACAATACAAGGTATGTATCGAGGGTAAAGTGGAGCCCCGCCACACCTCGTTGTAGTAGCTATTGATAAGAGAGCCTTCGGGTCGACCTCGACTAAGGTCGCCACTTTTACTTACTTATATAGCAATGCTTGAAGCCTTTCAACTCTGTGCAAAAAATAGAACTCGGTGGCCTTTTATATTGTTTTCTACAAAATGTTTTCAAATCATATGTATATTTGATATATAAATATGAACAGGATTTCGCATTAAATTATCTTTGATAGTTGATATGTCATAAAACCGAACTAAAACAAAGTAATACACTTAAGAAAGGTAAGAACGCCATAATACCCTTACTAATAGGCTAAATAGTACGACAAATCCTTTTCAAAACGAGGGTTTCGGCATATAATCATCTGTGAAGATCAAGACGAGCAAAGAAAGAAACGAAAAGAACTGAAACCAGGTTGGAAATTGATAGTTTTATTCTTCTTCTTCACTGCCTACCTAATCAATGCTTTGGAGCCCAGATTACTCTTCCAAAGTTAATGACAGTAAAGAAGGTATGTCTTTCTTAAGAGCTTTATCACTTAATGAAATTAAATCTGAGGCGTCCAGGATTGGAACTTCAATTGTCGTGTTCATTTCAATCGATGATGACCATTATTACACGTAAACAAACTAATAAATAAAAAAATAATAATTACAGCATGCATTACTGGGTTGAAGTGGTGATCCACCACGAAATGTGCAAGCAACAACACATTGACCACACAGACAAATGCTATGAGTACAGACTAGAATCTGACCTGGAAATAATAACACAAATAATTCACTCGGCTCTAGTGATATAAAAAGTTTACTCTGTCGAAACATAACATCAGTTTTTATTCACCAATAACTAGAGTTTATCATATATAACTATTAAATGCTAGAATTCTTCCTCGTGTTTATTTATTTACTTATAGGAATGAATAATAATCTAAATTATATGAATAGATTGTGGCTGGAAATCAAACATAAAACCAACCAATAGTCTCTTTTAAGTAATTAATTTTAATGATAATAATGTTGATTTGTAGTTAGATGAATACTGACAACTGTTTCGAAAAAGTAATCCAAAATAAAAGTTCAAATATAAAGTTGAAACACACACACACACACACATACACACACTTTCGCGCGCACTGACGAGAACGCACATACGCACATACTCATATTTTGTTTGGCTAATGGTTAAGTGGGTCAGGCGATAACTTACAGCCGTCTCGTTCAGCGCTGGAGAAGAGAAAATTGCTTAAATTCTAATTAAAGTTATGGAATGTGATGTATAAAGTTAATTAAAAAAAATGAAATCTTCCCCGTTCATTTTTCGTTTGTTTTATTTAATGCATCACTCATTATTTCTATGTTTATTTATTCCACTCTGTTTCTCTTGCCATCACTTCTACCCCCACACCCATACCTCTCTCTCTCTCTATCGCTTTCTCTCTCTCTCTCTATCTATCTATCTCTCTCTCTCAATACTTCATTCTACAGAACCACCTTAATATCTAATTCTAATTTCTCTCAGACTTTTTTTTTTTTAATTCTTGTCCAGATTATTATTCTTGGTCATCTCAAAGATTGCTTGTCTAATGTCTATCGATCGGCTTCCGTCGAACTGTCGACACTTTCTTCAATTTCGGCTCTGCAATAGACATTTTACCTTTAATGCATTTAGAAAGATTTTACTCAAAAAAAAAATTCTAACATTTTCTTTCATGTAACGCGTATTGTTTCCTCCTCCCTTACTTCATTATTTCTTTCTTCGCTCAGTTTTTATTTTAACTCTTTTAGACGTAGACTGAATTCAAATTTCTTTTTTTTTTAGATACTTTGAAATGGTGTATCTGTTACAAGATTTCTTAACCTAAATTACGGTGTCCCAGTCTACTGGGGCTGTAGAATACACCAACTGTATTTCTGCAGAGCGGTACGACACCCTCAAGAGTGTCCTGGATAAAATACTAAACAATCTGATGGTGAGGTTTCAGTAATGATGGGGTTATGATGAATGCGGAGTAACCCTTCATTGCTACTGCTTCTCGGTCCACTCTGGTCTGGAGTGGTTGCACCTGGAAGGGCACAATTTATAGGTCAAATAGAATTTAAGTGTACTTAAGCTAACCTGAATTGTTTGAAATAGAATTGTTTTACACTTAACTGTGTAAACACAAAACTATATGATGCTCAACTAAATTCTTTGAAATAGGACTGTTTTTATGTTTAAAAAAGAGTCGGTATTAAATAACCGATAATGGTTGATATGCCATAAACAAAACCAAATCAAACCTAGATTACGGGTTGATTAGCAATTGGCAAATTAATAAATAAACGAAGTACAGTTTCTCATACGAATAATCCCAGTTTGAAATGCATGAATAGCAACTTATAAAGCGAGAACTCACAAATTAAGTTGGGAAATAGATTATAATCCTTGAAGAGTTAATACAATCTGGTAAGATAGCAATGTTTAATTACGAATATCTCTATTTTTTTCCTCTCCAGTTCAAACAAGAGAAGATTATATATATATATATATATATGGAGAGAGAGAGACAGAGAGAGAGAGAGAGAGAGATAGATAGATAGAGAGAGACAGAGACTGACAGAGAGAGAGAGAGAGAGGAGGAGAGAGAGACTGGCAGACAGACTGACACACACGCACACAGAAACACACAGAAACACACACACACACATACACACACACACACACACACACACACACATATATATATATATATATATATAGGGTTAACCATTTTGACCCAGAGTGGACCTGGGAGCAAGTGCATTGATAGGGTGCACCGCATTCCCCATAGCCCCAACATCACTGGAATCTCATTATCAGATTTTTTTGTGTCATATCAAGGACCCTCGTGGGCGGGGAAGGGCTTATTTCTCTGCAGAGGTGGAGTCGGTGTATTCTACAGCCACAGCTGACTGAGTAAATGAAGATAAGGAAGTAAAATGAAAGAAATACTTTCTTAGTCTTCTTATCACTTTATTTTGCTGCCTTTAATTTTTTTTTTTACAATCGTGAAACTTTAGTAGTAGAAAAATGTTTTAAGTTTGTATATTAAATACTGTTCAAAATTTTTCTTCGAATAAATCATTAAGAAAAGCGATAAGCATAACAGCTTCAATGGAATCGATTATCTTCTTTCAAAACCTTGATGAGGCTGTTTGGATTGCAGTTCTCTTTAATGCTTTTGGGAAAAGCAAGTTTACGTTTTTTCTCATCCTTCTTGGTTTACATAAATAGAAAGTAAAGTAAAGTTGGCGACCGTAGTCGAGGGTAACACGAAGGCTCCCTTTTCGATAGATACTACACTGAGGTATAGGGGAGGGCCCTACTCCTTTCCCTGAATTGCTCCACTTTACCCATGAATCGTACCTTATAATGCTTAGTGTTAAGCAAGATAGCATCAAGTACCATTGCCGAGGCTTTGGTATGACGACCTGGGATTGAACCCAGATCTCCCGGGCTATTGGCGAACACTAGGACTGACTATTTTCCTTAGTTTTGGTTAGACGACCAATCTAAGAGAAGGAAGCCGTTTAATTCAAACCATCTGTAAATGCGCTTAAAATTGACATTGAGTTAAAACCAGTACGATATAGAGCTCTGTTAATGGTATCCTTACTTATATTAATTCCAGCGCCCTAAAGATCAGTTTTAATTTCAGAACAAGTAATGAATGCATTGATTTGCACATTTCTGCTGATCCACCTAGAAGTACGCTCATATATTTTTCTCGGTCTTCCATTTCTTGGAAGATTTGCTGTACCGTCAACATACTTCTTATAGTTTCTGATGATATTTCCTACTGTACTTAGAGATAGATTGATTTCTTTGATTAGTAGCACTATCTTGAAAAAATTACGGGCTTCTCTGATTGATTTGAGATAACATTCCAATATTATCGAAAATTTGAATATTTAGAGTATTTTAAAATACAAATTTTCGATTGGGAATATGAAAAAAGTGTCATGTATCCAATAATTCTGCATAGGGTAATTTTGAACTTTGATAAAAAAAATGGCTGCAACCATGAGTTTTAATTATCCTTCCACATACAACTAAAACAACTTTACGAGATATTACGGAACAAATATCAGACAATAACATGTATCCAATACTTATGCATGTCAATATATATATATATATATATATATATATATATATATGTGTGTGTGTGTGTGTGTGTGTGTGTGTGTGTGTGTGTGTGTGTGTCTGTGTTTCTTGCCTATATCATCATTGTTCTGATGATGCGAGAATCTGACCGTCAAAAAGCGTTGTTAATTCTATGTCAACATCATCTTAACATGTATACGCACACCCTATCACCGATATTGAGCATCCTTTATTTACAAATAATTCTCTCTCTCTCTCTCTCTCTCTATATATATATATATATATATATTGAAAGGTTTCGTAATATGTGTTTGTGTCTCTCCGTCTGATATATCCGTATATTTCTTCTTATCGATACTCCTTTTTTCCTATCAACGAAACCTTCGATAACACATTATCTCCCTATCAATCAATCATTGAATGATCAATAAGTCAACCAATATATCCATTCATCTTTCTTTGCTTAACTTATGGTAAACTTGTGTTTCTGTGATTTACAAATATTTACATACACATTACTTTTATGTCTCTGAGATAAAAGGTGATGATAGATACTTGTTTAAAATCAAACCGTCTGAATTAGCTTGAATTCTGAAAAAAAACCTAATTAGCAAAAGGAAAGAAAATTATATATATATATATATATATATATATATATATATATATATATATATATATATATATATGTGTGTGTGTGTGTGTGTGTGTGTGTGTGTGTGTGTGTGTTGCGAAAAAAAAAATAAATTACTTCATACAAAGAAAAGTAAGAGAAAAGTATCGGCCGCTGGTATATACTCTTTTTATGTTTTCTTTTTAAAGATTATTTGGTTCTTTAAACAAGAGCTGAGACGCCATAAATTATAATTTTCCGACATACTTGAACGGCTCTGACATTTCTCTCCACACATTTCACCGGTGATTAATGTGGAAGTCAATAATATTGGCATTTGCTGCTGATTCTTTCCTCGCTTTCTACACCCATCTGCTAATCGTAGTTGTTTCGCTTCTTTTCTTATTTCAGTAAAACATTCTTTAGTATTTATTTCTCCGTTATTTTGCTGATCTCTCTCTCTCTCTCTCTCTCTCTCTATATATATATATATATATATATATTCTCTTCTGAACCGTTTACTCAGATTTTCTTTAATTTTTGAATTTGTTTTTCCAAACGTTTAATTACCACATATGCAAATATTTTGAGGTTAGTAAAAGACAGTAAAGAAAACATTAATGATATATTTCCTTATTGGAAGAGCGTAACTAAGTCTCTATTGTCAAGTCTCTTTGCGTCTTGACTCGCTGGCGCCATTTGACGTTGTTTTGCTTCATAAGCAGTTGTTTTGTGACAGCAATTCTGCCATTTACGCCAGCTTCATAGAGTCTTCTCATTCCAGTGGATGTTGACTGTGGAAGTCAGCCTTCTGTCACGCAAGCTGATGGCTGATTAAATTGTCATCTGCTCTGGTTGCTTTTGTTCTATAAGCTTTACTTTTGGCCCTGTTTTATCCCTTTTTCCTGGTGTCTCCTAAAATTATCATTCGGCTCAGTCGTAAAAAATGAAAAATCTTCAGATTAACTTTTCAAAAACTACTTGCTTTATACTCCGGTCAAAGTTCCTGATGAAGAATAGTATTTAGTATAATGAATAAAAAACACGTGGTTCTTAACTTTTTCCTTTAAAGATAACACTTTAGGATGAATGAAGTGAGTAAAACGAAGAGCTCATGACTTTTGACTGGTACATAGTTTGGTTTGGTTTGGTTTGCTGGGTTTTATGGTATATCAACCTTTGTAAGTTATTTAAAGCCGAATCCATTTTTATGTAAATTATCAGTTCTATTTAAAACAATTCAGTTCAGTATGAGTACACAGTTTAATTGTCAAAAACATTTCTATTTCAAAATATTCAAGCAGTTATATAAAACAATTCAGTTTTGTGTAAGTAACGTTTCAATGTCCAAAACGGTTCAATTTCAAACAATTCAGTTTAGCATAAGCACGCAATTCAAATGTAAGCACGGTTCAAATGTCAAAAAAACATTTCCATTTCAAGCAATTCAGTTTAATCAAACAATTCAGTTTAGCATAAATATGCCGTTCGTTCTATTTAACCCATAGATAGGAACCTATCAGGTGCTACCACGCCGGGCCCGAGTGGACCGGCGAGCAATGGCAATGAAGGAGTGCTTCGTATTCCCCAAAGCCCCAGCATTAATGTGACCTCACCATCAGACTGTCTAGAGTCATATCCTGGACACTTGTTAGGGGGATCTTACCCCTCTACAGAGAAGCAGTCAGTGTATACTACGGACCCAGCTGACTGGGCATTTGACTGATACAGTAAAATGATTGTGAAAATGCCATTTTCTACTGCATATAATAAGAAACAATAATCGATACCCATGGACTAACACATCATCATCATCATCATCATGTCGTGCTGCTTGTAATAACCCAGTAAGGGTTAATTCTGTGTAAGACAACCAACCAACCAGCCAACCAAACAGCCAGCCAACCAAACTTTTATCCCCTACAATCGGATTTCATTCCAAATCTCACAGAACATCTATCTATCTATCTGTCTATCAAGCTATTTTCTCATGTCTCTCAAACTCATTTCGTTATTCTCTCTGTCTATATATATTTTTCAGTCTTTTGAAAATGATGTCGTTTTACCAGTGATGTTCATTTCGACCTTCCATTCTACAATCTTTTGATTTTCTAAGAGCTTAAATATCGTTGTATCTTACTGTAGATCTAAAATTGCAAAGTCTTGTACTTAATAAACTTTTCCTACCTCAAGATATAATTATTCTTTGTGAACAGAAAGTAACTCTGCGCAAAGGAAGGCGGTGTGTAGGTGCAGTAGAATCAATGAAAAGTAAACCCCAAATATTTCTTTTGTATGTTTCGTTCGAATGTACTCACAGCATAACATGCAACATTGATTATTCCTTGAATATTTAGCTTCCTCTAGAAATTTCCCTGTCAGTATGTAACCTTAAACTCTTCACTCCTTACCTACCGAATGCACGTGTATCAAATGCACTCCCACAACCACGAGTGCAGGTTGAAATCTATAATCTGCTTCTTTTTTCAAGCCAAAAGATAAGAAACTATTAAATACGAAATGTGATAAATAATACAATAGTAGTTGATTAAAGACAGATACAGCGCCCTTGTTACCGTATATATTTACCAGTGAAAGCGAATATGCAAAAGAAGAAAACACACACACACACACACACACACACACACATATATATATATATATATATATATATATATACATATATATATATATATCCAAGTGAAATAGTAGGATAGATAGCGATCTCTAGCTTTGATCAGGCGACCGGTTTACCAGAAGGAAAAACTCTGGATTCAAAACCTGAAGAGTGCTACTCCGTTTGATATATGGCTCATTGATGAAACATTCATCTGTTAAGAGCTTCTCTAAAAAAAGTACTGATTCTTCTGCACTATCTTTTATCTTGGCAGCTCAACATAATGTATATTGAAGCGAAATGTTGTCCCTTGATACATAAAGATTAACAAAAGAACCCATCATATATATATATATATATAACATAACATAACATAACATAATCATCAAGTTGTGTAAACAGCATTGTCTTCCTCTCAATCTGTCTATATCATTCTCCACTCCTGGTCGGTCCTCCAAATTATATCCAGTGCCCAAATAGAGATAATGTAAAGAAGTTCTTGTCGGTGGGCCAACACTAGCTCGTCGATGTGTTGGGATCCTTAAAAAAATGCCACTCATGAGTTTGTACTTGATTCTCCAACTTTGTATCTAATGTCTTCTTCGACTTTATGGAATCGTTTGAGATAGGATGTAAGTGGCCCAACGGCTGCTGTTTTGTTGGCTGCTTTTTTTCAGGATTAGTCAAACAGGATGCAGCATTCTTTTGTATTTATCATCAAGTTTTTCTCCATGTGCTTTTTAGCGTCCATGAAGAGTGTACATAAAGTAATATTGACACAACTAAAACTTTGAAGAAATTACATTTTATATTATCAGACAGATCAGACCTTCATCTGATCGATAACCTATAGGTAGTAATTCACGCCTTCTATTGGTGTATGCTGTGATCACTTTCAGTTGAGGGGGTTTCCTCGTGGTGTAATTGTTAAAGCGATGGACTGCGGAATCGTAGTAAGCGAGTTCGTACTCCAGTCTCGCGATTACGTTCACATTTGGGAAAATACCATTGGGAAAGGTATGAACCCCCTTATCCTCCCAGCAATGGGTTAAATAGTACCACTACTGTTCTTCTAGCAGAATGGCTTTGCCATTAAATAACCTACAAAGAGTTTATATGCCATTAAACAAAGAAACCAAACCAAACCAAACATTCAGTTGATAAGACGTGTGTTAACTAGCCGAACAATCTTTAAAGGCCTACTGTTAAAGTCGAGACGGCTCCTCGTTTAAAATACGTGGTCTGTCTTTTATTGCCACATACCTCCGACTACGTGCTCTAGGCTACGCAGGAAAGATTTTCAGTAGCAGGTGTATTTGACAGAAGCGCTTGATCACGTACATAGTCTGCATTTTATTGCCACATACCTCCGACTACTTGCTCAAGTTTATGTAGTAAGGATTTTTCTTTAGCTGGTGTATTTGACAGAAGCGCTTGATCATCTGCTTATTCTGCGTCTGTCATAATTTACGCTGTATATAGTAATCTTCTTGCATTTTTTTTTTTTTTAGTGCAAAACCATTATTTATAAGATATTGACTTTCGAAGTCAATAGTCAAGGCAGATTATGAACAACTATAGCACTAATGTATCTCCTTGCAAAAAGCCAGCGACAAAGTCGAAAAACATTGAACCATGGCTGTCGTTTTTTTATAAAGCAGCATTAAAGGTGTAACATTTTATTTATGGAGACCATATGTCAATAGGATATACGCCTTCATTCTTCAGTGTTAGGAATCAAATGCATTGGATAAAAGTTTGCACAATAATGTTGCCTCGAAATGTTTTTGCTCGTATTTATTTGATGATTCGATGGATAGACAGGATTTTGAAGTTGTGGATCGTTTTCTTTGGAAGCGGTTCTGATTTTGCTAAGACATTTCATTATTTTGTGTTTAATAGGTTTGAGTGGGAGAGCCACATAAATCTTTGCATCTATTGTAATAAGATTTATGCTCTTGCAGTTTTTAGTGTTCCGAAGTCACAATTCCTGGGAAAGAAGATGATGCTGTTTTTTTGCGATTGCTCATTTGTGTTTTGTTTATATGCAGGGATGCATAATCAAAAAAGTATATCATCATTTTTTTTTTTTTTTTACCTTTTGGTGATATTTCGTCGAGTCCTGATTCTTTTTTGGGTCTATTTTTTTCAGAACTACATTAGGTTCTTTCTACGTAAACTGTCCTGGTTTGATGTATAGGTGGCTATTTATAAGACTCTCTGATAAGTTTATCAGTCACTTTGGTGTGATTTCTAAAACAGATACTAGATATGTGCTTCCAATTTTGGATTCTTTCTTCTTGGTTGGTAGTTTGTAGTTTTGCTCTCGATGAGCTCTTCGTTTCACTCACTTTATTCATAGTCTACCATACTATTCGTGATTTTCTACCTTCTACAAAGTTTCTGATTTTATTGATTTGGCCTTGAATGTAATAGTGTTGATTTTTGGGTAGGTGTTAGTTCTCGTTTTTGATTTCTGGGTATTGGGATTTGTTGGTTTTCTTTTATTAAGTAAGAATGCCATTCTCATGTTATCTCGTTTTTCTCTAATAGTTATATGGTCTCCAATGGAAATCTACATTTGGGTCATGTTTGGTTGTAATGCATTTGTAGCCGCTTCTGTATGGTCGGTAGCAAAGTTTTCATATTCGTGATTCTGTTATGTACATCAGTTGGCTCCTGAAGAGTATCAAATTTGAATCGTATTGAGCATATAATGATTTCTAATATCACTATTGGTGAGTAAGAACTGTTCATATTGTGAATCTTTAATTTTTTGTGCCTTCTTTCTATTTAGACTCTGGCGAATCTTTGACGAGACTATTCTTTGATCAGAGAATACCCATTCAAATATGAAGTCTGTTGCACAGTTCATTGCACTCTCTTGCCTCTGTTTTTTTTTAATTGTTGGTTGACTGTTTGGGTTTTATGACATATCAACCTTAGTAGGTTATTTAACGCTAAACCCATTTTTATGCAAATAGTTCTGGTTTAAACCATTCAGTTTAGCATGAATACACATTTTAATTGTCAAAAACATTTTAATTTCAAGCTATTCAATTTATTAAAACAGGTCTAATTCAGTTTAGTATAAGTACACAGTTTAGATAAAAAATCAGTTCTATTTTGAACAATTCAGTTTAGCATAAGTATGCAGGTTAAATGTCAAAACAGTTCTATTTTAAACAATTCAGTTTAGCATAAATGTGCAGTTTAAATTCAAAAACAGTAAACTCAAGAAATCATGCTTTTGTGGTATTTAAGGCATATATATGACCCTGATCAGGTGCTAACATTCCGGGCCATGATGGACCTGGGAGCAATGGCATTGAAGGGGTACTGCGCACTCCCCAAAGCTCCAGCATTATTTGAATCTCACCATCAGATTATTTAGTGTCATAACAAGGATACTCGTTGGGTGGGTGAAGCTTAACACTCCTGCAGAAAAGCAGTCGGTGAATTTTACAGCCCCAGCCGACTGCGGCATTTCTTTATGAACTGATAATCTATCAGTACTTTTGAGTTGTTTGGATATTTTTAGGTCTATAGTGTTCTCTTCTTTTTTTAGGCATTAGTATCAGGAAATGCTACCCTGTACTCAAGTGACCATTTAGCAAGATATCCCCTTGATCTGTTCGACGATTTGTGTAAGTTGTATTCATTATTTTCATCTTTGCCTATTTCAGAATTTCTGTCTCCTCTGATTACTAAAGCGTTGTGTTTGGGACTATGTCAGAGAAGTGGATACAACTCACTGGAATTGGAGGGACTGTAGCCAGTGATTATTGTTGTGCAGGGATAGTAATTAGATAAAGAACACGATATTCTCAGTTTTATTCTCTTTATGATATTAACTGATTTCAAGGCGTGAGGACTGAGAAGCATTCTTACAAATTCTTAAACGACATTGATAAAATGTTTCTCGGCAAATGACGAGAAAAATTTCCCGAATTGTGGTATCTTATATCTCGTTCGATATAGAATCATATAGTATCATGTATATCATGTTCATATTATACTCGGCTACATCCGCTGTCAGCGCAGGTTTATGTGTTTAAAGATCTCACGTTAACTGTCGCAAAGTTAACACTTTGAATCTAAGTAATTTTGGTTTGAGTTTGAGATCTATAACTGATTTTTCTAACACAAGAACCTCATCAGAACGCATCCATTATTTAACATGCTTCAGTTTAGACATATATTTTGAATAAGAGTCATTATATATATATATATATATATATATATATATATATATATATATATATATATATAATCATCACCATGGCGTACCAGGGGTACCCATTTCTCTGACTCTCTCTTGCCACTCGTCTCTACCGTCCATCGCTTTCGGATGTCGTCCATGCTACATCCTCTATCAGTACAGAATTGTTGTATATAGGTTCTAGCTGGTCGCCCTACACTCCGTCGTCTGCGTGAAGGGGGCCACAGTAGTACATCGGTTACAAGTTCGCCCTTATTTCTCCTGCAGTGTCCCGCATGACTTGCTCGTCTAGTTTGGGTGGCTTTCAAGTCGGAAGGTAGGTGGCCGTACAACTGCTACTTTTGTGGAATTCTGCCTCAAGGACAAGTTCAATACTGCTCGCACTATTCTTGTGCAAATACAGTCATGGGTTTTCTCCATACGCTGAGTCAGCGTCTGTATAGTGCATCCATACATCAGCATTGACTTGACTTCTGCTTTAAAAAACGTGCTTTATTTGATAAGTATGACTTCCAAATGACCGATAGTCTATCAATGGCTGCCCATGGCTTCACAAGCCGCATATTGATGTCATTCTTGGTATATGAAATGATATTTCCAAGGTAGGTGAACTTGACCAAAAGTTTTTAAAATTCCATTTTGACTGGGGATGTTGCCTTTTTAATTAAAGCAAATGAACTCAGTTTTGTCTGCGTTGACATTGAGGCCTATGCCACCTGCTACTCGTTCTAGACTATGCAACTAGGATTCGGCCTGGGTGGGTGTATTTTCCAGATGCGCTATGTCATCAGCGTAGTCCATGTCCGTAATCGTTCGTGCGGGGTATTTTCTGCTTATTGCCTTTGCCTTAGTAAAGCCATTTTCCAAATCTGTCGACGTTCGAAGAACGTAGTCTAGGCAAATAATAAACAGGTAAGGGGCTAATGTGTCCCCTTGCAGCATACCTTTGACTATGTCAAAGAAGTATGTATCTCCATCTGGTGAGCAAACTTTCACTTTTGTTTTTTCATTGTAATTAATCCTACACTCAAAAAGCAAATTATTCTGGTAAAAAAAGAGAGAAGAGAGCAAATTTTTATTTGTTTTTTGCCACTATTGCTCATATTTTATGTTTGTCTCTTTCTCTCTTCGCTCCAGACTTCCTGTCTCCGTCTCTCACTTCATATATATATATATATATGTGTGTGTGTGTGTGTGTGTGTGTGTGAATAAACATACACACGCATTTATAAAGTGAAACTGTTCTGTGTGTAGACAATGTTATGAACAAGGATTTCAGCGATTAATAAAATCTTCTTACCACGGGGACAAAATGTATACTTAGAAATTAATCTAGTATTAAAGCAGCTCATTGGTCTAGTGGGTAGAGCGTTTGGCAATGGTCCGGGAGACCTGAGTTTAATCTCAGGTCACGACATACCAAAGACTTCAAAAATAGGTACTTGATAGCTCCTTTCTAACACTCAGCAATATAAGGTACGTATCAACGGTAAAGTAGAGCAATCGAGGCAAAGAAGTAGCGCCCTATATCTCGATGTAAGAGCTCTTGAAAAGGAAGTCTTTTCGTCGCCTTCAAGTACGGTCGCCAACTTTACTGACAGACAAAACGGCTTTGAATGTATAAAAACAATTGATGATTTATTTTTTGATTACAGTTTAATTCATTAAACTCTCCATGAATTCAGTGTAAGAATGGTAAAATAGTCAAAGTATAGCTAACCACGTATACAGGCACATGTGTTGTGTTCAAGTCTGTTAACTAAGTCTGAACTAAATATTGGTTAACCTACATGTAGCTACAGTAAAAAAAAAATATCCCGAAATGATGTACTGCATGTGAAATTTATCTGGAATTGTATCCTCGCTCCTAGAGTTTTAAGCTCAAAATTGTGTCTGGTTAAATAAGTAGGTGTCTAGATGTCTCCGTTTTGGAAGTATACTTTATATCATTTTCTCTTGTTTGACATTTAGCATTACATTTGAAACATTTTCAATATATGCATTTAAATGATAAATCAAATCCACAAACAAAACGTAATTTAAGTGAATCTATCTTTGCTAGACATAAAATCCAGTGTCAAAAACATGTCAATTTTTGTATTTCTGTATATATATATATATATATATATATATATAGGAGGATCATTAAATAAGTTTCTAGACTTTTTTCGTATGGGTAATTTATTGATAGTACACACATGAAACTCTAGACCCCTTCGAAGGAATCTCCTCCGGCTTCAATGCACTTATAGTACCGTTCCAACAACTTCTGGAAGTCCCCATGGAAGTCTTCTTGTGTGAGCGTGTTTATGACCTTCGTCACAGGCTTTTTCATCTCCTCAATTGTCTCATAACGACAGCCTCAGAGCACAGGGAGCAAGGTCTGGATAATAGAGAGGGTGATGAACTGTCTTGATGCCCATTTTGGTCAAATAGTCTGTGAAAAGGATGGTGTTGTGGACTGGTGCATTATCCGGGTAGAAATGCCACTGACCCTATTTGAAGAGTGCTGGCCTCTGCAGATGCAATCTCTTCCTGAACTCCCTTAAAACCTCAACATTGTAACGCTAACCCTAATCCTTTCGCCAATCAACTCTGGTTTATTGACTTATTTACTCCTCCCACAACTCTCATCATCCCTCACCGACTTCCTGCCTTCCTTGAATCTCTTATGCCACTGAAATACTGATGCTCTATTCATACAAGATGATTGAAAAGCAGTGTGAATCATTCCATACGCTTCTGTGGCATTTTTTCTAAGTTTAAAACAGAACTTTATTGCATATCGTTCTTCTAAAGTGTCCTTGCATTTTGAAATTCACCAGCTGTAACAATCATGTTTTAGCAGGGTGTTTTCCAATTGCTACTGTAGCTGTTTATTTGAATCTGAAATCATAAAAATTAGTCAGTCATCTCATAAGAGATATAGATATAACATACTAAATTTAAGTTTAAATTTTAAATGCCTGTACAAAAAACTGGAAACTTATTGAATGCACCACGTATATATATATATATATATATATATATATATATATATATATATATATATATATATATATATTGGCCACCGTAGTCGAAGGCTCACTTTTCAATAGCTACAATACTGAGGTGTTAGGGAGAGCGCAAGTCTTTCCCCTGGATTACACCAGATAATCTTGATATATAACTTTTCATGCTGAGTATTAATCATGCTGAGGGACCAAGTACGATCTTTAAGTCATTGGTAAGACTCGATCTTAGATTGAACCCCGGTCTCTCGACGTGGCAGCTATTCAAAAGAGAGTGATCGGCTTGTCCCGACTATATATATATATATATATAATTCAGAGCTCTTCGAACGAACTGAGCACTCTGGTATCCGGTAAGGTATAAAATGTGAACAAACTATCACTGCTGCTGCTCTGCTACTTAATACCTTATAATTCCCTAGGTGACGTGGTACGCTTGTTAGCGAAACAGCCCGATAATAAGTCTAACGTAAAGTTCGGGGGTGGGGTCGATCCCAGCTTCAAGTGTCCTACCTGTCTAGCCACACTGAGTTGTGATACAACGAAACAGTGTGTCTGTGGATGACAATATATATATATATATATATATATATATATATATATATATATATATATATATTTATGTCTGCGTGCGTAATTGTTTCCATCTATTAATACATCGATATCTCTCAACTGTAACATCTATTTTATATATAAAACCACAAATGTTTATATTTCATAAGGTAAATATTATATTCGTTTCCATTGTTTTCAACGCATCCTTTAAGATAGATAATATCCAGTCCGTGAATATTGATTTTTGGTAATCTCTTTAAATAAATAATACTCCCACAAAACAGTCTCAAAATTGTATTTTGAAAGTAATGTTCGGATAATATGCTGTAAATACTAGAAATATTTAGAAGGAGATTCTTAGATAAGAAGAAAATCAAATTAAATGTTGGAAAAAAAAATTATTTTTCATTCTTTCATCTAAAAATTGTATCAGTTGAAAATGAATGTAGCGAATCTCAAATTATGCTTATAACAACTATATTTTAGTTGGAAAATGTATCGACATCATCGACTAATTTCAGCAGTAACCATTTTCAATATATATATATATATATATATATATATATATATTGAGAGAGAGAGATAGATAGATAGATGTTCTGTTTCTAGATCCAGTTGTACGAAAACCTATACGATCTTATTATTATATGAACCAACATATGTTAAAGCTAATCATTAAGGCTTTTAAAATGCGATAATGTAATGCAAAATGTCATTTTTAAAAACAACACAAACCCATTATCTTCATTTGCATATTTGAATGCTTTGACGTTTTATTTCTAATCAACTTTAAATGCACTGATAATATATATACTATGATAAATAACTGCTTAATCACATCAATATGATACACTCTTTCAATACAAATATACCGCAAAAATAACTATTTAATTGGATGACTTTTGTAACTATTTCGTCGTTGGTGGTTTAAATACATGGTTTGCCTTCTTGATTATAATGTAATAACTAACATTCTTCTTCTTCTAATGTAATAACTAAATTCTTCTTCTTCTTCTTCTTCTTCTTCTTCTTCTTCTTCTTCTTCTTCTTCTTCTATATATATATATATATATATGTATATATATTTTTCATCATACAACGTGTAAAAGCACGTGCGATACCATGTCCTCATCAGCCGCCATCCAGGGGTGATAACACAGTTTCGGTAGCTGTGTTATGTATATATATATATATATATATATATATAGAAGAAGAAGAAGAAGAAGAAGAAGAAGAAGAAGAAGAAGAAGAAGAAGAAGAAGAAGAAGGCTGATTCCATTTCACATATCACTAATACCCTTGGGAAAGGTTTGAATCCAATTATTCACCCTCCAGCTATGGATAAATAGTAGAACAAACTTGGTTCTTCAGCCTTGGTGAGGCAACTAGTCCAGGAGAAGGAGAACTCTGAATTCAAACCTGTTAAACTCCGCTTAAAATTGACCTTGTGCTATATCCTGCCCGAGCGAACGGGTTGGTAAATAGGATAATTATGTCTTAAGATGCCCGGGGAAATTAAGCTTTATCAGGATATTTTAGACCATCTCATATGCACAAACTGTAAGGTTAAATCTGCCAGTTAGACGAGGCGTAGGATACGCTGACTGTGTACCCCATTGAGTTATAACTTTGTCCCTAAAAGCGGGGTTCTTCGTATTGCACTAAACTGTATAAAATGGTGCTGCTACATTTCAGGACACTTATATAGCCATTTTCCCATTTCCGTTCGAATCCAAACTCGTAATAACTATTAGGTTAATTTTTTTTTTTTTTTACCAAATGTTTTGTTTGTTTTCAAAAGTATTTGTATTCCGTAGGACGGTCAGAACAAATAGAAAAATCTTTAAAATTAACACCAGATAAATTGTAATGTCATTATCATCATCATGTCGCGCCGCCAGCACGGATATCCCTAAACCTCTCTCGCCACTTCTCCCTATCATTCATCGCCTCCGGCAGGTCTTCAGGGTTACATCCCGTTTCCTCACATAGTTTTTGTATGTAAGTTCGTGCTGGTCGTCCTGCTTTTGCACATCCATATGTGGGGGTCCACAGGAGTACATCGCTTATGAGCTCGTCCTTGCTTCTCCAGCAGTGTCCCGCGTGTCTAGTTCGTCTAACTTGTATAGTTTTCGTGATGGGAAGTGTCCGTATAGTTGGTGTCTCGTGGGGTGTTGTCACCAGGACTTGTTCAATACTGCTCTCATCATTCTTGTGTAATTTCCGTCTAGTTTCCTCTCCAGCCGCTTAGTTAGCGTCCATGTGGTGCTGAACTCGATTGCCTCACCACTGGGGATAACGTTAGACAAGCAATCACCCATTGGATCATTTTCATTATATATTATATAAAATGTCATAAACCATTATACATTGAAAATATATATTCTGTAGATCATGATTTGATGATTTTTATTATCTTAAAACCACTTATAACATGTTCTCAATATTTATACATTTTTACAGGTTAATATTTGTATAAAGGAGTTTCAGATTTATTTTCCATCAGAATATTTGTAAAATGTGAGAGACACGCAAAATAAATAAATAAATAAATAAATAAGTGCCTAAACTGAAAACTGCCCTCTTCTTAAAGATAGTACACTATTCTTTTATATTCAATCGGCTTATAGATTTTGCTGAAGAAATAAACCGATGTTCATTTCTTCCGGCCGTGTAGTCATAGAAATCTTGAACGATACCACAATTCACAAGATGATACGCAAACTTTGTAACAGTGTGTAATCTGAAGTGGAAATCCGCTTTGAAATCTGTTAAGAATCTTTAATGACGGTAGCTGTACGGCACAATGGCCCAAAATCGATACGTTCTCAGTAAAAGATTGTATGCAATGGATCGATTAATTTGAACTTGGCTGAGTTTCCCAATTGATGATAACGCGTCCCTTTGACATTAACTAAGTTTGAGTTACATTATCGCTACTGCAAATTGGACTGTTCTTTCGGACCAGCACACAATTAGTAAATGACTCTGTCTTCAAGGTAAGTGCTTAATTTTATCATTAACAATGTAGTTAGGGACACAAGAATATATGGGGAATTTACAAGCGGGAAAGATTTGGTAAGTAACCCAAGTTTGGTACTCTTGTGACATCTTACGAGATATGAAGCACATATAACGGTCTTTGTCTTTTAGAAGCAAGACAAATGCAATTTCAAATAAGAGTATATACCAACTGTGTGCATTTAAAAGATAACTAGAGTAAATATATATTTACTTTATCTTTTATTTAGACTGATCTCTCTCTCTCTCTCTCTATATATATATATATATATATATATATATATATATTTACTAATCTAATATCTGCCAGCATTCACGGTACCAGAAAAAAAAAGAAAAAAAAAACCCACCAGGAACAAGAGATGAAGATATCTCGAATCACCACCTGGGGGAAAAAGAAAAAAATTATAGATCAAAAAGAAAGAAAAGGCCAACCTCGTCCGACCCCTTGAAAAAAATTAAGGGATACGCAGTCAGTTGGTCAAAAGAAAACTAAAACCTTCCGCGAATCCTGCAATGCTACAATTACAAAAGTGCTCAACACAAGTGGAGCCAATTATAAACTTAACTTGCCTTTTTTTTTTTTTTTTTTTGTAATATAAATTCTAACTTTGGTGGTTTTTTGGTGAATATAAGACGGCACTTTCTCCTTTAGCATTAGTTGGAGTTTGGCTTCCTGATGATCCGATTAGGTGAAACTTTAGTAGAAGATTTTCAACTCGCGATTTAAGTTAATTATATATATATATATAGATATTACCATGACAAGAAAATTGTTAATTCGGCATCGCTTAGATGTGGCAAGAACCGGTGGCCCAGTGGTAGAGTTTCGGCTCCTGCATACTATGATTGTTGGTTCGATCTCCATTGTGGAGATCACGGTGTGCACTGCTGATGAGACTTAATAAGGTTGAAACAGCCGCTCAGTACATCGCATGTAGGTGTTTGTCGGATTTTCTTGTCATGGTAATTTCTAACATAATATGTCAATTCCTCCATTCATAGTTTTATATATATATATATATTATAGTATACGAGGGTCAGCAGAAAAGTTAATTTGCTGACCAAGATTCTCTCATGGAATGTGACCAAATCAGTTTTGTTTTTCAATCTAGTTCCTCTCGTTGACAACACACTTCTTCCGTCGGTGTTAAATCCCAGTGGAAAAACTATCAACATCTGATATGACGTCATATGTATTTTTAAAATTTTCAACCTAGCCTCGTATATTTCATTACATATTGTTTGATTGTCAATATAAGCATCAAGACTTTACTGTAACATATTGACCCCGGCCAAGCTGTCAAAATAGGATTGCACCTGTGTAAATAACAGGTGCATCCGGTCTAGGAATATCAGGATATAACCTTGACCATAGACGGGTTGAATGAGTGCGATTTGTGACGCCCACAAGAAGAAGGTGGGTGTCGAACAATCATATAACTTGGTGCACAGGAAGTTCAATCAGTTGGGGATCAGACAAGATGGTGATAAGATGCGGTAGAGAAAACCAGTACCCTGCAGAGGGGGCCCTCGGGACCCCCGATTGAGCAGTTGAAGTTCAGATAAGTTGGAGAGAAGATCCTGGAATGAGAACATGTCCCAGAGAGGCTGGGCCCCCAGGCCTTCGGTTAAGCAGCCCAGGACGAAAAGGAAAAAAACGTTTTTATGGCCATAAGAGTGTGGGTCAATATGTTGCAGTTCTGTTCGGTCTCCAACTATTCTCTCACAGTAAAACCTTTAGTAACCCTTTTGAACCCTTTCAAATAAAGTGAGGGGTATATTTTTCTAAAGAACTGTGTCGCTCGTCCTTATTGTGTCATTGTTATGATTCTGCATATGAGTATGAAACATTAGTATGTTGAAATCTTTTAGGAAGACAAGAAGTATTAATTCAAGAAAATACATGCACATTAGGGTTGGTTGATTTTTCACTTTTTTTCAAATATCAAAAAGAATAATGCACTGAAAATTATGTATATACCTATTAAATACTCATAGCAAAAATTAGATCTGAATCTTCAACGGTTTTTTGCTAATTTGGCGTGAAAGATTTTAAACAAATACGTACTGAAAAATCATCGTTTTTACCAGATTTAGCCTAAATATTGATGTAAAAACCAAACAATTTCAGTATTTCAATTAGTAAATCTTATTTTATTTCATGGAAATATAATAAATAAATTATAACGAAACTTCAAATTGAAAATTGAACTCCCCCGCCCCATCGTTTTACCTGTGTTGAATTTGAAATGCAAATATTCAAGCAGTAATATTCGAAGTTATTGCCAAAAAATTTTTTTCATGATATGAAATGAAATATAACAAACAAACAAATATGGAAAAACAAATAATTGTTAAATTATTTTTAATATATGGAATCAAATACTTCCATATATGAGCTCTTGAATGAAAACGCTGGTCTCAATTCTTGGCACAAAACTTTTGCAAGTATGTGCTGGTGTCTTGCTTCAAAGCCGTACACGGATTGAGAAGCCACCGTCACAAACTTAACTGTCCGTTCCACACCTTGGGAATGTGAAGGGAAATCTGGCAAGTCAATCTTTTTACCTGTTAACAATGAATTATGTAATTCATTGTAAGATAAGTCTTGTGTGAGTGGTGGCTCCCCGATTCCATTTACTGACAAATCAATTAAATCAGTCCAGTGCACAGCTTTAAAGTTGATCATTGGGATCTTTTTAAATCTTTTCTTGGCTGACTTTGCTCTTCTGAAAGAATAAAAAAAATAATTTCAGTTTAATTTCTAAATACAATTTGTATTGCTTTAAATAATATTTAGTGAAATTAGATGTAATCTTTAAAATGTTTCAATAAATTGGCACAAGTACTTCAACCAGTTTTGTATGAATAAATATTAATTTACCTAATGGCCAAATATATTTTTATACGCTCTTCTCTCACTTCAGGTTAATCAGATTTCACCATTGAAAATAAAACATTCTCTGGAAGTAATGCAAAGGCATTATACTGGAGGTTTTTTTAATGTAATTCTTTGAACCTCAGTTGGTTGCTTTTGTATCCTGTCAATCATATTGTAAATATAAATTTGATGGTGATGGAACTTGTTACTTTTTTTCAAACCAGCAAATAGCATAAACATTGACAATAAAATTTATCAAACTATATAGTTTGGTCAAAAGATTCTTTGGATATGCCCCACGAGTCCATAGGCACATAAGCCTGATGGCCAAGGTTAGCCACCTTGCCTGGTTTAATGGACCAATTTTCCATGATGCAAATCTAGGGTCCACCTTACCTCTAGAAATACCAACTGTATTTTCATTGAGTAGCCATTGATCACTACTAAGGCTATCCATATCTTTCATTCCAAAAGGAAACTCCAGTGGATTCCCAACAGCTGAAAAAGATTTTTGGGATAAATTATGGTAATCTTTTTCACATAATTTACCCAATGGACCATTGAATGTAGTGGGGCTTTCTGGGGTGCCATCTAAATGTTTGAATAGAGCTTTAAATGGAAGCTCATTTTGATGTAAGGAGCAACCAATAGTGTGAAGATTTTTTTTTCTAATGGTGTAACAAGTCCACCTTCACAATCTGTATTTGTATTCGTGTTGTCAACAAGGACAGCCTTAATAGTGCTCAAACTTTTAAATTTCTCCAAAACATCAGCCACTTGCTCTGCAAGAACAGTACCAGTTGCACCAGTATCAGGAAGAACCCTGTGAGTCAAATATATACTCTCATTTGTTATCTGCTTTGTGATTGTCAAGTGGCGTTCAGGTCTTTTGGCTTTTTTCAGAATTTTACTTTCATTTTCCTCCACTGATTCCTTGTAGTGTAGTGTGTCTTTGTCTGTCCTCCCATCAACTCCTATACAAACCAGATTCTCCACATTTTCATTATGATTTTCATAGGCATTTGTTTTTACTTTTGACTTTGCTCTATCTATTTTACATTTATGTATATAGATATTCTTTATATCTATATTAGGGAAAAGAAGGCCCATAGCCCTCAAATCCAAGAGCAAGGCATTGGCAAGGCCGCCTCCAAGATTAGAAGATATATCACCCCTGACTAACTCAAGAGCATACCATGGAATTTTTGTGAGGTTATAAGGCACTTGCAGAGGACCATCTACCTGTTTATAATCCTCTGTTTCATCACTTGGAGATGATGAGTAAGAATGGGAAGAATTATTCTAAACATATGATGTTGAAGATATTGGTGGGGATATCTTCATACTTTTTTGTTGGCTTAATCTTTCTCCTTCTCTTCTACATTTCTTTATTGCAGTTTTATCTGTTGGCCCAAGTTGGAATGTGCCCTTGGGCCCTATTGTACCTCTCTGGGCTTTCAAATACGCACGGTCTTCCTTAGGAACCTGGAATATCAAATTTTACTAATATTAAAAATACAGTTTAATAGATTAAATTAAAATTTATTTTACATGTAAAATAAAATGGAAAAATTACTTTCAATATTTATTTTAACTGTTGAAATTAATTTTTTTCCAAAATTTACACAATTTAGTTATTAAGTTGTCCCTTTCACAATAAATTAAGAAATGAAAATAGAAAATAACTTATTTTCTCTATCAGAGGACAAGAGCAGATGATGTGCTTAGTCTGGTAATTTTCTTTGGTGCATTTGACATTAATATTGGGCAGGTTGCAGGAACATGACGATATATCAAACAATGTATCCAACTTTTCCTTCCAGAATTTTGTTTGGGAAGCAGAGAGATGTTTCCAATTTATTTGCTTTGTCTTCTGAAAACATAGAATTTTCACCTTGTTAACAACACTAATTTCCTTTAACAAAGGCAAACGACGGTTGACAGCCTGCCAAATATCTATCACTTCCTTTGCTATTAATTTAGAAATACCAAAACAAGAAAGGTGGGGATAATTGTTCATAAAAAAATAGCTGTACTGAATCATTTGTCGAAGAGTTAGTCGCTCATTTTTATCCAATGGCGATGGTAAACCTGAAAATTTAATTGCACCTTTACTTCGAGTGGAAACTCCAGTGTTTTTTCCAGCCATTTCTTAATAAAAATATCTGTAAAAAGAATATATATATATATATATATATATATATATATATATATATATATATATATATATATATATATATATTGTCAGAAAATACACGAAAATGTTTTAAAAAATTGTAAATAAATTTCGAAATTCATTATAAAAGTAATAATGTCTACTTCCCAAAACAATACTGTAATGTTTAGTTCCAAAAATAACTCGTAAACCGACTTTTCACTGAAAAAAATCTAAATTTTAAAATATAAATAAATTACAATAATTATAAAAGGTTAAAATATTTCAATAGTATGTTTACTTTGCAAAAAATATATATTTGCGTTAATTAGAAGGGTAAAAAACATTAACTAACCGAAGTACTAGGGAGAGATAATTACCACCGGTGAAAGCCGAAAAAATATCCAGCAAATAAAACGAGGTTTAGTAAGTTTTTATTTGTATTTTAAACTATATATTTAAATGTATTTTATTTTTGTTTATGGTCATTTGATTTAAGATGATATAAAAATGGATAATAAACTTTAAAATATTTATTATTTAATAGATTTTATTATTTAACTTTCCTTCAGTCTTAGTCTTAATTTTATGGATACAGGTTTCCAGTGTCACCGATATCACGACTAAAATCACAAAATATTGTGTCTTTAAATGCGAATTCGCAAAAAAATACAAAATTTTGGAAAAAAATATTTCGTGGGGTAATTTCCGACGTTATTTCGCAACTTTCACCGCATTATTCTTTTTACAGTTCTTTTTACAGTTCAGAAATCGACCTACCCTAATGCACATTCTTCTTATAATCTGAGTCCAAATCTTGATATCACATTAAGCCATGACCATATATTTCGATACGAAGGATAAACAAAAATGAGGATAACGAAGAGGATAAATTTAAAGTTAATTCAAGTCTACTCGTGGGTTGGTGACCCTTTACAGATCAAGTTGATCCTGCTATAATAGATTTTTTTTTTAAACTGATATATTAATTGATATCTTGTCAGACTTTTACAGAAATATAAGGACCTAAATAACGAGCAGTATTATAATGCCCGGAAAATAATCGGACTAAATTTTACACTTGCTCCACTATAAACAATTACATGGCAGTATAAAAGGTTGAGGCAGCAACAACTATTGATTCCTGAAATACCCATAAAGGCAATTTCTAACTGCACAAATATATTTTTGCACTAGGCCCTCATCTGCACGAGCGTCACCTCTTTATAAAACGACCTTAAGTTGAATGTTCATTTACAGGAAAGACTAGTTAAACCAACTAAATTTAAAATTAGCGTAAATATTCATCATTTTGCCATAGCGGAATATAAAATAGATTCTCGAAGAAGCTCGAAAATTTTGTAACTCCAAGTTAGTATTTCATAAAGAGTAGAATTTAATAAAAAATCCAGATGACCTCCAGCTATCTGAGTAGGGAAACTTTTATACACACACACACACACACACACACACACATACACACACACACACACACACACACACACACACACACACACACACACACACACACATATATATATTTTTTCGTCGTGTATAATTAACATTTTCAGTCTACTTATTAAAATAAAAAACAAAAACTACAGATTCTCGAAGCACTATATATTAGAAACATGCAACCGAAACATAGAATTAATTTTCAAACCAGGTCTAATATACTTGAATGTCTTAAGCTACTGACACTATATATAGAACAATTTTAAAAGTAAATGCTACACACTGCAACGGCCCTGATGCTCTTCTTCTTACAAAGTAGTTATGTACATACAAACATTACATCCTCCCCTGATGATGGCCTAAAGTCGTGCAGAAAGTACTTGGGAAATAAAAAAAATTATGGAAGATATATCAATCAATTCCCGCCGAATACTATAAAATCAACACGGCAATAAGAAAGGATCAACAAAAAAAAATATGTAGACAGAAAATGTCTATCATATTCATCGATATTTGTATTAATGAAGAAATGCTGCTAATATATATATATATATATATATATATATATATATATATATATATATATATATATATAAAAAATTAAAGAAAGTAGATAAATGACCACCACGTATGTTCAAATATGGAATAAATATGACGTCGAAATAGATGCAGGATATGATTAAAATATGCAGGTTTCATAGCTTTAAATTATTTCTTGATTGGTCTAGCTGAACATTTTCAGAGTCTTTCGTAAATAATTTACTTTTGGGGAAATTCTGCTGTTTTATTCAACATGTTAGCTGATGTCTTTTGATTGTGTTATGATATGAATATCTTTTTGAGTAAAAATTGATTGACTTGCTAGACCACATTTATTGCTTTATGGATTTTATCTAATTTACATAGGGTATTACACCTCGCTAAACCTGGGAAATCCTATCCACTTGGTCGTTTGTGTACTTCTCTCGATTCTTCACTGGGACCTATGATATATTTTTCTTGTCCTTTTCGATTTATTTTTTATAAGCTCTTTTTCACTGTCGAAATGTTAAGGCTCATCCTGCTATTTATTCCCAAATTCTTCCTCCGTTGGGTTCGATTCTAAACTGATCCGCATGGTCCAGTGCGTGCATTTCAATTTACTCTAATAACGCAGTGTTATGCTCATTTTATCAAAGAAATTTAGATTGGTGAGGGGGTTATTTTGTTGAAAATGGTATGGTTATAAGGGCTCTTATTTGCCTCCCCATCAATGCATAAGGACCTTATTTACTTTTTGTTGGCAGAATAATTAGATAAATGAAAGGCAATCTTATAAGGTAGGTTTCTTTGTTTTATTAAATTGGGAAAGTACAGTTAACACTATCTTTCCAATTTACACCATTCTTTCAGAAATCTGATAAGACTGTGGGTTGTAAGTTGGTATCTTGTTTGGGAGGCACCCAGTATAGTTTAGCCTCGAACATAGATTTATGTCACAATATTTTGGTGCATTGTTAGTACCTATCATTTTGGGTACTCTTTTTCTTGAGAAGGCTGTTCTCAGTACTCGCTTTACGCTCATGAGTTTCTTGTAAATTTGATTACATCTGACCATCCCGAAAATGAGTCGATTAGAATTAAGAACAAGCCTACATCTATGTGATGTGAATGATTCATGTGGACCCTCATCCACATTTCTTTGGGTTGGAGTTAACTATAGTTTGTTTATGTATTTTCTTCATTTTAGCACATTTTCTGCATCTTTTCAAATAATCTATTTCTTTCAAATATCGCGGCAACTTTAAACTTCTTTGTGTTTTCATTGTACCATGATAGGAATCATCATATACACTCTATAATATATCATGTCTTTGATTTGTGAAGGTACTATTCTGTCGTCATTGCATATTATGTCCTTCTCTATTGTTAGTTTGTGTTTCATTTCTTTGAAGAGTCTCTTTGTGACTAAGCAATTGTTTCATCTATTTCTTTTTATCTTCTCTCATATCTTGCATAATACGGGATTTTGCCTTGTTTCCATTCTATTTTGTCTTCTGCATTTTCCTAATTTTCTAACTTTTCCTTACTAAACTGTAACATGCGGTATTATGTCTTCTTTAAAACACATTATGTCAAAAACGAACACCGTAAGTTTAATTTCCTATTTTAAAACGTGTGATTATGTAACCCTTCGGAATGCTTTTTTTAGGGATTAAATGTGAATTCTACCCATTGGAAGTCCAACTTTGTCAAAAAAAAAAGTTTCGTGCATATTCTATACCCCACACAATTTGAAGTGTTTATTTTTCAATATTCCGTGAATTTGATTCTGCTCGTAAACTTTCTTCATTAGCAAATAACTAAGTTTCCTTGATTATATGATTGTTGCTACTGAATGATCACTGACATCGACGATTAGCTTTGATTATTTTTCATCGCTAGATTGTTTAATGCCTTTTTCAATGTTTCAAAGGCCATAATTTGTCTTTGTGTCCTGTCCAACTCTCTGGGGTTTAATTTGCGTTCTTTGGTAAATTTTCTATTAAGGTATCTGAGTAGATACTTTGAAAAGTTATTAATTCTTAAATGGAATCCAATTCCTTTTTGTTTTTTGGTATTGACATTTTTGCTGTTTTATTGGTTAGTCTTTCATCGGGTTATATTCCACCCTTTGATATTTGATATCATAAATATCATTGCATTTTCTGAGAATTAATTTTAAACGTGGTTCGATAGACAACAACTATGAAAGGCAGTAATTATTGGGGATACGGCTACAAGGCTCAGCATTCCTATCCGAGGTCACGGTAAAATCACCTGAAGAAGGCCAGAGGTGAAATTTGGCCGAAAGGTTGTGAAAGAAGAAACAACACAAAAAAAGAAAACTGCCAAGATGAGGACAAAAAGTCCGCCATAAATAAAAATTAATTCTCAGATTAAGAAGCCTCATCCCAAAATGATTCCAATTAAAGACAAGTACAAATTCGGTACGGACCCGACTATGGAAGACCAGATAAGGAGAACAAATAATTTGATTTGTAAGACCAAAAAATCCATCCTTGATCGTCCTTCAGGGCCTGTGGCGCAGCCGATAGAGGCTTTGAGTCTCTACGGTTCCAGGTGAGCATTGTCAAAAGATAGCGGTTTCAAATCCTACCCAAGCTGGCCAGACGTTTACTTGGTCAAAAACGTGGTGTGATAGACAACAACTATGGAAGGCAGTAATTACTCGGGATACGGTTACAAGACTCAGCATTCCTATCTGAAGTGTTTACAGAGGCAATTTCCCTGAATTTCTCGTTAATTTCAAACTTTTGGTACGCTGACTTGACCTTTATCTTTCCAAAAGTTTCATTTTTGCTTATTCCTAATTCATAGATTCACAATTCGACAAAAGAAATGAATTTAAACATATTTGGTCAATCATTTCTATCTTCTAATGTCCACATATTCTTTAATCCCCACCAGGCTTTTAACGGCTGTAATCGGTAAAGCTCAATTGTTTCCATCTTGGGGAGATATTTCTACAATTCCCCGTTGTTCCAGTGTTTTTTTTTTCATTTTTTTGTTTGGTCACTGCCATAGGTAGGAAATGATTTGATGACTTTCTTGATTCCATATACCGTGGATAATTGTTTACCTTTAAAGAAATGCTCACCCTGTAACATCTTAAGAATCATGTTATTTTCTTTTGCTTGAATTTAATTTATCAATAATGTGGTATCAACATTCAACACGTTAATTCCTAATAGTCTGTGATCTTTAGTGCACGCTATTACCATGATAGGATTTATTCCGAAACATTATTTTTGTTTTGAATGTCTTTTCATAAGTGCCCATTATCTTATTACAGTTTCGTCGAATTGCTTCAAGTGGAGATAACTCTTTCTGAATTTTGATAAGCCCATTTATTTTCAGAGGTTTCTCCCAATTATAGTGACATAACTCCCCATATCGACTTGTATGTAAAAAAGTATTTCATTCACCTTTATTTTTTCCTGATCCTTGTTTCTGCGTAGGCCGATTTGTCCAACGTATTTAAGACTTTCATTTGAAACAGCATTGTTATTGTGTGTATGTCTCATAGAGTAGAGGTTGATTGGCTCATAGCATAAATTTGACGTGTGTTGATATCGGACCAATGTTTTTATAGGTGGATCTAATTTACATACGATACTAGAAATGTAAATGATGCATTTCTGAAAATGATATATAAGGACAATAAAAAAGGATATGTTTTGATTTCTCAAGTAAATGGATTAGTTAAAATCCTTTTTTACATAAGCATTTCTATCGCATAGACAGGGAAAAGTTTAAGCAGAATTATAATTATCATTTTACTTCTTTGAGAGTTTTTCACTCCTTTCTGATCTAAGAGGTTCTCATTAAATTTTGAGTGAGAGCAAGACTCTTCAAGTATCCAGAAATCTTCTCAATATTCTGGCCAATCTCGACAATGCTATCATTTTTTGGTCTCCACTAGTTCTCTTATTTCTAATTCATCATGTTTTTAAACCTGTCCTTTGGTGACTCTACAGAGCACAGTAAATACAATTGACATAAACGGCACACTTATTTTCTTTAGTTTTTTTTTTTTTTTTTTAGTTCTCTAACTCGGTTAAGTTCTTATCTCTCCTTTCGTTTTCTTTCAGTTTTAATCTGTGGACAGCCAGGACGGCATTGTTCACTATTTGGCAGGTTCTCTTTTTTTGTTGTTGTTGAATGTCCCTATGTCTAGTTTTCTGGCCGAGATTAGGTGATTCACCTGTATCTCAAAATCCCAGATAACTTTGTGCGTCCCATTCACCTGGACGGATTCGAGGTTGTGTGTATACCATTTGTTCATATGGTCAAACTTCAGCTTCTTGCACAATTCCCATTTGGTGACCTTAACCCCCAGTCGTGTCTATCGTTATACTCATTTTGCGCTAATTTACTTTATTCGCTTGTAATGTGATTAATAGTTTCGTCACTATTACTACATAACCTATATTCGCTGTTTTGTTGCGTCTTTTCTATTTTTGCATTATAATCATCTTACTCCTTAGGGGTTTCTCACACCAGCATTAGTTGGTTGTCTCTCACTGATGTCTATAAGAGGGAAAATCTCCTGAGGTCTCCGAAACTTTTCTGAGTATTCTGGCTGATCCCAACGCTGGTGTTCTCGATTCTTCCTCTAATTTCCAATTCGTACAGTACGCAGTCAAAGCATTTGGCTATTGTTCAAAGCGCACCAACTGTAATTCGTATTACCGTCAATAGCATCCTCTACCGCTTTTTAGTTCTCTGGTAGGGTGCCAGTATTTGAAAAACACTTAGCTTTCTTTTATTTTCATTTTGTTGTCTGCTCGAACGGCAAAATAAACAAAAATTCCAGTCTCTTTTTATGACAACTAGGTCCAGTTTTCTCTCTGGGATTAGGTGCATCTCAAGATCCCAAATTGTTTTATGCATCTCATTTGAACAGATTCTATTTGTGCCCATAATATTAGGAAGGTGCCCGTGGTGTAATGGTTATCGTCTTAGGAAATGGACAAAGTTCAAATCGTGGACGAGTCTGATTGCATTTCACATAGCACATAGCACTAATACTCTTGGGAAAGGTATGAATTAAATTATTCTCCCTCCAGCTATGATTAAATAGTAAGGTAGACTAGGTTCTTTAGCCTTGGTGAGGCAACTAGTCTAGGAGAAGGAAAACTCTGAATTCAAACCTGTTAAACTCCGCTTAAAAATTGACCTTGTGTCATATCCTGTCCGAGCGGAGGGGTTGGTAAATAGGAAAACATTAGGTAGTATGGTCAAAATTAAATCTTTCCACAATCCCCAGTTGATCAAAATTTCCACCTCTTTGTGACTAGTATAATAGACCATTTGCTACTTTGCTGCATTCGTTAAATCATTAGTTGCTTCATCTCTTTTTCTGCATCTTCGGCACTGGCTCTTTTTTGCGTATTATCAGTTTGTTCTTTACACTAGTTGGTTCTTCAGGCGTTATTTGCTGCTGCTCTTATGAGAGATTCCAGTTCAGTTTTGAGATTTCCCTCTCAGAGTTATGTCCCTATTTTCTTGCGTGGAATCTCGACAGTTCACCTCTTGGAATATCCACACGGTTGTTTTTTTAATACCGTTTCTATTTTCTTGTTTTTCTTGTTTTGATATTTGTGGTAATGTTGTCAAAGTTGTAAATTAATTTATCTTTGATATTTTAAAAGTTGTCCTCGATTATTTGTATTGATGGTCCACTATCCTCAAAGTAAGCAATTCCTCCTTTTTTTGGCACATACCGTCTTTTTATGCAATCTCTAAGATGTAAAGTCATGTGCATAGGCATCAACAGTTTTTTTTTCTCCTTTTATGTACGCTGGTTCGGTGTCGGCATCGAACATTCCCTAATACTTGTAATTTTTGGTCTCACCAAATGTTCTACTCTTTTCTCACTTTGGTCGTTTTATTTTCTCCATTAATTCTCTTTTTCCACAATCCAATATCTTTTCAACATGTCCAGGGAAAGGAGTTGTGCCCTCCCCAACATCACGATGTAGCAGCTGTTGAAAAGCGAGCATTCTGGTCACCCTCGACTACGGTCGCCAACAACAACAATATGTATATATGTATATAGGCATATTTTCTCATGTGAAATTATTTTCCTATATCCTAGCTGTATATTCCTATTGTTTGTATCAGAGTCCCCAATTCTTTTTGATTTTTTGGCAAATACCTTTATATCATCCATGCACACAAGGTGATAAACTTTTTCTTGCGAATTTGTAGATTTGTAGTTTCATGTGCGCTTTTTAAGTTTGTTGTTGAGTGGCATCGCTACTATAATGAAAAGCAATAGCAAGAATGAGTCTCTCTGAAAGATGTCTCTGTGCAGTTATTTCTTATCACTTTGAGACATTCTCTTATCCAATTTTACTTGACCATATCATTAGGCTTCTTGTTATCAGTCCATGTCAGGGCAACATTTTCCTCCTTTTGACTTCTTTGAGGAAGTACTCGTCCGTATATAGTAGATACATATATATTTTCCTACAGCATTCTTTTAGTCCTGGAAATAGCCCACATGGTAGGTGAGAGAAATTAGTTTTACTCTTCATCATATGTAAATGCATTATTTGTTTGTAGTTACTAGGATAATTTTTTTGTTTATTTATTTTGTATCAGAGTAGTCTCCCCTTTCTTCGGGTCTTCTTAATCCATGTAAGGATTTATTCTGTAGTAGGGCCAATCTGTTGTTAATAGATTTGGATTTTTTTAACCAAGATATATATATGCCATCATGGTCTAGTGTTTTTCAATTTTGCATATTCTTCAGTATTACGCTTAACGATCGCAGATGTATGTTTACCACAAGACCTTCTTCGAATTGTTATGGTTATTTTTTTCATGTTATTTATCCATTCAACATTTCTGTTATGTGCTTTCCATTTCTATATTTTACTTTAAATTTATTTTGTTTCATTTTCATCCGGTTGTTAATCTTTCCTTGTCTACTCTCCACCATTTTGCTGGTAGAATTTTCCTTCGTGATTTTAAAACGTATTGTTTTCTCTGTAAAGCATGACTCAGTCCCAGTATTTTAAAGGCTGTCTTCTTTCGCCAATATCTTTTGATTTATTTCTTCCATTTGTGACGTCAGCAGTTTCTTTTCGGGAGTTGGCTTCTTGTGTTTTTCTCTTTCCTTAATAGTTTCATTTCTTGTTACACTTTCTTTATTTATTCTTCTATCTTCATTTCCCATCAAGTTATATTTCTGTTCGAATTCCAGACGAGGATACCTATATAATAACTGCCAATATCTGCTCCTGCATAAATTAACTTGTTCATTACGTTGATGTTATCCATTGGGCTATATTTCAATAATTTTTTTATTTTGTCTGTATCAACAGTGACTTTTTTCATGTCTTGATTCCTTAGAGATAGTCATGTAGTCATTTGTTCTCTCAGGATTTTTAAAAATATTTAAATTTTCTCTCTCTTTATGTGATAACTTTGAAGCTGAAATGCTAGGTTCTTTCATGGTTTGGTTGTCAATATACTGCGTTTCAATTCCTTTAGTGGACTCGCTTCGAGTATAATCTTCGCGATTTACCTATCCATATATTTCTAGTATCTAAAACTCAGAGAACTATATTTTTTTGAAAAATCAACTTCCCTTGGTCGGGAAGTCTTTGACTTGAATTAATTTGGCGGATTTTGCCCAGGTATCCATCATCTGTTTCCTATATCCTCTTTTAAAATAGTAGTAGATTACATTACTGCTGTCTTCTCAAGTCGATTTTTTTCAAATAATGCGTATTAGAGTCAATGGTGCATTAATGATTTTATTATTTACTCTTTGAGAGGTTTTCACATCAGCGTTAGCTGGTGGTCTTTCACTGGACTTTGAGTGACAACAAGTATCCTCGAGTCTCAAAGGACTCTGCTCAGAATTCTGGTCTCCACTCGTCCTCCAAATTCCAAGTCCTCCAGTTCGTTTAATAATCCTTTAGTTACTGTATTGAATGCATCAATCACGATTGGTATAATCGTGACCTTCATGTTTCATAGTTTTTTTTATTATTCCCGAGCAAGGTCAACGTATTTATCCTTCTTTTCACTTTCTTTCGGTTTTATTCCGTGGTCAGCCAGGACAGGAAAGTCCACAACTTTGCAAGTTCTCTTTTATTTTTTGCTGATTACTATTAGGTCTGGTCTTCTGGCAGAGATTAGGGGATCCGTTTGTTTGTCAAAGTCACATAAGAGTTTGTGTGTGTCATTTTCTGCTGCGTTGTGTGCATACCATTTGTTCGTATAGTCAAATTTAAATTACTTGCTCTTCTCCCAGACATAGCGAGGTGTAGAGATAAATAATGATACAATGCCTTTTTGCTCGTATTGATGAATCACACGCACACACGTATATATATATATATATGTATATATATATATATATATATATCAGTTCAGTTTCGGTGTTTTATGCCAGCGTTCGTCGGGTATCTAATGGAAAACTCATCTTTGCTGAAGAATACTGCCATAACTGTTGGGGCTATAGAATAAGCCGATTGCATCTCTGCAAAGGGGGAAGAACTACCAGACATGTGTCCTTAATATGACACTAAACCATTGAATAGTGACGTTCTACTTTTGAAGTTTTGAGGAGTATTGAGTACTTCTTTATAGCAATTATTCCCAGATCCACTTAGACCAGAAGTGGTAATACTTGTTATGTTCCTTTCTCTGGTTTGGTTTCGGTTTCTTTGTTTAATGGCATATCAACTCTTTTTAGGTTATTTAATGCCAAAACCATTCTCGTAGAAGAACAGTAGTGGTACTATTTCACCCATGCTAGGAGGATAAGGGGGTTCGTACCTTTCCTAAGGGTATTTGCCCGAAAGTGAACTTAATAGAGCGACTGGAGTACGAACTCCCGTACTACGATTCCGCAGTCCATCACTTTAACCATTACACCACGAGGACACCCACTTCCTTACCCTGGGTCAAATACAACTATTTAATCGTTTACTATAATGGAAAAAATTTAACTTTTGTAAATTGAACTATGAGTGCAAAAGAACAATTCTTGAATCCATATAGATCATGGAATATAGTGTTCAAAGCTTTTCCAAGTGTATGAGGTTGAAAGTAAAAGTTAAAGAGCTATTAGAGTTTGAACTCGCTTACTGCAGTTCAGCACTTTAGACAATATATCTCGAGGTCTTCCACTCAATATATACAAGAAAATGTTTCTTTTTGTAGGTCCAAAAAGAGAAAATAAATTCAAAATGAAGTTGGGCCTTGATTGTTCCTAGATGCATGCAAACAAAGGAACTAATAAGCCTAAACTAAACATACATACACGGGAACAATCAAGCCCAAACTAATTACACACACACACACACACACACACAAAGAGGAACAATCAAGGTCAAACTAAACACACACGCACACACACACACAAATATGCATACAGAGGAACAATCAAGGCCAAAGTAAACACACACACACACACACACACACACACACACACACACACACACACACACACACACACACACACAGAGGAACAATTAAGACCAAGCTAAACACAAACACACACACACACATTCACAGAGGAGCAATCAAGGCCAAACTAAACACACCCGCGCGCGCGCACACACACATACACACACACACACACACACACATAAACAAACAAACAAAAATACACATGCATACATACACATACACAGAGAAACAATCAAGGCCAAACTAAACACACACACACACACGCGCATACAGGAACAATCAAGGCCAAACTAAACGCACACACACCCAACACAAAGGAACAATCAAGGCTAAAGTAAACACACACACACACACACGCACACTCCCTGACACACACACACACATACTGAGAGGAACAATCAAGGCTAAACTAAACACACACACAAACAGAAGAATAAGTAATGATTAGTGGAAATTTGAAGCAACTTTACCACATACATACACAAAACTACGCAGAATAAAAGAACAAAAAAATTATAGCAGATCAAATATCAAAGACCGAATTTGGGATAAAAACAGACAAAAGAGAACACTTTGAGAAAAGGAAAGGGAGGAGGGACGTTAAAATAAACCATACAATACCTGAAAAACATTATACTGACAAACCTGAGTGAGTTCGAGTTTCATTGACTCCCCTATTCACATGGCCTTGTGCCACATATTTTCCTTGACGTAAGAAACAAGCTGGAAACATACACGTATGTAAGAACACAATAAATAAGTAATTTTCAAAAAATACAAATCTCTTCGGGGACATATTCCTTTACGTATCTGTGTGTGTGTATGTGTGTGTGTGTATTTGAGTGTATGTGTATTTATATATGTTTATGCCTATTTTATACATATTTATTCATGTATACACATGTCTATATATATTTATATGTATATTTATATAAAGAAGAGATTTGTATGCCAAGGGATTAGACTCATGTTAAAAAACAATTTATTTCTATTTCAAATAATGAACTATATAGTTTACCTTCCAATGTTCTTTGCTATCATTTTCTGCTACACTTCTATGCTCTTGAGAACGTATTCTTCCAGGGTGCCTCCTAGCTTGGTCACTTAGGCGATCTTCTTGAGCTCTACGCCTCCAAAACGTATTCCCTTGATTGTCTCCTTAAGCTTGGTGAGAAGAAAAAAAATCACGCTAAGAAAAAACGGTTGAAAAGAGACGTTTAAGTGTGCCGATCTTCCTCTTGGTCAGTAACTAGCAGATGCACATAGCGTTTTAAGCAATTGCATTGTCCTGATGAAGCAGCCATACTTTATCCTGCCATAAATTTTAATATCTTCTTGCACACTGAGTGAAACAAATTACACAGGAACTTCTTATAGACTAGTAGCAAAAACTTATCCTGAACGACAACTCTCTAATCAAAAGCATGCTCAATATGTCTTTGTCGTTTGATTTTGACTGCACTTGGTTTTAAGGTCGTAGTAATATACAATCCAAGCGCTGGGTGATGCCCTTGTCTCATTATGTACGAAGACTCTCGGAAGAATGTCCTGTTAGATTTAAAGACGCTCGATGAGATCATTTCACTGTTGCATACGACGCACTTTCAAATCCTTATTCTGCAGTCTTGGTACTATTTTTGCTCATACTTTTTACATGCCAAAACCATCGGTGATAATTTTTGACACAATATACTTCTTCGCATTCAGTTGACTTGGGATCATTCGAACTGTTAACCGACGATTGCAACACACCACCTGCCTAACTCGGTAGACATTGACCACAATCCTGCATGTTGAAGGCCTTCAGATTAAATTTCTCCCTTACCCCCTGAACCGCTCTTTGAACCTCTTGAGCTACGCAAACACACGTGTTCGTGACATAGTGTTATTCTCATACACTTGAAGCGTTTTAAGTGTTTGTGACGGGACTTTTACTCAGACGGAACAAAAATTTCTGGTTTATTCGTTTCTCGGTGTTCATCGTTCATTCCTCAGTGCACATAGCTGAACGACAGAAAGTATGAAACGGTGTGAAAAATGCATCGGTTGCAGAAAGCTAATCTTATAGTTTTATACTTCAAAGATATCATGTTATATGATAACACAGTTCGCTTATCCCTGTTTGCGATCACACTGCACACCCATTACTTCTATTTTTCAGAATATCCTCAAACATATATATATATATATATATATAGGTATACACGAATTGGGTCGGTGTACGTGTGTATTTTTACATTTACATATTCGGCTTTCGAAAGTAAAACTCGACCATATATATTGCATTTACGGCTGTTTTCTATTTCCTACACGAGGGAAATTTAGCCTTTTCCCCATTGCAAGCCTTTTGCTTTTCAACCTCAACCTTTATCCGCTCATCTTCAGATCATTTTACGCCTTGTTAACTCAAACTTTTCCATTCACTTCTTGCAATTGGACTGTTTGGCAACTGACAAAATAATGGCAACTCAATTCCAGCTCCATCTTTACACCCATCCTCTACAATGATAGCGTCATTTGAAATCAACTGCTGGTTTATGAGCGCCTTAAAGGCTAATAATACAGCAGTAAATAATACTCGAATGAACAGCACTGCTTCAAAGTGGTCATACGTGAAAACGAGTCGACAATCATAACAACTGTCATAACACACACACACACACACACACACACATATATATATATATATATATATATATTTGTGTTTATGCATACCTCCGTTTAAAAGTTAAACTACCACTTGATTTTCCAAGGAATCTAAATTTTCTTTGATCAACTATCTTTTAATTGTTTATGTTTAAAGGATGCTTCTTATTATACTTAAAAATCATTGAACTTCTATTTTATTTCGCCCAGATTTATACATCGTAGTTTTATCCTTCAAAAATGACGTGGATAATTTTACAGAATATTAATATGTTTAACTGTTGCAAGTTATTTGACCACATACACGCACACAAAAAAGAGTTATTATATTTTTTAAACATCTTTAATTTGAAATGGGGAAACATTCTCATAAGTCTATACAGGAACTCGTCATTTCCTTATAACAATCGATTTTTTTATCTGTTAGTACTAGAAAAAAATATCATCCCTATCTCTTTATCAAGTAAAATGAATTAAATTTCACTGCCAAAATTCATGTTTGGGTCACCATAATAAGTGCGTAATTTTTACTGGATCTTTCTGCTTACGAAAACATTAATTTATAAAAAGGGCAAACAAATTATGATTTCCAAGCGTAAGTATAAAATCTGTAAAAGTTTTTTGTGTAATTGTGAGTATTTGTAAATGAAGAAAAACACACGATATAATGAGAAGATGCCTACTTCAATGTGGATTTTGTAAGAAGAAAAAAAACAACTTATAATGCTGTAATGTCAGAAACAAGCCTGGTTCTCTATATTTATCAGTATAATACAAAAAATCAAATCACACATTTCAATTTTTTTTTTTTTTACATATAAAAGTAATATGAATTATTTGTGGAATAAATATAATTTACACTTTTTCGTATACTTTTATCTCACAAGTTTCCATATAACCTGTTAAACTCGGCTTAAAAAATGCCACTCGGTCAAAACCTGTTTGCACGTTGGTTGGTTGGTTGGTTGGTTGGTTTTATGGCATATCAACCTTTCTTAGGTTATTTAATGCCGAATTCATTTTTATACAAATTATTAGATCCGTTTCAAACAATTCAGTTTAGCATGAGTACGCAGTTTAATTGTCAAAATAATTATATTTCAGGATATTCAGTTTAGTCAAACAGTTCCAATTCAAGCAAATCAGTTTAGTGTAAGTATAGATTTTGTTTACAGTTAGATTTCAAAACAGTTTTTTTCTAAACGATTAAGTACAGTTTCAATGTCAAAAACAGTCCCATTATATATATATATATATATGTGTGTGTGTGTGTGTGTATGTGTGTGTGTGTGTGTGTGTGTATGTTGAAGCCGAATTATTTTAGATAATGGATTCTGTATATTTTCAGCACCAATGTGACAACATAAATAGGCACACTGAAAAGAAATGTAAAAAAAATAAGAATCTTTTTGATAGCATTGTAATTTTAGATCATACTTACTTCAACATTTTTCCAGCGTTTTTATCATGTATGCAAAATAGTTTTTGTATCATTTTAAATTAGACTACTATCTTTTTTTTTTTTCAATATGTCTACCAATTTAGTGAGATTGGTACTGAAATCTTACAAAAACGCTTATGTAAAACGATTTTAATTCCCCGTTTAAATATATACTTAGCAAGACGGATAAATATACAGATAATTAAATTAAAAATACTGATAAAGACGGATAGATATATCTTGGGATGTTTATAATATATAGATATGAACTAAATAATATGAATATTAGCTTAGATAGATAGATAGATAGATAGATAGATAGATATCATATGTATTTTTAAAAATAAATTCTAGAACGCTTGTTGCATAGCACAAATTCGCAAAAGACCACTAACACCTGAAGTGAAAAATTAAATATTTCTCATCTCTTTCATTTAATTTAGTAACATACACGCCCTGAAAAAGGTCCAAAGAAGAAAACGTTTAACGTTGGCTAAAATTTCTATAAATAGAATCATCCATTGAGGACAGTGTCTTTTATTATCTTTATTCATTTTCACACTGTCAGATGTATATATATATATATATATATATATATATATATATATATATATAAGTCTTTAGCATGAAGGAAATTCACGTGGAATCACCATTCCTGTGTGATTACGTATCATCAAGAAATGGTTGCAGCAAGTATATTAGGGCATCAACGCCCGAAAGTAAACCCGTTTTAAAAATTACAAATTGCACTAAAAATGAAGATGACCGTGCAATGTAATTTCTCTTTTAGTTGATCTGACATATATATATATATATATATATATATATATATATATATATATATATGTATATATATATATATATATATATATAATTCATGGAATATAGACTGCGACCCTGGGTTTCATGGAGTTTTTTTTTTTCCAAAGCAACAATCATCAGGCAGTTAAGAAGATGGAATGAATCAAAATCGAAAAATACGAAAAAATACAGACCAAAAACTGTCGCCATTTCGTTTACGTGTGAGTGCATGTAGATGTGTCGCAATCTAAATTCCATTAATTAAATACGAATGTATATCTAATACATATTTATCTATTATTATAATATAATAGCTCTTTTCTAGATATTGAGCACTCTCCACATTATATTGCACTTGGTTCGGCATATAAACACAAAGTGATTTTGTGACAACCAGCACTCTTATACTATATATATATATATATATATATATATATATATATATATATATATATATATATATATATATATTAAATACAGTGTCTAGTGGCAAAAGCTGATGGGTGGCACCAGGAGTGGGAGTTCCACCTTGAGCTACCGAAACTCAGTTATCACTCCAGGTTGGTGGCTGATGAGGGCAGGGTATTGCATGTGCTTTAACACGTTTTATTATGAATATATATTTGATAGAAATTCAATTTTCATTTTTCAGTACAATTCTCTCATTCTTAAATAGTTTTATCCTTCATAGATATAACATATGCATTTCCTATTTAAAAAAATATTGGTAGTGTTGGCAAATTTTTATTTCGATTCTGGCTGTTAAAACTGAAAAAAACCCTTCGTAATCGTGACTGATGAAATACGCATTTAGCATTCGTCTAGTTATTGTTATTATAATTCTTTGGGAGGCATGCTTAAGTAAATGTTTATCACCGTAGAAAAAGGAATCGGTGACCGAAGATTGAATCGTGAACGAGGCTGCTTCCGCTTCACTTCAATACGACATTTCTGCTCGGAGCTATAGATGATAGAACAGCTGATTGGGCTCTTCAGTTTGGTTTGCCAACCAATTTTGGAAAAGGATAACCCTGAATTCACTTAATAAATATTTTAGTAAACATTTTAGACCTTATGGCATGTCCAGCCCGTGGCGGAGGTATTGGGCATTTAGATAATTTTGATCTTATTCATCGTAAAACTCTAAGTCGGCACGTTTTAACAGCTGCTTGAATTAATGAAATTTTGGATATATTATATTGATTGTGTCAAGTGTAACCTCTGCAAAGATAGGAATTGAATAGTGATTAATGAAAATATGAATTTTAATTTTTTATTCAAAGACGTAAGCAAATATGAAATACTTTGTTTTCAATCAGATTTCAAGTGAACGACTTGAGATATAGGAGAGAAGAGACGTATTCGAGAGGCTTGTGTCGATGGCCCATTCCTAGGGTGTTCGGAATATTATAGTAAATCCTTTGATTTTTTTTTTTTAATTGACTTATTTGAATGTAATTATTTTAACTTTGAAACGATGAAAACAAGCAAAATGTTCGATATATGAACATTATCTTTTTTATTTAACAGGTGATATACTTATCCGAAATAACAAATAGGCTGGATGTTAATTTGGGCGACAATATTAATAAAGTTACGTAGAGTGTTTTTATGTCTGGCGTCGTTTCATTATTGCTTCACAATGTTTAGTGCAACGACAATCAAATTAGACTATATATATATATATAGTCTGATGACCGCTTAATCGAGAAGCTGAGACCAATTAACACCAATTGACTACATTATCCTCAGGATGTAATTGCTGTTTCATAAAAAAAAAAATAAAAATTTATTTTGAAATGACCGCTACCATTTGATTTAATAAAACGGACTGACTATATTGTCATCACAGATTATGCTAACCAGACTTAAGGTTGAACAAAAAATAATTATTCATCAAAGTTTCAATAAGAAAGCGGGAATGTTCACTAGTTATTTCACATATCCACGGAGAAAACAAAAATAAAAGGAATCAGGTCAATAAAACGCGATAGCCGTTTCAAAATGAAATACGAGGTTGCATACGTTAAGTTTCCACACTTCGTATGTGCATTTAGAATTTTCGTAGACTCTTGAAAATTAATTATGTTATTGCCATACCTCTTATGAGATGACTAACCAATTTTCATGATTTCCAGTTTAAATGAACAGCTAAATTAGGAATTGGAATACACCCTACTTAAGACTGATTATCACAGCTAGTGAATTTCAAAAATGCAATCTGGACGTGTGGACACTTTAGAAGAATGATATGCAATAAAATTCTGTTTTAAACTAAGAAAAAATGCAACAGAAACGTATGGAATGCTTCACACTGCTTTTCGACAATCTTGCATGAATCGAGCATCAGTTTTTGAGTGGCATAAGAGATTCAAGGATGGCAGGAATCTGTGAGGGATGATGAGAGGTGTGGCATGAGTAAGGAAGTCAATAGACCAGAGTTTATTGGCCAAAGGGTAAGGGTTAGGGTTACTATGTTGAGGTTTTAAGGGAGTTGAGGAAGAGATTCCGTTGGAAGAGGCCAGCACTCTTCAAATCGGGTCAGTGGCTTTTCCACCAGGACAATGCACCAGTTCACAACTCCATCTTCGTCACAGACTATTTGACCCAGTTGGGCGTCAAGACAGTTCCTCACCCTCCTTATAGTCTAGACTTTACTCCCTTTGACTTTTGGTTATTCCCTAAGCTCAGAGACTGTTTTTATGAGACAATTGAGGAGATGAAAGTGGCTGTGACTACGGTCATTGACACGCTCACACAAGAGGACTTCCATGGGGACTTCCAGAAGTTTTTGGAATGGTACAACAGGTGCATTGCAGCTGGTGTCGATTGCTTTGAAGGGGACATGAGTTTCATGTGCATTCTCTCAATAAAAGTGCCCATACGAAAAAAGTCTGGAAACTTATCGTAATAACAATTTTTCTGAAACACTGAGAATGAGCACTTTTCTCTCAAATAGATAGAGAAGGAAGTGCCACAAAATCAGTTGTTCACAGCTTTGAATTCAGAGTTTTCCTTCTCCTCGACGGGTTGCTATACTAAGTTTATAGAGCAAATCTATCCCACATTTTGTCCATAGCTGGAGGGAGCAATGTTGAATGTCCACTTTTCCCTAGGATATTAGCGGTATGCGAAATGAAAATTATATATATATACTTATATATATATATATATATATATATATATATATATATATATATATATATATATTGATATGTGTGTGTTCTAGTTCACTGACATATATATGTATATATATGTGTGTGCATGTTTGCCCGTATGTATGTGTTTGTGTGTATGCTTCTATATTTTGTATATGAATATAATTTTAGAATACCAATCTCATCGTTAGTTCTTGGCCAGGTATCTTTATATAAGCTGCTTGAAGGCAGTGAACGAGTACTATGCTATTGTATGGTCACTCTCTCTGCCTCTCTCAGTTTGTCTAACTCTCTCTATCTCTCATTCTTCATAAATGTGTGTGTGTGTGTGTGTGTGTGTGTGTGTGTGTGTGTGTGTGTGTGTGTGTGTGATAGTGAAAGTGCAGATCGATCGATAGATGATAATATTGAAAAATTCAAAGAGAAAACGGAGGCCTAAAAGTATAAGGTTTTAAAGTATATGAGGACATTGAGGGAAGAGACGCAAACACAAGGGACAATTAGAAGCAATTTTAGCCTTCTAGGCGACAGTGTTTGTAGTGAATCGTATCATCGTAAATTACAATGGACGACACGTGATTTTAAGATTCGCAACCAGAGCACGTAATCCGTATTGATTCAATGAAAGTACAAGTTAGAATAACGTGAATATAAGAAAAGTATAGAAAAAAAAAAGACAAAAGCGAAAGAGAAAAAAATTATTTTCCCTTGTTTATTCCACGGCAGGCTGCCGGTAAACAGATACTCCTGCAGGACTGTAGTTCTATGAAAACTGTCTGGAAAGAAAGAAAATACACAGAAAGAAAATGGATTAATAAAGAATCGAGAAATGACGATGAAACTTAAAAATTTCTGAACCCCATGGCTAAGATATGTCTTGAATACACAATATATATATATATATATATATATATACTCATGTGTGTGCATGTGTGTATATATGTATAAGTGTATATGTATGAATAAATACTCAAATATATTTGAGTGTCTATGTATCTCACTATCTATCTATAGTTTAATACTTTGGAAACCTTCTTTCTGTACCATTGGTGTATATATAATTATATATATATATATATATATATATATATATATATATATATATATATATATATATATCGCCGTGAATGCATACAAGTGTTCATATATAGAAACATTTTGGTATATATGTGTTCATACCAATACATCTGCGTTCTTATATATATATATATATATATATATATATATATATATATATATATATAAGCATGCACAGAAACAGACACACACACACACACACACACACACACATATATATATATATATATAAGGAACATTGAGAGAGAGGGAGAAAGTGAAAAAATGAGAAAAAGACATATGTGTGTGTGAGAGAGACAGACAGACAGCCTGAGACAGATACAGAGACAGAGAGAAAGCGAGAACCAAAAAAGAGAGAGAGGGTGAGTGTGAGTTAGTGTGCGTGTAAGCGTGTGTTTATTTACTTCAATATAAGATGATATGTTGAATATATTAACATCGCCGTAGTTTTCATCCATTTTCTAAAATCTTTCATTATATCTGCGTCATATTGAAAACCACATGAACTCTCAAAACTGCTGTTCTTGTCCATTTTATACTTGACTAGGCAATGTATTCCATTCTTTCCTTTGCTGACAGCTAAACATAGTGTTCGCTGGATTCCATTGTTTTCAAGGTGTCTTCATTTTTCATTTTTTTTATTATTCCTATAATGTTTTGATTTTTTTCCTCGTCTCCAGATATCACTTCTCTATTGCCTTCATGAAAATACGGCTTTCTTAGTCGGAGACGAGAAAAGCCACTTATTTAAATGAATGTCAGGATGATACAAGAATATATTAGCTCTAACTCTTTCACTATCATATACTCGGACTCTTATGGAATATTCGAATAAATACTCAAAGATACACAGCTCTCAAACTGACTCACTCCTACTTTGCCTTTGCCTTAATATCTCTCAATCCATCCATCATCATTCCATATATCTCTATAGTTACACGCCTGTTTATATCTGCGTATCCAAGAAAATAATATATTAATGTGTGAATTCTATGGTATTATTTTAGTGATAAGAGTATACGTTAGCTGACAAAAGTAAACATTCTATACTACCGATACATTAGATTATCAGCCCTCTTGCACAATCCGCGGAGGAAGATAGAATACGGAAGCAAATTATGGAATGATTTTTAATTTCTGTTTTTGTCTGAAAAAAAAAAATAAGAAGAATCTCAATTTTCATAATTAGCTCTATTATTCAAGCAAGTGTTAAACTCAAATCCAGCACAATATAAGTGAGCAAGAAAAGAGACGATAAATAATTGAAGCTTTACTTAACGCCGAAACCAAGTCAAAAATCCTGTGTCAACGGCATACAAAGCAAAGAAAAATATTTTTACAGAAAAAAAGAGCTTTTTAAGGAAAGGATGAGTGGAGGATTGGAGAAATAACGAAAATTAGGGTTTGTAACAACTCTCAATACGGAGATTAAGAAGGACCCAACAATGTCAAGAAGAATGCACGCTAATAAACGAAAAGACTCCAAGAAAAGTTTGACAACAGCAAGTAAACAACTCAAACTTTAATCCTTGTGAATACGCTATCTATTGGGCTTTTTAGAAAACAAACACGACTTCCCATTGAAATATTAGTTCGCTTAAGACTACTATAGAGGAGGAATGGAATAAAATATCTGAAGAAGTCAGGCAAATGGTTTCGAAGACATGTTGATATAATAATTGAAAAAAGGCTTGCCATATTGTGTCTATTTTCTTATTTTGTTGCTTTTTGTTTATACTAAAATCTTGTTTTATAATAGAGTTTGGTTTGGTTTCTTTGTTTAATGGCATATCAACTCCTAAAAGATTCTCCTAGTAGAACAGTAGTGGTACTATTTAACCTATAGCTGGGAGGATAAGGGGGTTCATACCTTTCCCAAGGGTATTTGCCCGATAGCGCGACTGGAGTAGGAACTCGCGTACTACGATTCCGCAGTCCATCGCTTTAACCATTACACCACGAGGACACCCCCTATATAGAGTCAGTTATCATACTAGATCATACTTAATTTTGATTCCTCACCCAATAGGTACCAGTTGGACGAGGGTAAATGAAAAGAGTAAATACTTGGAAAAGATGGAAAACTTATTTTAAAATACGAAAAATATGTACATTTTCTTTTTTCAGTATATACAGCTGATGAGACCTAATAAGGTCAAAACAGCTGTGTAGTGGTTCCGTACGTCACGGGCAAGTGTTTAACAGATTTTCTGGTCATGGTAATTCAATTTACAGTGAAAAATATGTTTGATTTTGATGAAATACATTTTTCTTTCAGAATTCCAGAATTTTACAAAAAAGTAAAGCTTTGATTAGATATCCATTTAATATATAAGACATACTATAAAATATGAACAATTCATTGACGAACAAAAGATTCTTCTTCCTATAAGTGGGGTTTAGTAAGATACCAAACAACAATATGGACTGTCATAGGTATGGCACTAAACTGCACCTGATAGAGGCGCTCTATCTCACAAATATTAACCATCCGCAGAATCCTGGAAGGTGTACGGGCAAAGAACCTACAAGCGACATTAATATTTGTCGACTTTACCAAGGCTTTCGACTCCATTCACAGAGGAAAGATGGAACAAATCCTACTAGCGTACGGCATACCTAAAGAAACCGTAGCGGCAATAACGATTCTCTATAGAAACACTAAAGTAAAAGTACGATCACCGGATGGAGACACAGAATACTTTGACATTGTAGCAGGAGTACTACAAGGGGACACGCTGTCCCCGTACCTCTTTATCATTTGTCTAGACTACGTACTTAGAACATCGATTGACAAAATCAAAGAGAATGGCTTCGAACTGACGAAGAGAAGAAGCAGAAGATACCCCGCAACAACAATTACCGACGCCGACTACGCCGATGACATAGCTATACTGGCAAATACACCTGACCAAGCCGAAACTCTTCTGCATAGTTTGGAACGAGCAGCAGCAAGCGTAGGCCTCCATGTTAATGCACACGAAACGGAATATATGTGCTATAACCAAACGGCGGACATCTCCACTCTAGATGGAACCCCACTTAAACTAGTTGACAAATTCACATACCTAGGAAGCAGCGTCGAATCAACTGAAAAGGACATCGAAACGAGGTTAACGAAAACATGGACAGCTATCAATAGGCTATCGATTATATGGAAATCAGACCTAACCGATAAAATGAAACGCAGTTTCTTCCAGGCAGCGGTCACATCGATACTGCTATATGGATGCACTACATGGACGCTAACAAAACGGCTGGAGAAGAAACTAGATGGCAATTACACAAGGATGCTGCGTGCAATCCTGAACAAGTCCTGGCAGCAACGCCCCACAAGACACCAAGTGTACGGCCACCTTCCCCCTATCACGAAAACTATCCAAGTTAGACGAACCAGACATGCAGGACACCGCTTGAGAAGCAGAGATGAACTCATAAGAGATGTACTCTTATGGATCCCCACACATGGCCGCGAAAAAGCAGGACGACCAGCTCGAACGTACATTCAGCAGCTATGTGAGGATACAGGTTGTTGTCCTGAAGACCTACCTAGGGCGATGAACGATAGGGAGGAGTGGCGAGAGAGGGTCAGGGATATCCGTGCTGCCAGCACGATATGATGATGATGATTACTCCCTAGTCAGCTTTGACTTGGGAAAGGGATACCTTTTATATTCCCCTCAAACAGAACTATTTAAACATGATTCGAAATTTGTCAGAACATGTTTTAAAACAACTGATACAAATGTAAATATGAACGTACATCAAACACGATTTTCTAATTTATAAGATTAATATACCCCCAGATGGGTTGAGCTATCTTTAAAAGTTATCAATCAACCTTCGAATTCTTCCATAGAAGGAGCATTTAAAAGACTGAAAGTTTCAATATTCTAAATAATCCTAAAAGAAAATACTTAATCGTCATTAATTCTCTACGTTTTAACAGTTTTTGCCTATTCAACAATGAAAACAACAGTTCTAAAAAGATGGCTTTGCCATTAAATAACCCAGGTAGTTTCGTATACCATGAAGTGTAGAAATTGAACTAAAACAAAAATGAAAAAAGGAATAATTATACTAAGAGAATAAATATTTTGGTATATTTGATAATCCTAAGGTTGTGTAACTTTCATCGTTGTAAGATATTAAACCAGCAATGCGAGTTCTAATTTTAGTCGGTGCTGTATTTTATTTTGCACTAATACCCTTAGAAAATGCATTAATCTATCTGTTCTCTTATTGGCTCTGATATTAGTTGGGTTGGGTTTTATGACATAGCAACCAATATAGGTTATTCAAAGCCAGATCTTTGTACATATATATTAGATATATATGATTAAGTTTGGTTGGCTTTTATGGCATATCAACCATTGTAAATTATTCAATGCCAAATTTTTTATACATATATGGTAAATGAATACGATTAGGTTTGTTTGGCTTTTATGGCATATCAACTACTGTTGGCTAATTAAAGCCAAATCCTGTTTTTACATACATACTACATATATAGGACTTAGTTTGGTTGGATTTTATGGCATATCAACCATTGTAAGTTATTGAATGCCAAATCCTCTTCACAAATATATATTCGATATATATGTTTTGGTTTGTTTTTACGGCATATCAACCGTAGTAGGTTTTTGCATGCCAAATCCTGTTATATATATATATATATATATATATATATATATATATATATATATATATATATATATATCAAATAAGTAAGATGTATAGAATCGCTATATAGATAATATTCTTAAACGAACCTGAGTTTGTTTTTTTGCACAGATTGAAAGAGTTTCAATTATAGTTTGTTGTCACATTTAACGACAGTCATTTGTTTGCACACATAGTTTATACTATTTGACTCATAGATAGGATCTTATTAGGACCTACCACTTCAGGTCTGAGTAGACCTGGGAGCAATGGCCATGAAGTGGTTATCCACATTCCCCAGGTCTCCAAGGTTGCAGCCTCGCTATCAGATGGCTTAATGTCTTATCCAGGATACGAATATTACCCCTCTGCTAAAATGCAGTTAATATATTTAACAACTCCAGCCGACTGGGCTTCCTGGCTCTGAGTAAATAGCAAGGTAGACTGGACCTTTTCGGCTAGCAGTGTTAGAGAAGGAATAGACTGAATTTAAACAAGCTTTACTTAACTTGAATTATTGACCTAGTGGTACTGCCTGCTCATGGCGAATGTGTTGAGTTAACGGATACATATAAGAATCTGGTTATTATGCCTGAATATGTTGAAAAATGCTATATAAAATTAGAGACGAGTGCAACTTTTCAGGTTTCATCAGGCATGCAAGAGTCACACACACACACACACACACACACACATATATATATATATATATATATATATATATATATATATATATATATATATATATATATATATATACATATTGGGATAACTCTTTAAACAGAATTAATTTAATCTTTTTAGATAATTACCAACTCAACATTAATACTCTTTTTGAAGGTTTGCATAGATTTCTGGTAACTATAAAATTTTGATAACCCAAGACTCTGATGAAGCATGCCCATCTTTCTTAATTTCCCTTTTGATCTCTGGTGGTTTCTACTGACTTAAATGTCTTATATATGGGGATTTTTATAAGCCCCGAAACCACGGTTTATTCCTACGTTTTGTAAAAGAAGAAACCTTACTTCAATAGCAGTAGGGAATTGGTGACAGCTTTTGAAGAAAGGAGACGAACGACTGTTAGTGCAACAAAATTTATATACAACAACAACAACAATAAACAGGGTTTTACACCAAATGGAACAAACAACGAATATGTCTGAGTTCAAAAAGAAGTTCTAGGTTCAGATAGGTGGTATGCTTTTGTAAGTTTTGTAAGGTTTAGTTGTAAGGTTGTTATAAGGTAAAGTTATAAGGTAAAGGTTTAAGGTAAGGTAAGGTTTGGTAAGGTTAGGTAGGCTATGTGAAGGTTTGGTAGGTAAAGGTAGATAAAATGCCTGCTGGAACTTAGTTGTATGTCCTGTACTTTTAATTCAGCACGTTGCGTTCGTCGCTCTAGGGTCCTGGCTGGTGGAAGGTAACAAATAGGTTTGCCGTCAAGGGCTGCTACGAATGGACCTGTTGCTAACAGCGGTGGGAGTGGAAGAAAGAGGAAGAATCTCCAGTGGAGCTCTTTTTTATAATGGACGCCACGTAACCCCAATGGGCAGCTGAGGTTCGGTGAAACAGGATCACCAGTTTCTTAAGAAAATTTCTACATATATTGATGTCTTCAGATTTGCGATAAAAAGGAATAAAGAAATATTAATCAACCATTATTAACGATGATACTTCATTTCGGATATTTATATCACTATGCTTTGAATGTCTAGCCTCTAAAACAACGAAAATTATTTTTTGTTTCCTGAATGATCGCTGGTTTAAGAACTGTTTTTATTATGTGGCGCAGTTATGGTATACAGTTACCAGGTTGATATTTTGTACAAACCAACTAATGAGCCGACTCGTTATATTTTTTTCATGTTTCGTCATATCACTCAGTCTTTATTTCTGTTGAAGCTGCTCTAAACATTTTCTTTGATAGATTAGCTATTAGACCATAGAGATCACATTGACCAAATACTCTCCTATATTGATGTTATATGAGGTGTATAAATTCGTGTTTTGGACTGAGGGGATGTCAAAATTCATGCAAAAGGAAAATAATATTTCTTATCAAAAAACACTGGAAAACTAAAATATCAATTTCCTGTGTTTTACTTATTCTCTTGAGATGAGATTTTCTGAGAGACGAGGCTAAAAACAAATGTGAGTATTATTCGAGGTTGTGAATCACTGCCTCTCTACTAAGAACAAAAATATCTCCTTTCTGCAATTAGTCTAAAAAAAAAATCCCATTATCTTCTTTTGGCTTCACTTGGCAATTAATCACAGTAAAACATACCTGATATATGTGTATTGCTATACACAATGTATTTTTTATATTTTTATGATAAACTATTTTGGTCTAGTGGGTAGAGTGTTCACAGATATTCCGGGAGTCATGGGTTCCATCCCAGGTCGCTTAATACCAAAGATTTTAAAAATGTTACTTGATGTTTCCTTGCTTAACACTCAGCAATATAAGGCACGTATCAAGGATAAAGTGGAGCAATCGTGGGAAATGAGTAGTGCCATTTCCTACATCTCGGTGTAGTAGCTATTGAAAAGGGAGCCTTCTGGTCACCATCGACTACAGTCGCCAACTGACATTTTTTTCTTATTTCGTTAAAACTTAATCCCATATATACAAAACAAGGTGAATAACAATATTTTGATTATGTGAAATTAGTCACTGCTGACCATATTTTTATGTTAAATGCTTGCAGAAGACGTCAAATAAAATAATCCTGAGGTTACCTTGTATTGATATAAGTACCTTGTATTTGATAATGGTAATATTTAAATGTATCCTTGTTTATTTGCAACTGAAATATTTTTAGAATGTGGCTTGTTTGACAGTCTCAACTCTTTATGTTGAAGATTAAACATTCTTTGTTTTCTTTTGTATTTCTGAAAAAAAAAACACAATCTACCTGTTTCTGATAAATTTTCAATGATTGGGGATCATTGTCTTTTCATTTATTAAACCTATAAAGATATATATTCCAGAATACTTGTTATTTACTAAACTTCGCCTAATCTGACATACAGGCCTCATTACTATGTGGTCCCTTATTAAGTACGGAACAGGCTCATTTGCAAATTAATTTCTGTGATTGTATTTGCTGTGTTGTAAGCACTCTTTCGTCTGTCGCTCAGGCTTAGAATTACAAAATATACATACGGGAATCAGATTACAGTGAACTTTTCTTTTGGTTCAAAAGTATCGATTTGAGTATTTGTATCCTAAGACCAACACTTGTTACATTTTTCTTTCCGAAAACTTGAACACGTTTAAGCAATGTGAATCTATTTCATACATCGAGTCTGAAACAGTAACATAGGTCCAAAAACATTCAAAAATACGACCAAGATATGAATACGTGAAATAGACATAGGGAATCCGAAATACACTCTAAATTGGTTCAGGTACAAAACTTTATATTACCTTTTGGAGTTTAAGGTTTTTCGACATGAGGAGAGAGAGAGATACAATTTCTTCAACAAACGCGCGGCACATTTGGCGAGACCAAAAATCGATTCCCTTCCTCTAGACTCGGAGTTTAAATCTCAACTAACTGGGTTTTTTTTTCAAATTCCAAAATCCTCAGCGCTTCCGGACATGACGTCATTCACGTCCCCGGACCAAAATTATATCTGGAGTTTTTATTGTGACCTCTCTGATTGTCACATTCACCCCGCGCGCGCGTGAACACCTGCACTCAGTGTGTGCACCTAACTAACCTATGCACTAAGAGAAAGGTTCTCAGCCTAACTAAACCGAAAGGCAATATATATAAAACGAAATCCCCCCGCAAATATATGACAAAAAAACGAAAATGGTTATAGCAAGTAAAGAAAATATAAGTATTATAAACAAGAAATATTTGTAAAGCAATAATGTCAGCACATATCATCGTATATTTCATGAATGCATTACACTGTAACGTAATTCAGTTTATTAGATTTAGACTATATTGAATATATCTTCGCTATTAAAAGGAAAATCATGCTAACATGATTTTTAAATGTAAGGAAGAAATGAATATTAAGAAATATCTGCTTAAAACTTCTCGAAAACATTTATCGTCGCCATGATGTAGCACAATGACTTCCTTGATTACGTCATTTATTTGTGCAAACTACAGACACAGTTTTGTCATGCTTATGGAAAGAAATGATGATTAAGCTGAAAAATATCTATATGTTCTAGTAAAAATTTTAATGATTTCATGAAAGGATATTTGATTACGACTTTGAAGCTTGACTTTTACGCCAAAGGAAATGGCAGGCGAGAATTCTTCTTTTTACAGTTATACAAACGACAGAAATTGTCGTATAAGCAATAGAAAAACAATGTACGTTGCGTGAAAAGGAAGAGAAACAAAGAATGATATAGTTATATTTTCTTTTGTTGATTTATCAAAAAGGTCTAAATAAAACAATAAATGTCATGCCTATTATTAGATAATACAAAACAATTTGTGATCTTATTAAAATTCAGCAGGAATCCTTATCTCTCACAATGTTAATAGCATGGGATTTAGATTCACTAATTAACAGCATTCTTTATGGCACAGCACGAAAGAAATACTTCTAGAATGAAAATAGTGTATGATCAATTTTATATATATATATATATATATATATATATATATATATATATATATATATATATATATATATATATATATATATATTCTGACCTATGTCTCTTTATCTTAGAAATTATTTTTGCCTGTATATCTCTGTGGCAAGTCATATCTATCTATCTATCTATCTATCTATCTATCTCAGGTCATATCTATCTATTTCTTTCAGAAATTTACATCTACCTATCCCCGACTCTGTCTCTCTCTTTGGCTATATATATATATATATATATATGTGTGTGTGTGTGTGTGTGTGTGTGTGTGAGCAGATGTATGCATTGTGTATACATATTCATTTTTTTGGTTACCTTCTTTCTATTTCTTATTGTTATATCTATCTATCTATCTATCTATATATATATATATATATACGTCAGTGTTTCTATGATATTCTCTATTTCTTGTTCTCGTTACCTTCTATCAAACTGATTTCTTTCCATCCGATTAGTCAGTATTTAAAAAAAAACGGTAAATATTCAGTTGCAATTCACATCTTCACATCTAAACAAACGTTATATTAAAGTTGCTGCAGAAGAAGATAGAGATCATGCATCTGGTCAGAAAAAAATTCCATATATTACTCGTTGAATATTCATTTATGACAAAAAGCGGGGATCGTACAAACAAGCTCGTTAGTATCTCAAGTGACAAAAATACCATATGAGTTTTAGAAAAAGGAAATTATCAAAGGGCAATAACAATTTATTTTCTCTCTTTCACACACGTACAAACACGCACACACACACACACACACACATATATATATATATATATGTGTGTGTGTTTGTATATATATATATATATATATATGTGTGTGTGTGTGTGTGTGTGTGTTTTGTGTGAGTGTTTGTGTGTGTCATCGGATCGTTGATTTAGTGGTTTTAAAGTCCTAACGTGAAAAGTTACTTTGTTCATAATGGTTTTGCCTCTAAGTAAGTGGACTTTGGGTACCTTAACTGAATTTTCGAACGTTTTTAACAAAATAAAAGAGAAAAGAACCCATATTCATTTTAAGTTACAAGCCTCTAAAAATGAGTTGGTCACTCAACATATCTCCGCTGCAACATATCTACCGTAAAGGAAGTCAGCACGAACCTTCTCCAGGCTTGAAATGCTATTGACAACTGATTGATCATCTGAAATTCTAATCTATCCAATAAATAAAATGGAATTTCTCCTAAACTGAAGCTCTGTCTATACTAGTACACGGCTCCACTAAATGGACACTATAAAAACGCAAAGAGAAACTATATGGGGATTATGCAAGAATGCTACGTGCTCTCTTGAATAATTCCTGGAAGCAACATCCCAAGAAGTAGCAGCTTTATAGCCTCCTGCCTCCCATCTCACAAAGCGTTCAATTATAACCCTAAAAGACATACGAAGCCCTGCTGAAAATGCAAGGACGAACTCATAAGCGGCGATCTCTAATGGACCTCTGCAGATAGATATGCCAGTGCTCACTAACGTGAAAAGAAACCAGCAAAAGCTACCAGATGAGAGGATGATAGGAATGGGTGGCAAGAGAGAGAGAGATAGATAGATAGATAGAGAGAGAGAGAGAGAGGGAGAGCTCCATGCAGTCAGTGCGAAATTTATAATGATATATATATATATATATATATAGTAAACCGAATTATTAACGTGGTGTCAATTTTGTCCAAAACTTTTTAGTTGAATTAAACAGAAATTTGATTGATTTGGTTTGGTTTCTTTGTTTAATGGCATATCAATCTTTGTAGGTTATTTAATGCCAAAGCTGTTCTCCTAGAAGAACAGTAGTGGTAGTATTTAACCCTTAGCTGGGGAGTATAAAGGCGTTCATACCTTTCCCATGGGTATATGCACGAAAGTGAACGTAATAGCGCGACTGGAACAGAAATTTGAAAAAATGATGACAACAGTTATATGCGCATGTTGAGTTATAACAATAACTTTTTTTGCAAGTGTTGACAAAATTCAGCTATTTACATGAGTATCCGATACTTGAATGATCCAGATTATTAACGAGTGACTTCTTAGTCGAGAAATTTCGAGTCGTAAGTGGGACTTGACTGCTACTGAGAAGTATGTTGCATCATTTAAACTTTCAAATAGGAAATTTATTTAAGAAATATTCCAAATTATTCGAAGACATGACAAAACGGAAAATATTTTTGCAGCTCCTACGAAGGTTCGTAAGAAGGCAAATAAGGATCTCTTGAAGGTTCTTTACTTATGTTTTCCGTCTCGAATTAAATTTTAAGCTTTGAAAAACCTGACAAGCGTAGAACTTTAGGGGAGCATTGAAAAAACAATTATATCCAGAAATACTTGATATCTTCTCTAAAAAGTTCAGGACATCGGTGAGACTGGTGACACCGCCTCTATGGTCAGACATACACATACAGAATGATCTGAAATTGGTTAATGATATGATGGTAAAAATCTTGAAGATTTTGTTCGTTAATGCATTTCGTGCTGCCTTTCATGGCCCCGACGCTTTGAGCAAAGTTTGTTTCGGAAACGGACGAGATCGTCACCAATACTCGGGACACCAAACAGAAAGAGGAAGCCTCATGAATTATACTGCTATCATTCGATGTATCATGGTTGGTCCGTTGTATTATTAAAATACCTACTTATATAGCTTTTCTAAGAGAGCTCCTTAACCTTAGTTAAAAAGTAAAGAGTCACTTTCAAGAAAACCTTCATATTTATGTAATTTAATACGTCCTTCAATGCAGTACATAAAACTACGGAATACCTCCAACAATAACGGTTCAGGATGAACTGGTTGGATAATTTTCCAATCTTAAAACCAACTGAAATTTAATGAGACATTCTGAAGCGAAAGGTTGGCGAGAATGGACGTCAATCGCGAAGAATTACATCAGAGGAGACACAGAAATTGATATGTTCCATGGACCAGTGACTTATCCTATTATTTCAAATGAAGTCATATTCTTTATTATCAGCTCAACTGTGATATTTTAAACTATGTTTAATTAGCTGATTGCTACTTATTACGTGTAGGTTACTGTATATATCCACAACAGCAATTAAAGCATTTTATTCTTGTTTACATTACTTTTGATTACATCTCGCTAATTATTTGGAACAGTTGTGATATAAATAAATTAGGTAAATGACTTTAGTTTCAGTGCATTTTTGCAGAACCTTGCAATTTTTAGACAACACATGCATATACTATATATATAATGTTATCAGTCTGTAATAATTTAGTCAAATTCCAATTAGTAGTTCTTGCACAAAATGTAAAATTGTTACTTCGTTAACAATTCCTTACGTAGAATATATATATATATATATATATATATATATATATATATATATATATATATATATTTTAGGCAGCATTTCTTCGTTAATGCAAATTTCATTAAACATAATAGACATTTTATGCCTTCATATTTTCTTCTGGATCCGTTCGAATTCCCGTATTACTTTTATCGTATTCGGGGGGAATTGATTTAGGTATCGTCCGTAGTTGTATGTATCCCTAGTAGATTCTGCCCGACTTTGGGTCATCATCAGGGGAGAATCTATTACAAAATTGATGTAACTTTTGTTTTAGCAAATTACTACTGTGTAAGGACGTCTTTGCCGTTGAAGATTATGGCGTTTGCTTTTAAATTTAATTCTGTAAATAATGCCAGTAACTAAAGACATTTAAGTACATTAGCACTGGTTTGAAAATTAATTCTATTAAGTGCTGGTTGCAGGTTTCTAATATATAGTGCTTCGAGAATCTGAAGTTTTTGTTTATTATTTTGATGTTCGAGTATTGTTGTGTTGTCGGTGAGAATTTTTCGTAGTTGTGTTGTTGGGCATGAATGTTTTTTAAATGCTATTGAACTTACAATGCATCTTTCTGACACAAGTTCAATAGCTCAGCATTTAAAAAACATCACTTTTGTAATAGATTCTCCCCTGATGATGGCCCAAAGTCGGGCAGAAAGTACTAGGGATACATACAACTATGGACAATACCTGAATCAATTTCCCCCGAATACGATAGAAGTAATACGGGAATTCGAACGGATCCAAAAGAAAATATGTAGGCATAAAATGTCTATCATGTTTAATGAAATTTGCATATATATATATATATATATATATAGTATTGGTGGTGAGGGAGACCAGAAGGCTCTTTTTTCAATAGCTACTAGACCGAAGTGTAAGGGAGGGAGCTACTCCTTTCCCTGGATTGCTTTACTTTACCTTCAATACGTACCTTATATTGCTGAGTGTTAAGCAAGGAGGTATCAAGTACCATATTTAAAGTGTTTGGCATGACGCGAACTGGTATTGAACACCGGTCTCCCAGACCATTGGTGAACACTCTACCCACTTGGAATTGAGCCAGTTTACATATATATTTGATTGTTATCAATATATATAATCTTTATCAGAATGATTACAATTTCATGTATTTCATTTTTCGAAGATATCAATTGTTAATCGAGCAAATCTTTCTTAATTTCATTAACCAGCGAAGAATTGCTGTTCTTAATTAAAATATTCTTTATCTTCCATTTCTCCTCATTTTTAATACAACCTTAATGGATGAAATATGACGAGGGATTTTTATTTCTTTCACTCAATCTCACAATACATTTCTGTCTTAGTTTAATTAATTCGTTTTTCTCACATATTCATTACCCCGAGTATTTCGATATAACGGCAGGTAATAAGGGGCAGTACGTCCCCTCTCAATTATGGCTTTTTTCTGTATATTTGCAAATCCTAACATCTCTAGGTTTTAATATCATTAATTATTTCTGCTATTAAATTTATCCTATTCCACTTCTAATGCTACTTAGGTTGCTCAAATTGTCCTACTTATTACAAACCCGATCATAGGTTTCATGCTCTATTTTTTTCTTAATTTTGTTTGTTTTTATTTACTCTGTTTTTGCTTCGTGTTTATCACCGAAACTGATTTTTTTTAGAAGAAAGAAACATTTTCTTTCTTTTTTTTTAAACATCTTTTTTTCTATCCAGTCTCCTTTCTAAGGTCTATCAGTCAGTACTGATTTCAAATCTTATATGATGTTTTTACTTATACTGATAGTTGGGCACTTGTTTGGCCAATCTGCACCCAATGACTTGTAGTTTTCGTTCAGACATTCGTGTTTTCGAAGACACTTTAGGTTGCAGTACTTCATTCTTTTGATTAATACCAGATGGTCTCATATGAGAAACTCAAACCTTCCTTCACCGTGACGATATAACTTATAATACACTGAATGTATTCCATACTGAGGGTAATGTTTCATACCTTCCAAAAATGAGTGCGCTTGCTATAACACTCAATTGGATCTGATGGCGAGGATCCCGTTATTGATCTCTTTGGAGAGTCGAGAAATACTTCATTGCCAGTACACTCATCTTCAATCTAAACCGCAGAGGTAGTACCAGTTATGGTTGCATTCAAGGGTCAGATAACTCTGTTTGAAAATTATTTTTATAAGACAATCATGTCTAATATCATAAAACCCTGTGCAAAAACACAAAAGAAATTGCATTGAAAATGTAAATATAAGTATAAAATTATAATGAATATGACATCTCAACGTCTGGGCATAAAATAACTCTTATCTTTTTGACATGTTGTTAAAATCAATCAATAAAAGTTTGTTTTAACGATAGCTATATCAGCCTTGATATTGGTAGTTATAATGAAATATTTGTTGAAGCTATTAAAAGAGATTCTGTTTTTTTCTTTATTCTTCCGGTTTATAACTAAGCCCTTGTCTTTTCATGATTACTATTATTTTTCTAATTATATAAGTAAGTTTTCTTTCTATTTTGGATCTCTTTTTCTATAAAAAAAAAACAAAAAAAACCTGTGATTCCACATCTGCCATTTTTTCAAAGCCTGTTTTTTCCTCAACATCATTAATTATTCTAGTTATTGGCTTACACAAAAAAATGATTGTTGGATTGTGACGAATGTACTTCGTCTCAAGTCTCTTTTACATATAATATATCACGACCAGCTTTAAGGTGAAGACCTCTACTTTCTGAAATTACTGTTTCTTTGCTAAAAATCTATTCGTTTTTTTTCTTCTTTTACATGACACTTAAGAAAAGTGATGAAGGTTTCATAGAAAACGGTGTGTGTTGTTATGTTTACGCGTTACTGAATGTGTTTTTTGAATATTTCTGCTGCTTGAATGAATTCAATTTTACTTTTCCTGGGTAGTTTTTATTAAACTGAACTGATGATTATTATCTCTCTTAGTGACTTGCAGTTCTTCCGTATTTATTTTCTGCATCTCTAGTTTTGCATATGAATTGATTACAAACACCATTCCTATGTTCCATATGAATATTCGAATAGTTTCTATGAAGATTTCTAAGTCTTTCTGTATATTTATTATAAAAGTATAACTAACCTTAGGCATTGCATGTTTGATTTTTCTATCAGTGATTTTTTTTTTAGATTTCCATCATCCATATTTTGCAAGTTCACTGTATCATTGTTATGAAAAAAATGACAGATAGACAATATCCTTAGAAAATACATTTTTCATATGGAAATCATGTAGTAATATTCGTTTCTTGCCGTATGATTCACTCCTTTTTATAATAATTTTTAAATAGATTTTTGACAAATACTTTTCAAATACGTGTAAGCTTTGGTAATCTGCAGGCTTTTGTGAACGATTGATAATTCTTTTTTCCTCATATTCATTTTGTCAATAAATGCTTCTTCTTTTTTAGCTGCTCTTTGTCTTTGGAGACCTGGCTTCAATCCCAGGTCGTGTCATACCAAAGACTTTAAAAATGGTACTTGATACCTCCTCGCTTAACACTCAGCAATATAAGGGACGTATCAAGGTTAAAGTGGATCAATCCAGGGGAAGGAGTAGCGCCTTCCCCTACACCTCGGTGTAGTAGCTATTGAAAAGGGAGCATTCGGGTAACCCTCGACAATGGTCATCAACTTTACTTTTTACTTGTTATTCTGAAATGTTTTTAATTCTTGAGTAAGAGACAAATTATTCAATATTTTTTAAATTTTTTTATTTGGATTTAATTCTCAGGCAGATTTCCTCATCATTATACGGCCTTGCTTAATTTTTTTTTTTTTTTTTTTTTTTTTGCGAATACCTGTTATAGCTTATCCACGTTATAGCCCTCTTCTTATCCAGATAATTTCAGTTTTATTTTTCAGATTCGCTTGTTCATTGTTTATCCACACGATAATTCTATGAAATATTTGTTTAACTGCTAAAAAAGCCATTTCTTGTCTTCATGGGAATTATTTCATGATTATAGATATATTGAAATATATATTTGTGCCGAACAGAAAATAAAAATTTTGTATTGAGAAGAAAAACAGACATATATGCACATGCATCCAATTTTACACACACTTATAACACATATGCACACATAAATACGCACACACGAAGGCAAGCACGAATACAAGCACCTACACACACAAACACACCCACACAAACACACCCACACAAACACACGCACGCACACACACACGCACGTGGACATATATATATATATATATATATATATATATATATATATATATATATCATCTTAATAATCATCATCAAGTCACGTTGACAATACGAATTTCTCTCACCCCCTCTCTCACCCCCAATCTCTCTCTCTCTCTCTCTCTCCCCCTCTCTCTCTCTCCATTCATCCCAATCATATATCGTTCACGACAAGGAATTTTCACAATTTCCGGTTTGATATGGCTGATACGCACAGCACTATAAATCTTAGCAGCTATAGCTTATTTTCAATGAATCTCAAGATCTAAGAGATTCTGAGGTTTGACTTTCTTGCGGAAGAAGATGATGCAACCTTTTTCCATTTTTTTGTAGACTAAGATGCATAATCGAAAAAATATTTCATCAAATTTCTTTGTCTTCACTAATTTTAGAGGTATATTTATCGAGGCCTACATCATTTCACCTTTAATTTTTTCCTGTATAACATCAAATCCTTCCACTCTAAACTGTACTACATTGACGTTAACTGGACTATTACATTATATTATATTACATTATTATAGAGTACCCCCGCACATAATGATTGGTGAATTTTATTTAAAATATCTGTGCATATCAAAATACGAGGATCATTTAATAAGTTTCCAGACTTTTTTCGTGTGGGCCTTTTTATTGATAGTACACACATGAAACTCTAGTCCCTTTCGATGTAATTTCCTCCGACTGCAATGCACTTGTTTTACTGTTCTAACAACTTCTAGAAGGTCCCATGGAAGTCCTTTTTGTGTGAGCGTGTCAATGACCTTCGTCACAGCCTCTCTCATATCCTCAATTGTCTCATAACGACAGCCTCTAAGCTTAGGGAATAAGCAAAACTCAGGTCTGGTCTATAGGGAAGGTGAGGAACAGTCTTGATGCCCATCTTAGTCAAATAGTCTGAGACAAGGATGGAGTTGTGGACTGGTGCATTGTCCAGGTGAAAATGCCACCGACCCGATTCGAAGAGTGCTGGCCTCTTCCTACGGTCTCTCTGCCTGAACTCTCTTAAAACCTCAACATAGTAACCCTAACACTAACCCTTTGGCCAATCAACACTGGTTTATTTTCTTCCTTATTCCTCCCACGCCTCTCATCATCCCACACAAAGTCCCTGCCTTCCTTGAATCTCTTGTGCCACTCAAAAATTGATGCTCGATTCATGCAAGTTGATCGAAAAGCAATCCGAAACATTCGATACGTTTCTGTGGCATTTTTTCCAAGTTTAAAACAGCATTTTTTCCAAGTTTAAAACAGCATATAGTTCTTCTAAAGTGTCCTCACGTCCAGATTGCATTTTTGAAATTCTGCAGCTGTGACAATATGGCTTTAGTAGGGTGTATTCCAATTGATGCTGTAGCTGTTCTTTTGAAACTGAAATCATAAAAATTGGTCAGTCATCTCATATGCTGTCTAGCAATAACATAGTGAATGTTTGTGTGTCTACGACAATTTACATACCTGTACAAAAAAAAATCAGGAAACTTATTGGAAGTCCCACGTACTTAAATGCATGAAAAACAAAAAATTGCATTTTTTATGTAAACTGTGGATTCAATAAATAGGTATCTCATGATAAGATGAGCAAAAATCTCTATGAAACGCGAAATAATTACTCAAAAATACCCAAAAGAAATTTATTTTCATATTTAAAACTAACGAATTCAGAATTTTTTTAAAGCAAAAAAAAATAAAAATATATATATATATATATATGTTAAATTTCTTTCTAAAAGGAATTTTTTCCAATTTGGGGTATATTTTTCTCCATTGACACTTGATTGCTTAAACACACTGAACACTTATGTTTTACATTGTTTAGAGATTGTATATATATATATATATGACCAGCTCGAACATACATACAGCAGCCATGTGAGGATACGGGATGTAACCCTGAAGACCTGCCAGAGGCAATGAACGATTGAGAGAAGTGGAGACAGAAGATCAGGGATATCCAGGCTAGCGGCACGACATGTCGATGATGCTGATGATGCTGATGATGATATATATATATATATATATATATATATATATATATGTGTGTGTGTGTGTGTGTGTGTGTGTGTGTGTTATTTATTATCTTTGCTTATTATTAGTCACTTCAGAGCAAATAAAATAAATGTGAGGGCTGGCTCACATGGAATGTGACGAAATGAAGTTTATTTTTCAACATACCCCCACCCCTTACATCCCACTCACATCTTTCATCTTTCTTGCTGTGTTTGTATCCCATAAGTAAAAACAAAACAAAACATCAACAGCAGATATGATGTCATCATATAAATGTTCAGACTCCCCGAGTATACAATGTCTATTAGGTCTACGCTTAAAAAATTGACATTGAGTCATATCCTGCCCGAGCGGAGGGTTGGGTAAATATGATTAGGTCATTTTGAATTTGATTGCTGTTGTGATTTTCCTCTATTTTGCGTTTCGAATCAAAGTTATCCACAACCACTAAGCATTCAAAATTTCAAGGTTATATCACAACCTTTATAATACGTTATATGTTGTAGGGCAATAAGATCAAATATTGGCATTTCTTTAAACAAGAGTAATTCTATTAGGCATGCAATTTTGATCTGTCCTTTACTTAAAGAAAATATTCCAAAATCATCAATTTTTTTAAAAATTCATATATGCCTTATATTTAAGACTGAAATAAAAGTGCTTGTAAATAGTATCGAAGTAAATGTGCGTAAAAAAAGGAAAGAAAAATACATGTGATATCACTAGAAGCAACCTATTTTGTTTCGAGTTCTTTCGGGTGCATTTATCGAACTATTAAGCGACGTCAATGGTTTTATGTATATTATACACTTGTGCCAATTTTTCTATTTTAATTTAATAACTACATCCTTTGTAATATCAAAGAAACGCCGCAAAATTGTTTTTCAAAAAGGATTTAATAATTAATAAATTTTGCTTTTTCTTGGTTGACTGCTAGAAAAGCTTTCAGATTTGGCAATGAAGTGGCAATTGGTTTAATTAAAATTTGCTTTTGTCCTTCAGAAAGTGAACATAGTCAAAAGAATTCGCAGTTAAAAGGATTTGTAGACAAGAAATAGTTCCTTCAAATCACACACACACACACACACACACACACACACACACACACACACACACACACACACACATGATACACACACACACACACACACACACATATATATATATATATATATATATATATATATATGATTATTTAATGAAGATTAATCATTTATTTGTCTGAAGTTCTATTTCTGTTTAATATCATCTACCTTTTGAGTTCATTTCTGTCATAACTGCTGACCATATACATTTAATAACCTTGAAAGAAAATGGAGCGAATTATGAAAAAACTACATACTAGGATAGATATTTTGCTGTCTCCTACAGTTTGTAGTAGAAGACTTTTTGAAAATATCTAAAGTCCGCAGAAGCAGTCATTTAGAACGCTGTCTCAGGTGTAGTTCATTATAACAAATGCCCCGTCCGATGAATGTGAAAATATGACTAATTAATTGACGGAAAAGTAACACGATATTTAGGTCATATGTAAAGATTTTTTTTACTGCTGGTCGTTTTTAGTGTGAGACAAAAAAGGTTGGAGTCATCTACTCATCAATTAGCAAAGTACTGAAATTAGTCAACAAGTTATAAAATGAAATCAACAATCCGGAAGAATTTTCTTATGTATACAGGGTGCAGAAACAAACATATGAATATTCTAGTAAAATAATTAAAGGCGCTCTTATAAGACAATATCATTTTAATTAAAAAAAAAAAAAGGAAGACATACACGAAACAGTAAATTTACCTATTATGGCCACCATTTTTTTTTTCAGTATTTCAATCAACGCGATTTTGAAACGATTTACATACCTTCAAAATAAAATCTTCAGACATTTTATTCCATTCCTCCTTAATGGCAGTATTAAGCGAACCAATATTTGCGTGGAAATTTTCATTTGTTTTGTTTTCTAAAACATCTCATATAAAATAATCAAGGGGAGTTTCGGTGTGGGCTTAAATCTTATATAATTGCTGTCCTTACAGTTTTCTCGTGGACTTTCAATTTATTTGCTTTCTTTTTTATTGACAGTGTGGGCTCCTTCGTAATCACCGTAGCGATAGCAGATTATTTGTTCAATTCTCACCAACTTTTCCTTAAAAAGCTTATTTTCTCTATAAATTTTTCTTTGCTTTATATACGGTAAGAAAAATGGCTTGGTTTACGCATTAAGCAAATCATAGATCCTTTATCGTTTCTTTCCTTGTTCACTCATATTGGCCTGAATTTTTGGTAAAAGGTTGCATGTATAATAGAATTAATAATGGAAAATGAGATTTATTGCATTTTTTCATTTCAAAAATTGCATTAATCAGACGAGAGAAAACCTTCAAGAATATTCCACATTTTGCTTACGAACCCTGTAGACGATCCGTTAAGAAAATTCTTACTAATATGAAGAATAATACGCTCAAAACAGTAGGTCCACGAATAATATATATATATATATGTATATATATATATATATATATATATATTGATTATAAAGGCATTTGCCAAAAATTTTCAAGATATCGCAAATCATTATTAAAAGTATTCTTCCAATTTTAATTATATATATATATATATATATATATATATCAGAAGAAAAAGGTCCTACGGTTTATTAGCAACCAACGCAAAGCTTCCAGCGATGTTTGCTATTACTTTGTATTTGAATTGATTTTATATTACGCGTCTTAATGAGAATGCAATAAGCTATTGGAAAATTAAATAGAATCAAGCTGAGACTAACGAAAGAAAAATGTAAAGAAGGATACAGTTGTTGAATCATTCGAAATAAAAATGAATATAGGAAAATGAAATCATCATCATCAAGTCGCGCTGGTAGCACGGATATCTCTGATCCTCTCTCGCCACTCCTCCCTATGGTTCATCGCCCTAGGTAGGTCTTCAGGACAAATCCCGTATCCTCACATAGCTGCTGAATGTATGTTCGTGCTGGTCGTCCTGCTTTTGCACGGCCATGTGTGGGGGTCCATAAGAGTACATCTCTTATGAGTTCGGCCCTGCTTCTCCAGCAGTGTCCTGCATGTCTGGTTCGTCTAACTTGAATAGTTTTCGTGATAAGAGGCAGATGGCCGTACAGTTAGTGTCTTGTGCGGTGTTGCCGCCAGGACTTGTTCAAGATTGCACGCAGCATTCTTGGGTAATTGCCGTTTAGCTTCTTCTCCAGCCGTTTTGTTAGCGTCCATGTAGTGCACCCATTTAGCAGTATCGATGTAACCGCTGTCTGGAAGAAACTGCGTTTCATTTTATCGGTTAGGTCTGATTTCCATATAATCGATAGCCTATTGATAGCTGTCCATGCTTTCGTTAACCTGGTTTCGATGTCCTTTTCGGTTGATTCGACGCTGCCTCCTAGGTAAGTGAATTTTAAAAAAAAATGAAATAATGAACATATAAAATTGGGAGAAATCGTTTTAAATCTCCAGATTAGAATACCAATCAATGTTGTTCAATAAAAAAATTAATTAATCTTATACAACAGATTAACGAAAACCCATTTTTCAATATGATGTTTTCTAACAACTCCTACCTTATACGTAAAGATGCTGTACGAAGGTTATATTATACATTTTTGTTTCTGGTTGGAAAAATCTTTCGATGGGGAATATTAATTTTAATATTAGGGTACAGTATTGTTGATTGATAAGTACATTCTAAACGGTTATTTTCAATAAAAGTTAATATTATCTAAAAATAAGAGGATTTTTGTATATTTTGGAACATTATGAAAACGTATAACATTTTGATTTATTTTTATATTTCACATTTACTCATATGATTTTAAATTCTATCATGAAAAAAGTTGAGTAAAGATATATTTAATCATATTACCTAACTCAGCCGAGTTGGCTGGAGCTATTGAATACACTGGCATCTCTGCAAAGGTGTAAGACTACCCCCAACGGGTTTCCTGGATATGACATTAAACCATTTGATGGCGAGGCTCCAGCTTTGGGGATTAAGGGAATGTGAAGTACTCCTTCACTGCCATTGCTCCGATGTCTTTTCTGACATCGTGGTAGGACCAGATTGTGTCCTATCTATGGGTCAATAAGATCTAGTTGGTATTCAAACTGTAAACAGAGAAATGACATGCTAAATTGATTAGTTAAAAATTGAACAGTTTGATCAGTTCCCATAGCGTAAACAAATAACTGATGATTACTTGAACCTATATAACATTGTTGAACTTTGCTAACTTGAATTTTTAAAAATAGAAATGTTTCTTCATTTCACCGTATGTTAAAAAATGACTGATGCTTAACAGATTTTTTTGTGATACATAGCAATACTTTGAACTATTTCACTTTGTTGACTAATGCTAAATTGATTGGTTTGGTTTGGTTTCCTTGTTTTAATGGTATATCAACCTTTGTAGGTTAATTCCGAAACCATCCTTCTAGAACAACAGCAATGATGCTATTTAACCTATAGCTGGGAGGATTAGGGTTTTCATGCCTTTCTCAAGGGTATTTGTCCGTAAGTGAACATAATAACACGACTGGAGTTCGAACTCTCATACTGCGATTCCGCTGCATGTGCGCTAAATCGAATTTTAAGAAATAGAATTCTTTGTACCTTTAACTGGGTGTATGTACCTCAATGCATTTACAAATATATTTGATATATATATATATATATATAAAAACAGGATTTGACATTAAAAAAACAAACGATGGTTGATATTCAAGAAAAGCAAATCAAACCAACAAACCAACAATCAAACGTTTTGGGAGACCCCACACATTGCAATAATGATACGCTAGGAATTTTGTTCGTTACTCTATATGCGTGCAAGCGGTTTCTTGATGGGTTATGAGTTGTTCAAAGAGAAAACTACTAATTGGCTAACAACTTCATCAGAGAGAAAAAAAATTTGGTTTTGTGGCGTGTCACACTTATTGATTTGTGATGGCTGCAGTGAAATACCATAGCGTCACCAATCAAGAAATGACTGCAGGAGGTTTTTATTAATGATAAAATGTCTAGAGAGTAAAACGTCAGTCTTGAAACCCCAGAAAATGGCATGAACCACATAAATTTGATAGTGGATTTTTTTTTTACATCGGTGTCACTTGTGGCATAACAGTTATGGTCGTAACAAATGGATTCGGTGTTCTGAGTTCAAATATTGAATGAGGCTTAATGTATCTCACTTATCGTTAATACTCTTAAGAAAATGATCGATATAACTATTATCCTCATCAGTACGACAGCGAAAGTTATTTAACATTTGTATGTGTTGTATCGTAGTAAGGAAGAGATACACAGTGAAATAGAGTTGATTATTTATTAATTGAAACGGTACAGTCGGACAAATATTGTAAGTCTTGCGCTGCTGGTGTTACGTCTGAAGCTGGTCTTACTATGTACCAACCAATATCTTTCGGTATCCCATGTCCTTATGAAACACGGCGACTTTTATACCTCCAACATACCGGAAGTCATGTGGTACAAGCCACTATACAACAGTATGACAACAAGTATTGAAATCAATCCAGTTTGTATTTGGATATGAGTTGACCTTCTATTGAATCCTGCTAGTTCCTAACAGGCTGTGCAAATATAGGCTTGTGTGGAAAAGAGCTGTATATTGCACAGTTTACAGCAGTTCACTTTTCCATCCCAGTTATGCATGCTCATTACAACTGTGTCAGTTTATTACATTTGTTTATAATGTGATTATGTCATTGATTTCTATACTATCTTGCCCAGTTGGCCGGGGCCGTAGCATCCCTAAAGAGGAAAAAGACTCTTCTAACAAGTGTCCTGGAAATGACACTAAACAATCTGATGGTGATTCTCCGGTAATGATGGAGTTTCGGGGAATGCAGAATGCCCCTTCATTGTCATCGCCCCCAGATTTACTCTGACCCGTAGTGGTAACACCTGGTAGGGTCATATCTAGTGGCCAAATATAAATGTTTGAAATTTAAACTGAGTTCAAACAAATGATTTATGCTAGAATTGCCTTGTTAGACATAGATGTTTAATCCTTTTACTGCGTTTAAACAGATGACTGGTACTTTATTGAATCCTCATCATCATCACCACCACCACCACCATGCCGTGCCAGTAGCACGGATATCCCTGACCCTCTATCGCTATCATTCATCACCTCTGGCAGGTCGTCAGGGCTACATCCCGTATCCTCACATAGCTGCTGGAAGTATATTCGAGCTGGTCGTCCTGCTTTTGCTTGGCCATATGCGGGGGTCCATAGGAGTACATCACTTATGAGCTCGTCCTTGCTTCTCCAGCAGTGTCCTGCATGTCTGGTTCGTCTAACTTGGATAGTTTTCGTGATGGGAGGCAGGTGGCCGTATAGTTGTTGCCTTGTGGGGAGTTGCCGCCAGGACTTGTTCAATATTGCTCGCAACATTCTTGTGTAATTGCCGTCTAGCTTCTTCGCCAGCCGTTTTGTTAGCACCCAATTAGTGCATCCATATAGCAGTATCGATACGACTGCTGCGAGGAAGAAACTGCGTTGCATTTTATCGGTCAGGTCATATTTTCATATGATCGAAAGTCTATCGATAGCTGCCCATGCCTTCGTTAACCGCGTGTTGATGTCTTTTTCGGTTGATGAGACGCTGCTTCCTAGGTAGGTGAATTTGTCTTCCAGTTTCAGAGACAATAGAATTGTTAGAACTATACCTATTGGATTATTTAACTGTTTGTAACAACAAGATTTATTCATATATATTTGATATATGGGTAAAAACATAATTTGACATTAAATTAACAGCAATTGTAGATATGTCATAAAACCAAATCAAATCAAACAAATCTGTTTTATCATTTTGTATGCCTTGCGAATTTTTTCACACTATAATTAGCTGGTGGTCTTTCACAGGAGTTTAAGAGACAACATGTCTCCTCAGTTCTTCACAACTTTTCTCAGTATTCTGGCCAAATGTCAACAATGTTGCAGCCTGAACGATCTCGCTTCTTCCTCTGATTTCAATTGCTCCAGTCTTTCAAAACATCGTGACTTTTTCTTGCCAGTTTTAATTGGAGATCTTTTAAGCAAACCTAGGTAATAAAAAGTCTTCTTAGGTCTCCAGGACCATTGTGAGTTTGCAAAGGGTGTGTGTGTGTGTGTGTGTGTGTGTGTGTGTGTGTGTGTGTGTGTGTGTGTGTATTAGTTGAAGGAGAGTTTCCATATCATGTTATAAGCTATCAAAATTCATACATTTTTAATTCCTGAACTTTTTTGTACCTCCTAAGGGAAGAAAAAACACAACAGTTCTTCAAATTGAAAATTTAAAAGATTTAACTCAGTAAAAGTACATGTACCCTTTGGGTTTATTTTCGTTCTTCTCTTCCACTTTTCCCTCTTAACTCTTGCTTTCTTCAATGCTGGCTTTTTTAGTCGACTAGTAAAGACACATATATTTCTTTACACTCTTGCCGAAGTCAGTAGTTAGCATTACAATATACAAAGGCATTTCATAACAGAGGAAAAATATATATAGTGATCCTTCACCTCAAATTTACATCACTTCTTTGAATTCATTTTTTGCCAGTAAAAACGGCGGTAAATGATAAAGATTATTATTTCTGATATTTACAATTTTTTTTTCTACATTTAAACACAAGAGCGAGATTCATGGATATCACTGCTTAACGCGCATTTAAGTCAGAAATTAGGATTAGAAGTTAAAACAAAGAAAATAAATGAAAATACAAAAAAAAATAGTCAGTGTCTTCTTTGTTATAACCACCAGCAAATTATTTCTTTGAGGTAAAAACGACCATTCATAATTACAAAATGACAATCAATCCTACTTGCTCAGGCAAATAACTAGTTACTTCTAAAACCAACTATTATTTTCCTTCTCGGCCTCCTCTTACTACTACTACTACTACTACTAATAATAATAATAATAATAATAATAATAATAATAAAAGAAAATCCGCAAAATTGTCGACTTTGCTGTCCTGGTTGACCACAGAATAAAATTGAAATAATGTGAAAAGAAGAATGAGTACCTCAACCTTGCTTGAGAATTGAAAAGAAAAACTGGGGGACATGAAAGTGACAATTATACCAATTGTGACTGGTGCGTTTAGAACAGTAACTAAAGGATTACAAACGGGACTGGAGTACTTGGAAGTTGGCGGACGAGTAGACACCATCCAAACAACAACGTTTTTGAGAACGGGCAGAACAGAGAAGAGTTCTCGAGACTTGAGGAGACTTGCTGTCACTCTAACTCCAGTGAAAGACCATCAGCTGACACTGATGTGAAACACTCTAATGAGTAAATAATAATAATAATAATAATAATAATGTATTATTATTATTATTACACATTTAGAGTTTTTCACATCAGTGTTACCTGATGGTTTTTCACGGGAGTTTGAGCAAGAGCAAGTCTCCTCAGGTCTCCAGGACTCTTCTCAGGATTCTGGCCGTTCTAAGCAATGCTGTCATTAGGATAGTTTTTACTGGACCGCCAACTTCCAAGTTCTCCAGGTCTTTTAATAATACTTTAGTTATCGTGCCAAAATCACCGATCACAATTAGCACATTCGTCATTTTAATTTTCCACAGCTTTTTTAATTTTCTAGCCAGGTCGAGGTACTTATCCTTCTTTTCACATTCCTTCAGTTTAATTCTATGATCCGCCGAGACAGCAAAATCGACAATTTTGCAAATTCTCTTTTTTTGTTGATTATTATAACGTCTGGTCTTCTGGCCGGGGTAAGGTGTTCTGTGCGTATGTCAAAGTCCCAAAGGAGTTTATGTGTGTCCTTTTCTAGAACAGGTGCTTGGTGGTGCATATACCATTTGTTAGTATGTGTAAATCTACATTTCTTGCACATTTCCTAGTGGATCACCATGCCGACCCAATCGTGTACAGTCTTATATTCCTTCTGCGCTAGTTTGCTGAATTCAGTTCTTATGTGATTGATGATTTCGTCTCTGTCACAGCATAGCCTACATTTATTGTTTTGTTGCGTCTTATCTATTCTCGCTTTGATATGATCGGTCCTTATGGCGTTGCCTTGTGCTGCTATTAGGAGAGATTTCGTTTCTCTCTGAAGGTTTCCTGTTCTTAGCCAGGTCCAGGTTTTCTGGTGTGAGATGTTGTTTATTCGTCGTTTAAAGCGGCCATTGAATTGGGTTTTTTTCCCATTTTTGTTTCTTAGTTGTTGTCATTCTGTCATCTATCATGTTGTCCGTATCGTTTCTGATGGTCGTAATCAGTCTTATATCGTGTTTTTCTATGTAGACTTCGAACCGTTGTATCGATGCGTCAACGCTGTCTTCGATACTGGCAAGTCTTCTTCCTTCCCCTTTTCTAGATACATATAGTCTGTCAACATCGTCCCATGGTCGTAATGCCTTATGCATGGTCATTAGTAATCTTGTTCTTTGATCCATTTGCTTTAGTTCATCTCTGGTCCACTTGAGAGAGGGCCCCAAATATCAAACGAGTATTTATTCCTTCGATGAGGTTTCTGCTGGAGAGTTTTTTTCTCGAGTATTTTTTTTAGTTCTCCTGAGATATTCTTTTCGAATCTTGTCTTTCATTTCCACTTGTTTAATGGTGTCAGCCTCCAAGATACCAAAATATTTGTAGGTTTCATTTTCTCTGAGCGTTCTAATTTTGTTGTGATTTGGTAGTTCCATTCCATCAGTCATATGTCTTTTGCCACTTTTCATGACGAGCATGGCACATTTTTTATGCCAAATTCCATTCCTAAGTAGGGACTGTAAATTCTAACGGCTTGTATGAGGGTTTCCAGTTCTTTTTCATTTTTTGCAAATAGTTTAATGCCATTCATGTCCATTAGGTGATTGATTTTCTCTTGCGATCTGTTAAAGGTGATTGTGCATCTCCTTGGAAAAGCCCTCTTTGGATCTTTGTTTCAGCTAAGCTTTTTCCTCCTGCAGTCAGCTCCACTCTCCAAGTTTGCATAGTCTTTTCGATGAAGTTTATGACTTCATGTGATATTTTGTACATTTTGAGACAGTGTATTATCCAGCTGTGTGGAACCATACTATATTGTCATTAGTTTTCTTGTTCTTTGGTCTATTTGTTTAAGTTCGTCTCGGGTCCACTTGAGAAAGGGTCCGGAATATCTAACGAGAGGTACAGCCCAGGTGTTTATTCCTTTGATAAGATTTCTGTTATTGAGTTTTGTCTCGAGTTCTTTTCTAGTTCTCCTGAGGAATTCTTTCTGAATTTTTTCTTTTATTTCCGCTTGTTTGATGGTGTCAGACTCCAAGATGCCCAAGCATTTGTCGGTTTCGTTTTCTGGGAACGTCCTTGTTTGGTAGTTCCATCCCGTCAGTTAGCTGTCGTTTGCCACTTTTCGTTACAAGCATTGCACACTTTTCAATGCCAAATTCCGGGACATAGGAGTTTTTCATACGAATTTCAATTAGTGGTTTTTCATTGGCTTCTGATTGGTTGTTCCTGGTTTGGTTTAGTTTTATGGCATATCAACCATTGTAGGTTAGTTAATGCCCAATCCATTTTATGAATAAAAATACTTCTACCTGAAACAATTCAGTTAAACATAAGTACACGGTTTGAATGCCAAACTCATTTTTATTCCAAACAATTTAGTTTAGCATGAGTAGGCTGTTTAGTTCTATTTAACCTATAGATAGGACACTATAAGGTGCTACCTTTCCGAGTCGACCAGGGAGCGATGGCAATAAAGCAGTACTAAGCTCGAGTTTAATGGAGCTCCAAAATCAGTTTGTTTAGTGTCATATCCAGGCAACTCGTTCATGGGGGTCTAATCCCTCTGTAGAGATGCAGTCGGACCATTCTGCAGCACCAGCTGATTGGGCTACATTTTGCTTATGAGTTATAGCAAGTCTCCAAAGTTCTCGAAGATTCTTCTTAATATTCTAGCTAATTTTGATAATCATACATAGGGTATTGATGCCATCGATTCACCCTCTAATGACATTTTCTTTTTGACTCTTTTCAATTCTTTTGGGGATAGTTACAAGGGCACCGACTCTAGAAAATTGTCTATTATCTTTCGTTTATCTTATCACGTCGGTCCGCTGAATATGCAAAATCAACTTGATAACAAGTTACTTTCTTATTTTTGATCAATAGGCCTGTTTTTCTTGCTGGACTGGGTAATCAGTTTGTATCTCAAATTCCCAAAGAGAATTATGCGTCTCCTATCAGTGGCCAGATTTTAGTAGATGCATATATCATTTTCAGTAAAATCAAATGTAGGTAATTTGCACATTTCTCATTGGATCACTTTTCTCTATCGGTCATATCTACTGCTGTGATACATTTCGGGCAGTTGGCTACATTCACTTATTATGTGGATTTTTTTTTCTTTCTCCCCACTTGAACTATATTTGTTATTTTGAGAATTTGGGTAGAATTTAGTAGGCAATAGAATGAATAAATGTTGGATTATAATCAATATAATCATCATAGAAATAAAGATATATATTTTTTAACATTTCATTTGATAAACGTGATTTGATCCTGATAATATCTTAAATATTAAATTTCATGTGGAAAAGTTAATTTTACAATTGGAATTAAATGTTTAAGTCATCATAATCATCATTTGGACCTATATTTATTTCTGGGATCTCTCTCTCTCTCTCTCTCCCTCTCTCTCTCTCTCTCTCTCGCCCCCCCATGTATATATATATATATATATATATATATATATATATAAATGAAGTTATCCATCCTCACACACAAAGACGTATATATATATATATATATATAAGTGTTTATGTATGTGCTCTTATCTCACATGATATCTTTGCAGAATCCTGAATCTAATTAAATAATTTTCTCTCTCTCTCTCTCTCTCTCTCTCTCTCTCTCTCTCTCTCTCTCTCTCTCTCTCTCTCTCTTTATATATATATATATATATATATATATCACATTTGCTTCATCTTTGCTCGAGAGACAGATATATATATATATATATATATATATATATATATATATATATATATATATATATATATATATATAGAGAGAGAGAGAGAGAGAGAGAGAGAGACAGACAGACAGACAGACAGACAGACAGACAAACAGACACACAGACAGAGGTGACCAGAAGCAATATAGATGTTTTGCGTTCGTGTATGTTTTGAAAGATTCTTTTTTTATTTTAGATTATTTTTTCTTTATATTTCAAGAAAACGCAGTGTGAAAGGAAAATACTGACCAAGAAAATATTTTAGTATATGAAAGTGTAATATATAAGGTATGTTCGTTTTTCCAGTTTTCTTTTAGACAGGAATTCTCTTACTCAAATTGGCATGTGCTGGAGAAAACAGTAAGAGAGATTTTTATTTTTTCTTCCCTTTTACACTGGAATACCTATATCCATACTTATTTGCATATTTCTTCCATATGGATTGCTGTTGACACGAGCTTGATGTCTGCACTCAATCGAAAGCATACATAATTTATGGCTTTCTTTTCCAGAATGACATTTTGCTGTGCTCACGACTCTGGTCGAGCCTCGTTTTAGTATATATATATTTTTTATTTTATTTTGCTGCTGAAGTACAGAAGGAAATAGATGTAAATAAATAACCACTAAAACCAACAAACATATATAGCAAAATAAACCATGAAGGAGAGATTTTTGAAAATGTGATGTTCTTAGTAAAATACATCCATAATGGATATGTCCATGCATATTTCAGTGGAATCTTATTTTATGAATTAGCAGGAAAGATGCTATCTGCAAACATAACACTATGAAATACACGTACATGACGTTAAAAAATATTAAGAAAATTAACTACCTTAAAATACAAATACTGCATCAACAGTTAATCTAATAATATTAACTAATTCTAAATTACTCTAAGATACGATTGAATATATAGCACAACCTGTGAAAAATCAAATTAACTTAATGTTCCCAGGATTATCGCTTTAATCCTTACTTAATCAAAAAAAACCTTCTACTTTATACTCATTGAAATACAAATATGAGGGTCGTCTGAAAATATTTAGAATGACAACGACTATCGCAGGGAATGTAAACAAATGAGGAACATTTTTCAACATTTTTGCGGTGCACTCATTCTTTCATTCATATTTCAGTGCTTAGATCGCATTTACGTTATTACATTAATTTTCAGCCCTCCTTACCACACACACACACACACACACACACACACACATATATATATATATATATATATATATATATATATATATATATATAATACGAGGATCAAAAATAATTTTGCAGACTTTTGTCCTATGGGCACTTTTATTGATAGTACACACATGAAACTCTTGTCCCCTTCGAAGTAATCTCTTCCAGCTGCAATGCACTTGTCGTACCGTTTCAACAACTTGTGGAAGGCCCCAGGGAAGCCCACTTGTTTGAGCGCATCAATGACCTTCATCACATCCTCTTTCAACTCCTCAATTTTCTCATAACGACAGCCTCTGAGCTTTGGGAACGAGCAAAGTCACAGGGAGCAAGCTTTGGATTATTGAGAGGGTATGGAATTGTCTCGATGCCCATCTTAGTCAAATAGTCTGTAAAAAGGATGGAGTTTTGGACTGGTGCATTGTCCTGGTGGAAATGCCACTGGCCCGATTTGAAAAGTGCTGGCCTCTTCCGACGCAATCTCTTCCTGAACTCCCTTAAAAGCTCAATATAGTAGCCCTAACCCTTACTCTCTGCCCAACCAACTCTGGTGTATTGAATTCCTTACTCCTCCCACATATCTCATCATCCCTCACAGACTGCCTGCCTTCCTCGAATCTCTTATGCCACTCGAAAACTGATGCTCGATTCTTGCAAAATGATCGAAAAGCAGTCTGAAGCATTCCATACGTTTCTGTAGCATTTTTTCCAAGTTTAAAACATAATTGTATCGCATATCGTTCTTCCAAAATGTCCTCACGTCCAGATTGCATTTTTGAAATTCAACAGCTGTGACAATAAGGTTTTAGTAGGGTGTTTTCTAATTCCTGCTGTAGCTGTTCATTTGAACCTGAAATCATAAAAATTATTCAGTCATCTCATAAAATGTATTGCAATAACATACTGAATTTTCAAGAGTCTACAACAATTTTAAATGCCTTTACAAAAAAGTCTGTTAACTTATTGAAAGCACCACACTCACACACACACAAACACACACACACACACACACACACACATATATATATATATATATATATATATATATATATACTATTGATGAATCAGTATTGTTCAAAGAATTCACCGTTTTCATTTTATATCACTGAGTGGTGTGGTTCAGCCATAACCAAATACATTTCTTAGTATTATTGAGACAGAATGGATTTCTTAAAATCGAAAGTGATTTATATTCAGTGATTTATATTAGACACTTATTAAAAGGAAAATGAAACAAGCTCGGCAAATATTTTGACTTTCTCTTGTATACAATTTTTTGTCAAAGAATCAAATGGTTGGTTGGTTGATTGATTGGTTGGTTGATTTTATGGCATATCAATTTTCGTAGGTTATTTATCGTTAAATGAATTTTATTCAAATAGTCAGTTCTATTTCAAACAATTCAGTTTAGCATGAGTTCACTGATTAATTGTCAAAAACATTTCTATTTAAAGCTATTCAATTTATTCAAACAGTTCTAATTCAGAAAATTCAGTTTAGTTTGGTTTACACACAGTTAAATGTCGAAATTGTTCTATATTAAACAATTCAGTTTAGTGTAAATAGGGTTTTAATATCAAAACAGTTCTATTCCAAACAATTCAGTTCATCATAAGCATGCAGTTTAAATGTAAGTAGAATTTAATTGCGAAAAACATTTCTATTTCCAGCTATTTAATTTAGTCAAACAATTTAGTTTAGCATAAGTATGCCGTTAGTTGTATTTAACCCATAGATAGGCTCCTTATCAAATGCTACTTTATGGAGGTGCCCGTGATGTAGTCGTTATCGTCGTAGGAAATGGACACGGCGACACGAGATCAAAACCTGGACGAGACTGATTGCATTTCACATAGCACTAATACCCTTGGGGAAGGTATGAATCCAATTATTCTCCCTCCAGCTATGGGTAAATAGTAGAACAGACTAGGTTATTCAGCCCTGGTTAGGCAACTAGTCTAGGAGAAGGAAAACTCTGAATTGAAACCTGTTAAACTCCGCTTAAACATTGACATTGTGTCATATCCTGCCCGAGCGGAGGGGTTGGTAAATAGTATCAAATGCTACCACTCCGGGACTGAGTGGAACTGGGAGCGATTGCAATAAAGGGGTACCCCGCATTCCCCAAGGCCTCAACATTATTAGAACCTCACCATCAGATAGTTTAGTGTCATATCAAGGACACTCCTTTATGGGGGTCTTACCCTTTGGCAGAGAAGCAGTCGGTGTATTCTACAGCCAGAGCCGACTGGGCAAGAAAACAAATGGTACTATTAATTTTCCCTGATTCGGTATATATCAAATAGTTTATAGTTTCCAATTCATTTGTTCGAATATTTTTTTCAGGATATATCCAGATATTAAGACATAATGTAATAAAAAATAAGTGCTGGTCGACTGATTGATTTTTATATCTTAAAAAACAGTGTAGGGTTATTTATGTCGACAGGTAAAGGAATCACGTTTATTGGATATTCATGTTAATATTTTTTTGTGTCATTGTTTCTGAAGAGGTATTTTTCTTCTTTTTTTTTTCTTTTTTTTTTTTGCACACTGTAATATGGTATCAAGTTTTCCTCTGTCTATAGATGGATCCAGAAGAGTTCTTACCAATCTGGTTAAGAATGGATCTGAGATTAATTACAATTAAAGTATACTCCTCTCACCGAGATCTTCTCAACTGGAGACTCACAACTAGATACAGTTTAACGTTATAAAAGGGGGCTGTTTTTTTAAGGCTACCTCTCCAAGGATATTCAGTCAGTATATTTAGAGTCCCAATGACAAGCTCAAAAATTCAAATCATTTGCTTTCACCAAACGTCAATGACATAAATTCAGCAAAGTTGTATTAATATTACCGATCAGTGAAAAACTTTGAAAATTGTTGGATTAAAGAAAAACAAATAATTTGGCCAGGCGATTTAAATAGACGTTATTGATAGATAATTTTAACCTCGAATAGACAGTGTTGTGTGTCCGAGTAATAAAAATATTCCACTGGGTCGGGTTGCACTACCTTGTTACGAGGTCGAAAAAGATATGAAGAAGAGGAATCCGGCTTCAAATCAAGTGGAAACTAGTCCATGGTTTAACATTTACCTCTCCTGTGTCGTCTAAATAGATAAATAGTAAATTTTAAAGCGAAACGAAAAAAAAAGGAGTTGTATTTTTTGCTTCATCACTGAGTACAAAGGTAAAAAAAAATATGTTTACACTAGCACTCTTACTGGCCCCTGGATTATCGATTATATTCGCAGAATATTACAAACATATAATCTTCGTTTTAGTCTGGTATAACAAGAGAAAATATTTGATTTAATATATTAATAATTTCATAGATTTGTAATAGTAGACAAAAAAAAACTCTTCGGCGATGTGTTTAACCCAGTGTTTGAAAATATACGTTAATGTTGTTTTTTTTTTATTGGCAAAACTGCCGATTAAAATTTACTTTATAAATGTGTTAGGCAACGGATTTATTGATTCAGTTTTATTGGTATACTTAAAGAACAGTATTTGAAAATTAACGGAATCTTTTCCAGGAAGAACAATAAAAATTAAACAGTTGTTCTTTTTTTCAGATTGATTTATTCGTTGATTGATCGATTAATTGGTAGATTGATTAATTGATTGATTGATCAATTTAATATGTTAAACCATCTACTGCAATTTTATGCTTAGAGATTCAAGAATCACATTCTTCAATCATTCATATTTATATTTCTTAAGTAGTTGTTTCCTATGTTTTTGGTTGTTTTCTTTGCACACGATCCATCAAATATGAATCATTTCTAAACAGATCTATTTGATTCACAGATGGGGTCCTGAATGGCAAAAGCATTCTGATTCATAGAGGACCAAAGATTATTAGCAATGAAAGTGTGTTTCACAGATCTCCTGAACTGGAGCCTCAAAATCATATGCACTTTAGAGTCAAACCCAGAAAATACCTTTCGTGTAGCATTCCTTCTTGGAAGGGGACTGTCAGTGCATTCCAAGACCCACCGAGAGGCTCGTATGAAGAAACAAAAATCTGAAAGAAATAACTTACCAATTATCGGGAAAATATAGATTGTATTTGTTTCATTGGTTGTAATGATAAATATCTTCTGCCGATGTAGCAATGGCAATTAACAAGGTTATTGATATAAAAAATAGTGCATCAGATCGTTTCTGCATTTTATATCACCTTGAATATTTCAAGCTTACATAATGCTCTAAATATTCTTAGCTTCCATGACTCAAGCTCCTATGAAAGTTTTTGTTTTATTTTGTGGAGGGAATAATGATCATGTAATCCTGAAACATATATTTTAAAATAGTATAATTGAAAAAACCGAGGGTCGTTTAAAACAAGGCTTTATTTCATATGACACAACGTAAACAACTCGTAAAATGTAAGATATATATTACCTTTCTTTAGGCATTCTGTAATCTAAGAAGTCTAACGAAGCCTGATTTAGAATAATCCTCAATACTGTCAAAAACATGTATACACCATTTCAACATCTGAATGATAGAGACGTTTACTACTACAACTACTTCTAATAATAATAATAATAATAATAATCAGAAGAAGAAGAAAGGATAAACTAAAGATAACCCTATTCACCAACCCCTCCCCTTGGGCTGGATATGACACAAAGTCAATTTTTAAGCAGAGTTTAACAGGTTTGAATTCAGTGTTTTCCTTCTCCTAGACTAGTTGCCTCAACAAGGCTGAAGAACCCAGTCTGCCCAACTATTTACCCATAGCTGGAGGGAGAATAATTGGATTCATACCTTTCCCAAGGGTATTAGTGCTATGTGAAATGCCATCAGTCTTGTCCAGGATTTGAACTCGTGTCGCCGTGTCCATTTCCTACAACGATAACCATTACACCACGGGCACCTCCACTAACACCACGAGCACCTCCACAGAAACTAAAGATAATGTTCATAAGGTGACCTAAATAATGTTACGCAAAATAAAGCTAAAAGAAGGAAGTGGTTCTCTCTTACTAGCATAAGAACAAAATTAAAAACTACAATAGATAAGACACAAGAGAAAAATAAGTTTAAGCCACATTATAATTGATTGAAGCAAACTGAGCGAGAACAAGTTCAAAGACAGGCACAACTCAATGGGAAAGTTGATCTATTGAGAATTAACCAAATGACTAAACATTGAGAATACAGTCAAATAATGCATGTCCTGACAAGGACATATTCTGGAAAATGAGTCACTATTCAGAGATACAAACGGACAACCCAATCCTGACCAGAAGACAAGATGTACATAAATAACATGTTCTACTAGTTCAGATAGTGAACAAAAACTTGACTAATACCTGGGCATTTTAGAGCAGGTAAAACAGTAGTAAAACAAGAAAGTTATGTTGATATCGATGGTGATGTAACATTTGGCAAAAACCTGCAAATGAGACTGATTGAAATTGCTCGTTTTCACTACGTTTACTGAAAACCAAACCAATCTTTCTTGGGTTATTTTACGTGAAAAATGAATTCATTTATAGATGTTTGTTTGATATTATAACTATTTGTATTTTACACGTTCTACAGCAAATATTTTTTATCCTTTTTAATCATTTAAAAAAAAAAATTATCTGTTTGGACACTTATTTGGTTTCTGTTGTTCATATGTAATGCTAATGATTCATACACAAATTTATAGTTTCAAGTAACTTGTCCTCTTCAATAACACTATTTTTGTGTGCAGGTGTTTCAAATGTTCCTATTAGATAGGACTAATAGTAGATGGACTCCCTGTATTGTAATTGATGAAGTGCTGAACAGTAGTCTCAAAGTAAGCAAGTTAAAACCTTGTCACATTATTACCTTCACTTTAGAGCTAATAACTTCGAGAAAGTTACAAACCTACTTATCAGTCCTAGAAATTGGTCAAATAGTACCAATGCTGCTCCACTATAATGTGACTCTGGCATTAATAACCCAAGAGAGTTGATACGTAATTAAACAGAGAAACCAAACCAAAACTATCCAATAATGATAATCTTCAAATAGATCTATTTGACCCATTATTGGAACCCTATTATAATTTTACTATTCCGGGACGGAGTGCACAGGAAATACCGGAAATGAAGCTTCACTCAATAGAACTAACCACAGGATGCAGTTGTTAACAGACTAAACTTTAGATCACTAATAAACTCTATCTCACACGAGAAAACCGTGACGTAACTAATAAAAGGGAACTTTAAGAGAGAAACTAAATCTCTGCTAAGTGTAGGACAGGACAACGGCATGAGAACCAATCATATCAAAGCTTGAATAGACAAGTCTCAACAAAATAGCAAATGTAGACTATGCGGTAACAGAGACGAAACGATCAATCACATAATAGGCGACTGCAGCAAATTTGCTCAGAAGGAGTATAAGATAAGAAACGAGTGGGTCGGCAATGTGATCCACTGGGAAATGTGCAAGAAATTTAAATTTGACCACACCAATAAATGGTATATGCACAACCCAGCATCAGTCCTAGAAAGTGACACACATAAACTCCTTTGGGACTTTGACATACACACGGATCATCTAATCTCAACCAGAAGAGCAGACCTAATAATAATCAACAAAAAAAAAAGAGAATTTGCAAAATTGTTGTCTAAGCTGTCTCGGCTGACCTCATGATAAAACTGAAAGAATGTAAAAAGAAGAATGAGTACCTCGACCTTGCTAGAGAATTGAAAAGGCTATGGAATATGAAAGTGACGATTGTACCAATTGTGAATGGTGCTTTTGGCACAATAATTAAGGATTATTTAAAGGCCTGAAGGACTTGGAATTGTCGGTCGGGTAGAGACTATCGAAATGACAACATTCCTGAGAACAGGCAGAATACTGAGAAGAATCCTGGAGACAGGAGGTAACTTGCTGTCATTCAAACTCCAGTGAAAGACTATCAGCCAACACTGATGTGAAAAACTCTAAAGGAGTAAATAATAATAATTATAATAATAAATGGCTGGAAGGAATGAGTGGGAGAAGCCAAAGGAATGATATATTATCCGTGATAATTTTCGAGAGGAAAGGAATAATAATTCCTATGTCTCTTGGCGTAATAAAAAAAAGAAATGCACATTTGTCTTTCTATCTTTTGACTGTGTCACTGATTATACAAAGATAGATTTGGTTAATTTAATATAAATTTAAAATAGTTAAAAGTGTAATGAAGAGGAGGGAAAAAAAGGAAAGGCGAGGAACAGTTAATATAGACAGGGAACATAATCATCGAAGTCAAATGAATAAACTCTTTTTTATCAAAACCACTTATATATAACAGGAAGACACATATTAAATTCTTTAAAGGCTGAACCAAAATCACCATACAAGTAAGTAAAGTTGGTGACCGTAGTCGAAGGTGACCCCTAAGTATCCCTTTTCAATAGCTACTTCAGCAAGGTGTAAGGGAGGGTGCTACATTTTTTTCTGTATTGTTCCACTTTATTCTTTGATCCGTGCCTTATAATGCTGAGTGTTAAGCAAGGAGGCATCAAGTACCATTTTTGAGTCTTTGGTATGACTCGACCTGGGATTGAACCAGTTCTTCCGGGCCATTGGCGAACACTCTAACCATTATGCCAACGTCCGGTACTTACTTACTAAAATACAAGTATCTCACTAAATAGGTCAGAATCTAAAGTATAAAATAATGGTTAAGCATTAGCAAATATGACAGGCCGACTGAAAAAAGTCAACCCCAGACTTTAAGTAAGTTAAAATTTAACAAATCCAAATGATTTCTTTTTCATGACCTACTGAAGAGTTCTTTTACTTTCAGAATACTTTCTGACATCTGAGACTAGAACATAGATAATAATCATTACTTTGGTCTAGTATAGCCACAATATAGTACTCAGGAAGAAACAACTCAAAATATAACACTATGTGGGACCCAGACAACCGGAGTTGGTGTCAGGATCTATTGATAGCCAACATGAGGGACCATGTAATCCGCCTGCGACTTTCGTCGGTTCTTTTCTAACGTAAACAAACGACAAGCTCAGCAGCCACTCAAATCAGAGACACCAACGGAAAAATGGACAAGAGAAGACAACAAACTTGCTCTTTGATGTTAATGTATGAAAGTTTAGACAATATATATGTGATTTCAGGATTTAGTATATAATTGCAGGTTGAAAATAAACATTTTAAACACTGTAAAATTATACATATAAATAAAGGCGTTTAGGAATAATAACAAAAGCAGAAGCAATTAAAAGAATATTATTGTATCTTAGTTGAAAGCCCGCATCTTATTTTTTTAATTATTTGTATAAGATTTGGTTGAAGAGGCCTTCCCCGATTCAGCATCTGAATACTTGTCTGAAAGAGGTAGGGTTGAGTTTATTTCTAAGTGTGGACAACATTTCAATTATTCTGCTCGGGAATACAGTGAAGTGATTGATCCACAAATCACAATTTAATTTTAACTGCATGCAAGAAATGTTTACGTTCATAATTACATGCCTGGTTAGCGTTTCGCCGTAGGATATAACTACTTCTTGCCATTATGTTATATTCAGAGTTTCTTGGAAGGCGGCAAACAGTGAATTTGGAATGCTGCGTTTTAATACAACTTCGCATTCGGAAGATCCAAACCATTGTTTGGCGAAAAAGTTGTTTTACTCACAAATTCCATATACCGAATTTAATTATCTTCTCTGTCAATTAACTTTTACTTCTGAAGGAAGTAACACAAATGATTACTGATCCTCGTCTCCAAATAATGTTTACACCAGTGTAATTAAAAATGAACAAAGTCATAGACTAATTTGGAGCATGATAGAAATATTGCAAAATAAGAGTTAATTTCGATAAGGCTTCTATAAAGATATATATATATATATATATATATATATATTGGAAGTGCCCGTGGTGTAATGGTTATCGTCGCAGGAATTGGACACGGCGACACGAGTTCAAATCCTGGACTGATTGCATTTCACATAGCACTAATACCCTTGGGAAAGGTATGAATCCAATTATTCTCCCTCCAGCTATGGGTAAATAGTAGGACAGACTAGGTTCTTCAGCCTTGGTGAGGCAACTAGTCAAGGAGAAGGAAAACTCTGAATTCAAACCTGTTAAACTCCGCTTAAAATATTGACCTTGTGTCATATTCTGCCCGAGCGGAGGATTGGGTAAATATGATAACGATATATAGGAAATACATAAATAATGAGCGAGAAATATGGTTGTTGTTGGGTATCACCCACCTTTTTCCATACAATGAACTAGTCTATCTGCCATATATAGCAGTAGCTACTAATACCAGGGCAGACTAGAAGGTGAAGAGCAGCTTCTTATAGATAGTATTAGAGCGTTGGATACTGGAGATCGCACTATATCACCTTACTTGCTACCGTAATAACGGAAGCCAGTACTATCGTAGGACTATATCTTTATTCTCTATTCACTAATCCTATGTTCTTGTCTACTAATAGTCTCTCTATTGAATATACTTTTTCCTGAGAATAAATCTATTTCCTCTCATATGGTGGTTTGTCCTTTATTTAATATTAAAAGCGTTCACTAACAAGAACGCAACTGTTGTCTTCACCCTTCAACACTAAGATAGATGTTTTTTTTTAAATTGTAAATTGGTCTTTTTGATTGATTGATTAATTGTAACGGCATATTAACCCACCTACGATTATTTTATGCCTACAGGTTAGGTAATCACGTTCATTGAGCATTCATATTTAGTCATTCATGAAAGCTATCTGAGTGGTGGTTAATGGTTGGGCGAGAGAAAAGAAACGTAAGATTCTGAAATCTTAGGACCTTTTTTTGTTTTATTCTCTCCGTTCCGTTTGTGAGGCTTTCTTAGTGGGTGAAAATTGACAACGAACACAACATTCGGAGAAAAATCTTTGCTCTAGCTGATTGATGGAATTATAGATTGGTTTTAAGGACATATCAACACATATAAGCGTATTGTACACCAAGAGATTATGGAATTGCATTCCTTCTATATTTTTTTTCTAATTATTTCATAAGGTTTTTTTTGTGATGGGTCGCGATTCCATCGAACGGGAGTCACTTAAACATATATTTGACCCAAAGATGTGGTTCTATTTGGTAAGACCACTAGTTTCAGAGATGATCTAGGGGTAATAACAATGATGATATGCTCTAAATGCACAGATATCCCGTATTGAAGACTCAATAGCAGATTGAGTTTATTGTCACACCTCAGACACCACGATTTTCGGGGTTCTTACTATTTTACTGAGGACATTGCGTATTCTACACCCTACCAACAAGGATGTGACTTTAAATTAGTTTTCAAAACCTATTGTTAAGTCAAATCGAAACCATTTGTTAAAACCAGTTTATCGAACTTGATAAACGATACGTATAATCAGTACATTCATTTTGATACCTATACCCCTTTATATCGGTTTTCTAGAAGGGAAATATGTAATTCCTAAAAAAGCAAAAGAAGCTGGAAATATAAGAAAGAACTATCAAAATGTCTGCTTCACTTTATGCTTTATAAAATATTAAATAGAAAAAAAAAACAAGCTATCTCTGTTGTTGTGGGTTAGAATAAACGGACAATATTCCCTCAAGAAGTGATGAAATTGTCATTAAACAAAAATACAGCGGGCGACAGTTTGGAGCACTGGATATAATGAAGTTCCACTTCCTTACATGCAGTACGTGTCAGGGTTCCACCTATGAGTGAAATATAACTTCTTAGCAAGTTTCCTGGGTATGTCACTAAAGAATCTGATGGTGAGGCTCCAGTTCTTGAACTTTAGGAAATATGGTATACCCCTTCGTTGTCATAAATCCCAGGTCCACTCTGTCCGGAGTGGTGGAACGAGACAAGATCCCATCTATGAGTGAAATATAACACAAGTGTCCTGGGTATGACACCAAACAATACGATGATCAGACTCCAGTACTTGAGCTTCAGGAAATGTACCATAATTCCCAGGTTCGCTCAGTCCCATAAAGGTGATACGTATCAAGTTCTCATCTCCTACTAAAACACGTGTACCAACGTGTGTTCTGGATATGACAGTAAATAATTTGATGGTAAGGCCTTAGTATCTTTTTATTACCATAACTCAAATGTACTCTCTGACCCGAAATTGTAGTCCCTACTACTTAATATCACATAACTACAAGAAACTCTTAAGAAACTATTACTCAACAAATTCAAATACAAATATTTAAATTGGTGCAAATTATTTCTACTTGATAGGAATGGTTAATAATAATAATCATCACCATTATCATGTCGTGCCGCTAGTACGGATATCCCTGACCCTCTCTCGCCACTTCCTCCAATAGTCCATCGCCTCTGGCAGGTCTTCAGGGCTACATCCCGTATCCTCACAAAGCTGCTGCATGTATGTTCTAGCAGGTCGTCCTGCTTTAGCTCGGCCATATGTGGGGGTCCATAGGAGTGCATCACATATGAGCTCGTCCCTGCTCCTCCAGCTGTGTTCTGCGTGCCTGGTTCGTCTAACTTAGATAGTTTTATGGTTGATAATAAACGGATGAAAAAAAAGAAACTCCAAAAAAATGTGAATATAAATCATGTTCGGAATTCTCTAATATCTACCCTTGAATTAATTATGGACGGATTGCTATACTGATGGTATTAATCAATTATTCAATCAATAAATTAAAACTTAACACAAACTCAAGAAAGTAGAAATATACAAATTTAGAAAATATAAGCATGATGTATAGAGTGTACAACTGGCCATTGCTTGTATGATCTTTATTAAGAGCTTCCATTGTATCAACATCAAGATGTGTGATGATTAAAAGTACTGTTGATACTTGTTTCATCCTTGCTAAATTTCCTCACTGATATCTTAAATAAAAGCCCAGAGAGAAATTGTGATTGAAAATTTATAACGCTGTTTGTTTGTACCTGAGTGAACATTCTTTCCTATGATTTGGAATCAATATCAATTAAGTATATAGTTAGACATAAATATCTAATGCAAGAAACTAAATACTTATATATATATATATATATATATATGTGTGTGTGTGTGTGTGTGTGTGTGTGTGTGTGTGGGTGTGTGTGTGTGCGTATATGTACAAAAATGAGCTTTATTTTACCCAGTTTTTCCTCAAATTAATCGATGTACAAAATAAAGCAAAAAAGTAGTTCAACGACGATACATATATGTATATATATATACACACATATATATATATATATATTGATATAGTCATCACACACACACACACACACACACACACACACACACACACACTAGGCGTTTGTGGTGTAATACTCACCGTCAGAGGAAATGCACATGTTGATCCAAGTTCAATGCTGGACGCATGGCTTTTCATTTCGCATAGCATTGATAACCTTGGCTAAAGTATTGTTGTATAGTCCTAATGATATCATTAATAACAATACAGGCTGACACTGTCGTTTCGGATACGAACGGGTTTATTTCTTTCTGCGTTCAGCGCTTCACGACACGAGGAGAAAGACACAAATCATAAAAGCCTATGCTAACCGTACTATACTGACCCCCACCACCCACGGCGCCTCATCTCTGCCGGTTGAGACCCAAACTTATCTGATTTGATCAGATCCGAAAAAAACAATCGCGCACCTCAATGGTCGAACGTAAACTTTGTCTTTTTAAAATCCTCAAATCTCAAGATCTTATCTTTCGCGTACGACGTAAACCACCCACTAAATTCCCTTCAGCGGTTGTACAGCCCCATTTCCTGTCTAAGGGTTTATTATGACAATTGATGATTGTTATATCCTTTTCACCCGGTCGTAAGTGTTCACCATCTGGCTCGTGCACCTGAACTAAGAAATACCGAGTTGTTCGAAGCCTTACAAAACTAAATAATAGAATATAATTAACGAAAAATCATTTAAATAAAAAAATCATTACCAAAATTATAACAGTATGACTCCAGCTATTTTCCCACCTGCTATAAGTATTAAGTATCTTTAACCATCGTATAGATAGCGGTCTAGAAGAAGGGAAACTCAGTATTCCAAATCTGCTCAAAATCTATTTTGAGTGGCATCATTCTCATTCTAGTTCGGAGCGATTAGTATATATATATATATATATATATATATATATATATAGTAATTTAAGTCTAAATGTAAAATTAAGTTTAAAAAAAAAATTTTTTAAATAAATTTACTACATTGCCAACCGAAATTTTAAATTTAAAACGGAAGTGGGCTTAATGAAGAGGTAACTCTTCACCCCTCTTCTATCCCCTCCCACTCTTCTATCCCCTCCCACTCTTATGTGTCTACTCTAGTTTTTTTTATCTAAAAGATCTGATGAAGTCCTGTTAATTTTTTTCGTGTTTTTGAAAATTTCAAAAATGCGTAACAGGATGGAAATAAATTTATAATCCTTTGTGATTGGTTTCGTTGTTTTTTTTTATTTTTTTCCTTAAAGAAATTATTGCTCTGTATAATTGGTACATTGAGCTCTTTACCAGGAAGATTCAAATATCAATTCATGAATAATTTCTTGTCCTGATGGAATTACTCCCAACTCCGGTTTAAATGGACTAAGAATTCTCTCTCTCTCTCTCTCTCTATATATATATATATACATATATATGTGTGTGTGTGTGTGTGTGTGTGTGTGTGTTTGTACCGGGTCGCGTTATAATCTTTCAATCGAATGCGGCTCAAAGAGAAGGTGACTATCAAGTAAGAACAATAAATGTATAGCTGAGCTTTCTTCCAGCATGAATGCTGAAATAATTTTTAAAATGTACAGTTTTGATATTTCCGTTGGTTTATATAAAGTCATTCTTACAGATAATTTGGAAAATATGTTGCATTCAAATTTGTTCAACGGTTTTCGACACCAAAACAAAAGTATTCACTAATCTTTCAGTTATCCTGTCGCTTCCAGAACTGGATTCAACATTTTTGAAAACCACAATAAATATTTGCGGTAAATATTCTCCTGAAGGTCAAAGTGTTACCAAATAAAATTACTTGTAGGTCTTGGACTGTCTCTGCGATGCTTTGCGTCGTAAAAGGCCAGGCATTAAGTACGTGAGCCTATGACAGATTCACCATGAAAATGCACCTGCGCAAACTGCACACCTTGGCCTGCAGTTTTGGGCGAAACACAGGATTGTGAAAATTAAAGAAAACTATATTCATCAATACCAGCTGCGCAACTTTCTCCTATTTCTTAAAATAAACATTTGATTTAAGGGTAAGATTTGAGCAAGTACAGTACATTAAAAGAAATATCATGGTGCAGCATTACACCTCATCAAAAGAAAAAGTTTCAAAAAACGCTTTGAATAATAAAAATCGCGTCCTTTTTCGTGTGATGACCGCCAAAGGCGCACGACGAAGGAAATTAAGCTTTCAGACATTGTTTTTTTTCTTCTTCTTTGTAAATATAGTTTCAGTCTAGGTAACTTTTTAGCGTAGCTAAAACAGCAATTCATCCTAAAAGAGTCTATCTTCATTTCCAATCCCCCAATTTATTTAATGTCAGTGAAATGTCTTCAAAATGTTTGCCTCAACATTATATTCCAAATCTGCTCTTAGAGTCTTCTACTATCCTGACAATTATAATACAGTTTCATGGTGTCATATTCTTATTAAAACGCAAGCCTCTAAAATTATTAATACGTTAGTATACTTCAATAGCAATATCTCATCTACAGAATGTGATGTGAAAATATGCATTGGTAAAATATTAATTGTTATTGACCATATATGATAGAATAAAACGAGAATGTTTCCAAGCTCTAACCGTGTCAGTACTACTGTATGCTTGCTTCCCCTAGGCTTTAAAGATACGCTTTGTAGAAATTCCAGATGGAAAATTCCTGATGATGATGCGTCCAGTTTGGAAGAAAATCTGGATGTAGCATCCTGCTAAACAGCCGCTGTACTGCTAATTACATTCCACAAAACACATCAAAAAAAGACATGGAATAAAGATGAACTTATGAGACTTTCTCCGTTGGACTCTTACATCTAGACGCACAAGTGTTGGCTGACCAACGAAAACTTATAATCACCAGCTCTATATGGAAACTAGAAGCTGTCAAGAAGACCAGCAAAGACTGATTGCAGATAGAGACGAATAGAGAGAGAAAGAGAGAGAGAGAGAGAGAAAGAGAGAGAGAGAGAGAAATGGGACGTGTGTGTGTGTGTGTGTGTGAAGGAAATCTATGCTGTTGGCACACCATGATGATATCATCATATTTACCCAACCCCTCCGCTCAGGCAGGATATGACACAAGGCCAATTTTTTAAGCAGGGTTTAACAGGTTTGAATTCAGAGTTTTCTTTCTCCTAGACTAGTTGCGTCACCAAAGCTGAAAAAGTCAGTCAGCCCTACAATTTAATCATAGCTGGAGGGAGAATAATTGGATTAATACCTTTCCCAAGGGTATTAGTGCTATGTGAAATGCAATCAGTCCGGGATGATAATCATGATGATAATCATCATAAACATCATAATTACCCCAGTTTGTACAATTCATACAATGTTTCTACAGTTTTCTAAAGTTCAAAGCTCTGTCTATTTAAAGGCAGTGCTGAGAACTTTTGCATACACCTTATAGTTTAGACAAATCTAAATGTAAGAAACACATTTGTGAATAATGCAAAAACCTTTATATCCCAAAATGTCAACGAAAACAAGTGTGAGACTATTATATATTATGAGTGACAACTCTCAGATTGTTTTTAAATAGACTTGTGAATGATCACACGAGATATTATAAGATTCTGGAAAACATTTTTTTCTAACAGACTTCTTTAGTCACGTAAGATAAAAATGGCGAGGCGTCAGTCTTCTCTTAAAGTTCGGTCTTTTTTTTTTACATCAAAGTGAGAGAAATATTTTTATGCACATCTTATTTTTAGTGTTTCATATTATGGCAATGCTCACGGGTAATAAAAATTCCACGAATATATCACGGATACAACTTTAAAAAATTAATTTACGAAAAATCTTGTAGAATATTTAGATTTTAATTCGATATTTTAATAGCCAAAAACGTATAGGGATACGTATATAAGCATGCAGTCATGTAATAACCAATAAAAGGATAATGAGTAGTTTGAACTGATACATTTCAGAAAGTTTGAAACACTTTATACTCTGATATATAGGTTAAATAGTATCACTAGTGTTTTACAAGGATGACATTAGTAGTAAATAACACAAGAGGATTGAAATTTTATTAAACAGAGAAAATCACACTCAAAATAAATTATACAACATAGATATTTATTTTTCAGTATGGCCAATTTGACGCGAAAATTTACTTTTATCCCAGAACGGGGTTTTATTTTCACACGTGTGAAGACGAGGCAGGTTGGCACTTGATCCCTTGTAGAATAAGTCCTCGTTCAGAGTTTTTTCTCGGGCATATAAGAACTGGCATATTTGGTGAGGGATCAATTTAGGGCTAGACTGACCGCCGCTGGCAAGGGGTTCGAATTTTCACACTATACACACACCCACCAAGGCCGCTAGACTTCCTCCCCTAGAACAATGGAAGATATGGACATCTAGGTTTAGTCCTAATAATATTAATTAGAGTAGTCGGCAATTCCGTGTGATATCTTAAAGGAATTGATAGGACAATTTTAAGTAAGACAACATAAGGCGAATAGAAGCTGGTTAAGAAATATGACATAGCAAACTCGTAGAAGACAATGCAAATAACAACTTCGACCACGTGGGAACATTAGAATATATCAATCTTTTACTACACATAGATATACACCTTCAACGTGTCAAATATATCATAAATGAACAGTCCATGAACATAAATGTCTTTCTTCTTTTTTGTTCTTTCGTTTTTCTTCAAATTGTGAGAGAGAGAGGGTATATAAAATTGGGTATAAGGAGAAACGGTCACAAAGTTACTTATCTTACTTTGATGGATTCCGGTGGAGAATCTTTCCTCTTTACGGGCTAATAGACTTTATCTTATTTTTAGTACTGGCTTGAAGATACGGCTTCTTCTTGTCCGAGATTTTTTTCCTCTTCTTTTACCCGGACTACTTGGCTTTGGTTCCGTCCGCCACGAACCCTGTCCAACAACTAACTTTCTTCTTTTCTATTTCCGCTGACGGGAAGGAGTCCCCACTTCCGTTTTAGGGTCCTAGCCAATCGTTTGGCTTCTACCTTCTTCCTTCCCGTGTCAGGCGACCCGAGGGAGGTCACCGAGTACAAACATTTGTTCTTAACGGTCATTCTTTGACGGCTTGCTACTGTTAATTCGAACATGAGGATAGTAGAAATCTTATTTCTATCTTCTCAGTGGGAGGCCACGTGACACTACTAATACAGATATTTCAATATCAAATATTTATCTCATAGATCTAATATTATAACATGTAGATTATCTGGTTATAGTTCAGCAGGTAAGTATGTTAGCGTACATTCTTACTGATCCACCCAATAATATATATATATATATATGTGTGTGTGTGTGTGTGTGTGTGTGTGTGTGTGTGTGTGTGTGTGTTGAGTATATATATATATATATATATAGGAAAAACGGAAAATGATCACATTAGGATTATAAATTTATTTCCATCCTGTCATGGGTATTGATATGAATCAATAGCACCAAAATTGATAAGACTTCTTCAGATCCAATGAATATATTTAATACAGTCAGAATGGATAAAAGAAGGAAGGGTGGAAGGGGGTTGAAGAGGGGTGTAGAGTTTCCTCTCCATGTCACCTACTTCCAGTTTTTCTTTTGTTACCGGTCGAATTTACAAAAAAATGTAACTAGACGTAGGTTGAAACTCATTTTCAACCGTAAATTAAATTTTAATTTTTAAATTTTGAATTCTCAAATATATGTTAACGTAATTCTTCAGATTTAACAATAATTTAGGGAATTGCAACAATACTTATTAACCTTACGCAAAGATTACAGTAATACTTATTTTAAATTAAATTCAAAATTTTAAATTTAAAAGTTATATTCGCGGCCATTTATTCAGTTTCCTTCCCACTAAAACGTACGTACGTACGTTTTCCTCACATAGTGGCTCCCCATTTTACTTTAATCTTTGCGTAAGGTGATATGGGGAGGACTCTCTTCACCTCTCTTCCACCCTACCCTCCGGTATCCATTCTGGCTGTATTAATTATATCAATTTAATCTGAAGAAGTCATGTTAATTTTGGTGTTATTGATTTATATTAATACCCATAACAGGATAGAAATTAATTTATAATACTAATGTGACCGGTTTTTGTTTTTCTTAAAGGAATTATTCCTCTGTAATGTCAGTTACATTGAGCTCTTGACTAGGAAAATTTAAATGTTCATAGTTGAATGATTTCATTGTCCTGATGGAATTATTCCCCACTCAGGTTTAACTGGACAGAATATTACATATATATTCATGAAGTGGGTTGTTACTCACTATATGTCTATGGTTTGGCTAGGAGTCTCTGTGTGTAGCTATTTGTATTTCTGTATATATGTATGATTGATTGCAATGGATTGATCTACAGATCAAGACATTCTGGTCATCTCATCAAGGTGTAATTTTTTTGCTCATCTCATAAATCAATTGATATTGTGTAGTGTGTTAAGTCATCATTAAAAGCCACATATTTCCGAACTTGTGAAGCTACGTTTATAGCACTGGTTCATCAAAGTTAAGCCACGATTTGTCTATGAGTTTACAAGTGGGCATGGGAATAAAAAGGAGTATCAGAGTGAGTCATCACTGTCTTTAAACTATAAATAAATTGAGGAGAGGGTAGTCTCTATGAGGTAATGGCTAACGAGCAGGACTGTCACATCGTAGTACTCCAGTTCGGTCCCCAATCACGGAAAAACGAACAATTACTTTTGGTAAAGGTTTGAACCGCTTTAGCCCCACAGCTATTGTTTAGATAATACCACTACTTTTCTTCTGTAAGGGTAGATTTAGCACTAGATAACCCACAAAGGTTTTTTATGTAATTAATCAACCAAACAAAAGAGGTAATTCCAGAGGTAGTAATTTGCTAAGCTTTTTGTTTGGATATGGTTCACGATTCACAAATGAGGCACCCAATGAGACACAAACTCACTTGTGAAAGTTTACTAGTCTCGCTTGCTAACCATTACACCACCTTAAGTGCCCGCAAATTCAGGAGGTATGGCATTAATTACAGTCTTGCAGGAAATTGCTGATCCTCAAAATTTCATCCATATTACTAGCAACTTTATTAAGACTTTGTTGACATTTTCTAAGAATTTAAAATTAAGGTGCATGAATCTGATGTGAAAATATTCACCATGAGTTGTTTTTTCCAATTTATTCTAAGACAATTTAAAATAATCAATCTTTTCGAACTAGGACAGAAAAAATATTTTGAACTGAAAATTAGGAGTTCTGACGAAGACAAATTAAACACGGGTCCAAATAAAAGAAGCATGTCTTAATTTAAAGAATTAAAAAAAAAAAAATTACACAAACAAAAACCTAATAAATCAAAAACGTTACAGTAATATTCGGCTTTACGTCATTTGGGTCGATATTAAATTCGACATCATACCACTTTTCTTGACTAAATTTCCGTTCAGTAAATGTCATTTTGTCAGGCATTATCACCCTTTGACATATCACGATTTTATAACATGATTTTATAAGCTAGGTCATCGTCATTTAATATGACATAACGTTTTTTTTAATGTCTTGTATATTTTACTGTGTTATATTATTTCTCTTGGTATTTACGCTAGTTATACGGTGTTTGTTCTCATTCTAAAACAGTATTTTAATCATTTCATCAGATTTTCGGCTAAAACAGGGTTACGCCCTTGGACACAATTAAGGATGTCGGGTTGGATATGACTGTATATCTAGAATTCTTTATGGTGTTTTTTTTATTTTTTGATATGAGAAAATGTTCCTGTATTCCATATTAAAGAAAACATGTTTGCCTTAATTATCTGAAAATAAGGAATCTTGGAACATTTGACCGCACCCGACATATAATCAATCAGAAGTTCTTAAACATTGAATATGTCTTATATATATTCGCTATACGATACTTGTTAGGAGATGAACTGAGTAATTTATATATTATTTTCACATATGATTAGCTCCATCGAAAAATGCCAGTACCACGATAAAATACATTGAAAATAGGTGCATTGTGCTCTGACTATGTATCAATTCACCAAATATTTCATGCAATGCTAAATAGTTAATGCATTAATATTTATATATTAATGCATTGATATATTTATATGAAAAAATTGCATATTTTGAATCGAGTATGAAAATGTATTATATGCTACGTCTTTTCTTTGTGCAGCAATTATTGAATTAAGTTCGATTTGTCTATAAGCTAGATAAAATATAGCTTAAAGCTACAAGCTTTAGGGGCTTCATCTTTAAAATCCTATTGTTTTATCAATATTTTGCATTTTTAACCGTAATTCATTATTTTATATATATATATATATATATATATATATATATATATATATATATATATATATTAATTCATTCTTTATAATTAAAATTTATGAAATGATCGGCCCTGATATAACAGTATTTTCAATATTTTTTCAGTATTTAATTTAACCTTCTCTTTTTTAATAAAAAATATAGATAAAATCTTTTATAAAATTACACCATTTATCCTGTGGTCCAATATACTAAAAATGAGAATTAAAGGCATATTTTATTGAAAGTCTGTTCTAATTTTTTATAACATTTCTAGTTTCCTTTGTATATACGATTCTTTCTTCAATTTATCAGGTTAAAACTCAGTAAAAACCAAAAATGATATTATTTTTATAAACTACGGCCAGAGCTGCTGTTTTAGCAGAACTCGCTCTCGTAAAGAATGATGTACTTTGAAGGTCTGGTTTTAATTGGGTCAGCGTTATCTTTCGATGACAGTTTTTCTCATCCATTGATGGCACACGTATAAACTAAATGCAGAAGTTTCCTAACTGACTTATTAGATCCTTGCCGTCTCATGTGCTCAGTAGCATGTGTCTCTTACCATAGACCCCTTTTGTATACATCTACCTTACTTCACATCTACAATACTGCATCCTATGGTTTCCAATGCTACACGTTTATAGGATTTGTACAACCCTCTTTCCATCACCAGAGTCTGATATTCATTGACAAGCCGAAGCAGAACGAATGAAGGATTATGAAAGCCACGTTGATTTTTCTGTTACATCTGGGTAGCTTTGTATACCCCCGGTACTGCATTGGTAGGGATTTTAGTTATTAGAGTTTTCTATATATACCGCTGCGTAAAAATTCACACTCACACTCGACTTTCTTTATGATAACACTTAAAAGCATTAATTTTTATGGTGTCGGGAATGATATAAGTTAAATTTAGTTTAAGTTTGACCATATCATTTTGATTTAATAAGGTATTTAGGATTCAGCATATTCATTTATTTCTCGTTTGCTTCAGCTCAGTGGGGACACTCTAGAAGGTTTTCCCAGATTGATAATCGTTTGGGAAGAATGGCGAGTGTGAGAGTGAACGGAATCCGTGCTGCCAGCAGACTTTCATGATGATGATGAATATCTTTTCCAAAATTTATTTGCCGTTGTTATGCATATGAGTCAAAATGTGCATTCCATAAATCATATGCACAATATAAGTCGTGAGAAATTCTCTCAGAATTTTTACCGAATTTCGTTGTACCCTTGGTTCTATCAGCTTTCAATTTAATTCAATTTCTGAGGTTTCAAAAACGCAATGGACTTGGTGCATATTTTGTAGTTTGCTGTGTTTTGCTTTTAACTAAAAAATTCTAGAAGATATATATTTAAAGTTATATCACGTTTTTAATAATAGTTTCATTCTTTTGTCTTTGCTTAGGAAAAAAACCTGTTACTGGTGTGTCATCTTAAGAGAAATTTCAAGTACAAAGTCAAGATGAATTATTGATATAAGTAAGAAAAAATTGAGTTACTAATCGAAATTCTTAACTTCAGTGTGGAAGAAGTTCTCGTAGCGTAGTGGCTAAGGCATTGGCATATGGAATCTTAATAAGCGAGATTTAACTCCAGTCGCGTTCTTAGTTCACTTTCGAACTAGTACTCTTCGGAAAGGTCAAACCCCAGCTATGGGTTGAATACTGTTGCGGCCCTGAAAGAGGTCACAAAGAAAACAGAACACCACGGTTACAGTATAGGTATATATTTACAAGAACTAAGTATGGTTACAAGAACATATGATGGTAAGCTACTTCGCATAACCGCGCGGGGGCGAGGTTAGCTTCCGGATCTACACTGACTTTGTATTGCTGCGTCTTCCGGTATTATGGAGATTGGTTGAGTCCATTTGTAAGTGATTCCGCCACAACAACTACTAACATTATAGTTCTTCCTCGGGGATACCTTTGGCTTTAAATAACTCAACGTTTGATATGAAATAAGAAATAAACAAAACACAAAATCTCCTACCGAACACTAAACCGTCTCAGCTGAGTTAGTAAATAACACATCTTATTTTGTTGAATTCATCTGAAGAAATATGTAATTTTTGTATATTATTTCTTTGGTTGAGTCTAAGCAGAACTTATGCTTCTAATGATAATTCTCTAAATTGTAAATAGTGCCTCGAAGAAAAATACCATATAATAAGTTTTCCGGATATGTATCATTTGGTAAATAAGATATCGGAATTGGTAGTAAAATGCCGCCAGGGAAGTAAATATTTACATTGCAATTTGGCGCCTGATTGAGCTACGTGACTTAATATATAAACTACGAAACAGTGGCGTAACTAAAAAGACAAAAACAAAAAACAAAAAAAGATTATCAAAAGACTTTATATTTGTTCAGTTAAACCTATCATTATGAGACGTGTCGAATATTGAGTCAGCTGAGGGTTGAAAATGCAGAAGTCATGAGTTTTCATACTTTTTGATCGTGTTTATTTGTACATATACTAATACTGTATTGCATTTTCCTTCATTGAACGCTGTAAAAGTTTTACGGATTAAAAGAGATGTTAGCGTGAAATTTTAATCACAACTGTAATTATATGCTTATATGTAAATATATATATATATATATATATATAGAGAGAGAGAGGTTACGGATGTGTGTGTATAAGCGGAGAGTATATTTATGCTTGTTTTGTTTCTTTTCCTTTTGTCTTAAATTCATGTAGAATATAATTTGGTTAAAAATAATTAAATAAAAGTCGCTTAACTTTTACTCAGCCGAAATCTGAGAAGGAATTTTTTATAGATCAAAGGAAAACTCTGAGGTTCTACGTTCCATCAATCTAATCTAATCAATTCAAAATAAACTTGACAGCATTTTTTGTTGTTGGGAACTGATCCTCATGTTTTCTTAGATTTCGATTATTTTATTCATTTATCTTTTTTTTTGTTTTGTTTTTTTTTTTGTAAGTAGATGAGCTCTTCAGTATTCTGTCGAAAAACGAGAAGAAAAAAAAAATCAAACAAATGAAAAAAAAAACAAACACAATCGATGGTCGTTTACCAAGCTCATGATGTAATGGTTTGTGTGGTCGGAAGTGGACATGGCTGCATGAGTTCAAACTCCGAAAGAGGGAGTTTACTTTTTCCATAGAGGAGAAATCTATTGGAAAAGAGAAAGGCGTACTGAGCTTTTAGCCATGGTTGACAACTTTAAAAGAAGAAAAATTAAAGGACTTTTGACCTAGTGAGAGATGGATTCCGCTAAAGTGTTCGTTGTAAAGACATGATACGTGAGAATCCCTCCAACGATCAAAGCATATTACGAGATAGGTCTTACTAAAATCAGCTTAGTTTTTCTCAAGGCAATATTAATTTGACAGCCAGTTAGACTCATGACCGGCTCATCAAGCTCTTTTGGCATTATCACTAAGGGTAAGACAGTCACCGAAAACTGTGATATCGGTAATTTGAAACACAAAGTAAAACACCACTCAACTAAATGTTTTATATACTATAGTGCTTTATTCTATTTCTAAGACCGTAGATGTAAGTGAACATGGACACAAAATGCTATTGGAAACCAGTCTTCTCTTAACTTTGAAATGTTCTCTCACTAACAGTACACGCGAACGCTTGTCTCACCTTACTCAAAAGAGATCCTGTCAAAAGTGAGGCAGAATCGAGAAACCTGTCACCTTTTATTGTGGTTCACAGAATGCCCCAAGATACTTTGGCAACTTTGTGAGGAATGAATTTATTACGGAATAGTGTAACCTTTGTAAAAAAAAAAAACAAAAAAAAACACGTGAAGAATTACTTACTGTGAAAGTAGCTTCGTAAGGATTTCATTACGATGTTTTCCGAATGGAATTAAAGTATTCATATAAAAACATGGGGAACTTAATTTTATCAATCACTGCTTCATAGTTAAGGAATCTATTAAAAAGCCGTTTGTGATTACAAAAACATGGCAAAGGGAGTAAATTCTCGTGTGTTTATTTGTGACCTGAAAAATGTTAGTGTTCTATCCAGAAGACTTAATGCTGATTTTCTTGGAACTCAGATTATAAGTAGTATATCTTCCAAACATTATATAAACCCACTGGCCCTAGGTTTAAAAAAGTCTATGCAAGTCGGCTAATAGTTGCACAAACATTAAACAGATTTTTCAAACTATCAAATGTGGGTGTCTCAAAATAGATGCAACCCATTAATATGATAATTCATATAACATGAAATCGTCGTTCATCTGAGTCTTAAAAAAAAGTCTTATCTCTTCCGAAAGATTAAACCAGATGCCAAGGGCAGAAATTGATTGGCTTTATCTACAGAGCACGCGAAAGACCAAGTTCTTGGGAACGTCTTCAGAGGGCCTTTTGAGGAATCCTTTTGAGATTTTAAGGACTTCTTTCAGTCAACTTTCTGCCGGATCTGGAATATTCTGCTTTCTTGTTGAGGTTGTGTACTGATCCTGCGGCTTGAAATTTGTGTATCCAACAATAAATTTGGCTTTTCTGGGTATAGTTGTTAAGTTAAACCTCCAGCAAAATTTTACTTGCAGTTTTGAATGATTTTCTCTCGAAATAATTAAGAAAAGTAAAGTAAAGCTGGTGACCTTAATCCAGGGCGACCATATTTATGTCCAATATGGAGATATTTGTAAATAAGATAAACTGTGTGGTTGCACAGTATGACGATGGATAATCAGTGTAATACAATAACATTTTAAACGTCTATTGACATTTGAATAATTATTGAAATTTGATATTTTTCTGTTCCCCTTGCATCAATGATTTTTGTTTTACTGGAATCAATAATCTCTCTGTCTCTGTCCTTCGCCTCACACACACACACACACACATATATATATATATATTTATATACACACACACACACACACACACACACAAACATATATATATATATATATATATATATATATATATATATATATAGTGGAGAAGGTTTTAGAGACTGAATAAAAAAAAACGATCTACCTATTAAATAAATCTAATTTAACTTGAGTGAAACGTTTGTTAAAAGACAAACATTACGATTTTTTTTCTTCTTAGAAAGAATACTTTTAGTCAGAGCTTAAATATTCTCCAATATTTTCTTCCCGAGAATAAATTAATGCATTAAATGTATTAGTTTGATTAGTCTAAATGCAGTTGATATATTTTATGTGAAATCTGTGCATAAGAGTTTCACTTTGAAGGAGAGAACTGATTCTAATATGCTAGAATTTAAGTAGATATATATTATATCAACAGGGGCAGCTCACGTGGTGTAACGGTTAGCAAGCTAGACTAGCCAACCTGAACGAGTGAGTTCGAGTCTCATTGGGCGCCCATTCATTCGCCCTTGTTCCACATCGAATCAAAGAGCTCTGTAAATTACTATATTACATCAACAAGAAAAGACAATTAATACGATGTAAAAATATATATTTTTGTTTAATTCATCATATTTTAAGTAATACTGAAATTGAATGCTTCCTTGAAGAAACAGAATGTTTTCTTTTCTCACAATGACATAAAGTCGAACGTTTGTTGAAGATTTAGGGAAGAAATCGATTGATCTACTGAAGATTTCTTTTATTTCATTTCATGCTTATTTAAAAGATTTAGATGCACTTGTGTTCAATAACCACAATTAACGCCATGTGCGAAATGGACATATAATGTTCATTACATATATACATAACGTAGAACACATAAACAACATAGGAATCTCGAAATTCGAAAACACGTAACGATTTCTTGTTCAGGTACGAAATGTTTTTATTAACTTTGAGTAAAAGGTTTCGACATAAGGAGGAGAGACACAATCTTCTATTCTGTCTTATTCATTTGGCCTCCATCTCGAACGGCCCCCATAGGGCGCAAATTCGCCTCGCGTCTGCGCGCTCCAAAAGTCGATACTCCTCGTTTGGCGTCTAGTTTTCAACTCTCTAACTTTCTTCAGATTTGCCCAAAGTCCTCCGCACGCTTCCGGTGCCTGACGTCACCCGCACCCTGTCACCCCGTTCCGTCATCTCGGGCTATTGTGACATCTATGAGTGGCACGTCCGCCCCGCGCACGCGTTACCACCTAGATCAAGGTTTGCACCTAACTAACCCATGTGCTGATCCGAAAGGTTCTGAACCTAACTAAACTCAAAGGCATGAACCGAAATCCCTTGGCCATTATGTTACACTCGAAATCAATTTTATAAATTTTTCTAGTATCATTATTTAATTTTCTTATTCTAATGGCTTAAAAATATATTTTAACAATATAAGAGGAAAAATCTTTCTTATATATACTAAAGGGACAACTTGCTGAATTGTACACTTTTCTTTCCCTACAGAGTAAAATTTAAAGAAAGTGAATTGAAGGATAAATACCTGGACCTAGCAAGAGAGTTGTAATTCTGTGGAACATAAAAATGACAGTGATACCAATTGTAATTACTGCTCTTGGTAGTATAAAATAAAATAAATTCTAAATGAAAAATAAGAAGATAGAACGAAACAGTAAGTTTACAAAATATGGTCGCCATTTTTTCTAATATACTATCAACACGCCTTTGAAACGATATGAATACCTTCAAAATAAATTCTTCGGATATTTTATTTCATTTCTCCTCAATAAAAGTCTTAAGTGAACCAGTATTTGGGTGGGAATTTACATTTGTTTAGTTTTCTAAAACGCCTCACATAGGATAATCAAGGGCGTTAAGAACTGGGCAAAAATCCTGTTATTCGCTGTCCTCACAGTTTTCTCGGAGACTTTCAATTTATTAGCGTTCTTTATTATTGACGCTGTGGAGGCTTTCTTAAGAGTAGTAGTGAGAGAAGTTAAAAAGCCTTCTTTTCATTTTTTTGGTTTAAACTTGTACTCTCTCTTTTCCTTAATTTTTTTTTTTTCTGTAAAATATTTTCTTTGCTATGTATACGGTAAACCAAGAAACTTTGGCTTCGTTTCTGTGTTAAGTAAATCAAATATTCTTTGTAGTTACTTTTTTTCTCCATTCATATTGGACGGAATTTTATTAAAGAAAGTGCTTGAATAATAGAGCTAAAAAGGAAAAATGAAATTTATCGTGCTTATTTCAATACTTAGACTAATCAAGCTAAAAGAAAAAAAAGTTTTAAATGTTATTCCATATGTTGCTTCCGACCCTGTAGGTATGTAATTTGACCTTGACAAATGTTCCCTGCTGATATTGCAAAAAGAGAAATGTGAAACTACTGAAGAAAATGAAACACTAAATTAAGAAAGCATCAAAACTCTTGGAGAAAAAGATAATCACAGGAATATTGAAAACAAGCATCATTAAATAAATAAGAGATGTAAGAAAAAGTAAGAAAATATTACTACAGAAGAACCGAAAAAAATTCTTTAAACCATGCTCCAGAGAAAAAAAAACTCACAAAAACGGATAAACACCTGGGCAGTCCCTATTCTTAAAATGAACAAGGGAAAAACTCAGAAACGGATCAAATGACAAGCAAATTGTAAACGATACACAAAGCTTTGCACTCGAGATTTTATTCTAGATTTGTTGTATTTTTAGGACTGGTGGAAACTTTTGCGTTATTTAAGGCTAGATTTTGTTTATATATATATATATATATATATATATATATATATATATGTGTGTGTGTGTGTGTGTGTGTGTGTGTGTGTGTGTGTGTGTGTGTGTGTGTGTAAAAACACAACAACACGGGAACAACAAAAGAGCAAAGACGGCAAATTCTCGAAACCATTCCCATTAGCGACAAACATCCTAATCTCAGCAAAAACATTTTTAAACCACGTCTTTAGCTATAGTTGGCATATATAGAATCAAAAATACTCCAATATGAATAAATCACTGGATTGTACTTTAAAATTATCAGACCCACAGATGATGGCTAAAGAAGTGCTCAAAATACTTACGAACCAGTTAAATATGGAAAATCTGTTAGCCAATCCTAGATTGATATCATAACGACTATACGGTGATTTAAAAGGATCGTAAGAAAAGTATGTAGACAAATGTTGTCTGTAATATTTAATCAGATACACCTCAACAAGGAATTGCTACATATATATATATATATATATATATATATATGTGTGTGTGTGTGTGTGTGTGTGTGTGTGTGTGTGTGTGTATAAATGATTTGTCAACAAATAGTTTTTATTTAATATCATTTTTCTAAATTCTGAGCTTATGTTTTTGCATTCATTTAAATGATTTCAACTGTTATGATGTAATTTTGGCACAAAATTAAATGCTTTGAAATACTGCTATTTAGCACAAATAATTAAATTTAACATCTGTCATTTGTTTGCACGGAGTTACATTGTTTTAACTCAAGTCAATAATTTAATATTTCTGTTTGACCTGTTGGTGAGAAACTGACTGTTACTATAATTTTGTGCCAGAGTCAACATGGTATTAGTCGTAATGATGACGTACTCCATTTTCCCAAAATATCCAAAACTGGGGCCTCACTATCACATGGTTTAGTTTCATATCCAGGATAATCGTTGAGAGTCTTAACCTTCTGCAAAGATATAATCGGTGTATTATACTGCTTGGATAACACCAGAGAAAAGACGTAGAAAGATTTTATGCAACAAAAAAGAGGGCACATGAGAACTCGCCTGTACTGAGGATTGCGTAGATGTAACAAGGACTTGAATTGTATCATACTACCAAACAATATATGCACAGACTAAATACCGTCCGAGATAATGATACACAAAAATTCTCTAGGACTTTGAGATACATACGAATCCCTCATTCCCGCCCAAATGATTAGACCTAATATTAGTTTCCGAGATTTTGCTCTCCCAGAGAACTACAGAGTGAAAATGAAAGAACGTGAAAAATAGACAAATACTTTTATCTTACCTAAGAGATACAAAAGAGATGTAGAACTTGAAAGTAACGATGATACCAATTGTAAATGGTGCATTAGGAACGGTCCTCAAAGATATGGAAAGGACACTGAAGGAACTGAAAATAGAAGGAAGAGGCGTGACCATCTTGACCACATCATTGTTCTGATCAGCTAGAATACTGAAAAGTGTCCGGGAGACCTGAGGAGATTTATTGTCGCTCAGACACCAACGAAAAGCTATCAGCTGACGTTGATAGGGAAAAAAAATCTCAAGGACTGAAATTATAAACTTTAGTTAGAAAGCCATGGAAAAATGGAACGTATTGCAATGGATTAAATATTTTATCACACAACAAGCGAATATTTTAAACTGACAAAACCAGAACACAAACTGGAGATGACTGGGGAGAAAAAAGTGATTCACTGGGAATTGTGCAAGAGAATAAAATATGATCAGACTAACAAAAGGTCAATACACAAACCTGAAAACGGAACCCATAGAATTCTTTGCGATTTCTAGATAAAAACGGATCACAAAGTCCTGACTATAAGGTCAGATCTAGTAGTTTATAGCAAGAAATAATAACTTGCCATTTACTAAAAGGCTGGAGGAACTGGACATGGGAGACCAAAACATTGTTAAGATCTGCTGGCTTTAGAGATATGTCCCTCAAACTATAGCGAGAGACCACCATTTAACACTGATGTGAAAACCTTGCACAGCCTTTCAGGGCTTAGAATACCCACACTGCTTCCCTGCAAATGGGTAATATTTCACCAAGGAGGTCGCATATCGGATGTAGAAAGATGATGTCTGAAAAGTCGGTGACTCGGCAATCGAAGTGTATGTATGACTTGCAATATTCTACCTGTCCCCTTGCTGGGTTAGACTGACGGTCGGAGAAGCCCGATTAGAGCAATTGGTTATGTGAAGCACTAGGACCCATATAGTTGTCCTGTTTTCTTCAAATTGTTTTAGCTGAATACAAAAAAGCAAACTTTATTTTTGCTTAAAGGAGCTTGAAGGCAGTGACTAAAAGTACATTGCGTTGAGATAGCAATAGTTTAACAATTTAACAAAGTGTCAGCAAATGGTCTATATTAAACAGAAATATTTGTATTTGAAAGCAATACTTGAAACCGTGTCTTGGATATGACACGAAATGAAATCTGATGGTAAGACTTCAGTTCTGATTTTTGAGAAATGCGAAGTATTATTGCTTACAAGTCCACTCTGACCCGTAGAGGTAATGCCAGTATAGAGGAAATCTGTGTCAAATAAAAACTCTCACTCATTTACTACAGATTATTATTATTATTATTATTATTATTATAAATTTAAACGCAGACAACAGGTAATATTGCCTGAGATGCTAAGCATCGCTTTCCTGGATGGTCAGTCTGATACTACAGGAATCGCTGCATCGAGCTGGTTCGTTTGTGGCAACTCTGAACAGGCCATGCACCTCGCAGAATGAAAATATTCGACTGCATGCGCATCTGACTCCTCCTTTTGTTTTTTGTTTTTTCTCGGGAAATTAAAATGCATGAATCCAAACGATCCCACCAGGGAAGAAACAAAAGCGAGTCCCTTGATTAAAGTATTCCCAATCTATTCGCATGTCTTTCTGACTCTGTTTTCCATTCTCTCGTCCCCCTCTCTCTACCTTATTTGTTCTCTTAGCCTATCTTTGTCTCTGTGGTGTCAGCTAACTGTGCTTTGGTTGTGTAACCTTTACGTCTTGTAGTGGACTGTCTTCTCTCTATACTCTCCCTGTCGCTGCTCAGACTGACCCTCGTCTCGATTCTCATTCGTCAGTCTCTTACCCACTTCTTGTCGCAGACGCCATCTTCCTCCTGACCTCTAACTGACCATCTGTATATAGATATTTGCCTGGTGCCCCACATACACCAGAGTACGGCACAAGAGCTTTTTAGTGCGGGAACCTGGCATAGGACCGTAGCTCACTCACGTTTGTCGGTTCCAAAAAGCCTTGTGCTCCACTGGCATTACCCTATAAAGGTGTGTAGCAGGCTCTAGGCGATAAACATAGCCCTAACGGAAAAGGTAAGTGCCTTTCGGGACGGCCTTCTGAGGCACCAGGTGTTGTCGATTTTGTTTGCGCGACGCGAATGCTCGATGCCCCTGGTACCTGCATCTGACAGCCTTGACCGACTACAAACACCGAGACCAAAACTAACCTCGAACCGAACCGTGTACCCCAACACGGTCTGTCAAATGAGGATTGTCTTGTTGACCTTCTGTATCCATGGAGAGGTGAACATTCTTAATTCAAAACACCGGACCACAAAAAAAGCTGTCCATGAATACACAAGCAGACAACAAGACTTCTGGATACCCACCGAAGGCGCAATAATAATTTTTAAATGGTTGATCTCTTTTGAACTGGCATCTGCGTTTTATACTAGAACGACTGAATCAGTGATTTCCTCGCAAATATACATTACTCTTTATGGACCCACCCATACGCTTTCATATGCATATGCAGAACCATGGCCACCCCACAACAGTAGACACGTAAACACCTGCACGCGCACTAACATGATTTCAGATAAATTTAAGCCCGTATATAGTGTCACACGTTAGTAAAGCAACTAATCAATCATCATTGTCATCCGTGTCGGTAAGGGCGCCAGTTGAATTACCCTTAAAGAGCAGTAGCTGTACTGGCAAAAGAAAAGCGTCCTTATAATGACAGTAGAACTAGAAGAGTACCCTGATAAGAACTGCAGTAATAGGTAAGTAAAGTTGGGGATCTTAGTCAAGGGTGACCCGAACGATCCTTTTTCAATAGCTACAAAACCAAGGTGTAGAAACCCACGGTACTCAATTCCCAGGAGTGTCCCACTTTACCCTTGATCCTCACATTATAGTTCTGAGTGCTAAGCAAAGCGGCATCAATTACCATTTTTGAGTCTTTGGTATGGCTTCACCTGGGATTGAACCCCGATGTCTCGGGCCATTGGCGAACACTCTACTCATTGGTGGCTGATAAATGCCCTGATAAGGGCAGTATTAATAGTAAGTAAAGTTAGCGACCATAGTCGAGGGTGACCCGAAGGCTCCCTTTTCGATAGCTACTACACCAAGGTGTAGGGGAGGGCGCTACTCCATTCCCAGGATTGCTCCACTTTACCCTTGAACCGTACCTTATAATGCTGAGTGTTAAGCAAGGTGGTATCAAGTTCCATTTTTAAAGTCTTTGGTATGACTCGACCTGGGAGTGGCAGTATATACACATCGAAAAGGAGAGTTTTGGTAAGAAAAGCACATTAATAGGATTGGTAAGTGAGCCAATAAAGATAGTAGAAGTAGTGGTCAGAGGAGAGTCCTAAAAAGTACATTAGTAATTGTGAGCAGCATGGAGGAAATAGAAAGTACTGGAACAGTTTAGAACGGCATCGGACAGTGCCACTCTCTTTTCTTCTTCACCCGAGGCTGAGTTTGATATCTAGCGGCTTGATTTTACTGACACTGTGATATATCAGCGAAGAGATTTATAGACTTCAGGTTTAAGGATAAAATAACAATAGATAAAGTGTATTGGGAGAAACTTTAAGCTATCTCCCAATATTTATGAAAAGGTGATCAGAAAGAAATGCATACATACACACACTCACATGCATATGTGTGTATGGTTATATATATATATATATATATATATATATATGTATATATATATATATACAGGAGGAGTTCTTGTAGTGAATATTATCTTCTTAGGAAATGAACACAGTGACCTGACTTCAAATTTTGACCAAAACTGCATTTCACATTGTTCTAATATACTTGGGAAATAAATGAATCTAACTTTTCTCCGAACAGATTTTTTTTTTTTTTTTTTGCTAAATAAGGGGGTAGAGTGAACTCTAAGCCTGGGTTTAGCAACTAGTATAAACTCCGCTTAAAAAAAAACTACCCTTGTGTCATATTCTACTCATATGTTGTAGTTGGTATATATATATATATATATATATATATATATATATTTGCTGAAGAGATACATCAGCGCATATATACGCGCTCAAACAAGTGCTTGTTTTTCTCAAGATATATAACTGTATTTCGTACTACTTTAAGCCACAAGTACATAATTTCTCCGCAAATGGAAGTCGATATTCTATTAGAACTGCAAAAGAATCTGTCATGAGAAGAGACGTTTCCCTGCAGGAGGAATGGTGAATCACGCTTATGCGTTCAGTGCTAAGGAAGTTAGATTTACGCATCGGAAGCAGATATCCTGCAGGGCCAATAAGTTCTTTATTGTTATTCTGTGCATTCTGTCTCGGAAACAGGAAGCTCGCAAGCTATTTACTGTATCGTGTGACATAAACACGCATTTGTTTGTCAATTTGATCATTACTCTAAATATGTCCTTTAATGGTAACAATCAAGCGTAGCAATCAGAAAGATATGAAAATATGTCAGATGCTAGATATCTCTTTTCTTGTATCCCACATGCTGAAGCCAAGAGAAAGTGGAAATCTGAATAAATACCAGCAGGTTGCAAGAAACTTAAGTAATTGTGATATATAAATATGGCTCTGAAATATAAAAGTACGAATGACTGGCTATGAAAATCATCTGAAGAGAATTATGCAAGTTATGATGATTTGACTGGACGGACCACTGGTCTAACGTGAAACTAGTTTCTGTCACTAAAGAAAGTAAAAGATTTCTATTCTATTCTGAGTTATGAAAGGATAATCAATTTTGGTTATAAAACCAAATTTCGCCACTTTAACCAAATAAATTCTATTAGCATTCGGGTAGATTACAAAGTGAAAATGGAAGAGACAAACAAAACGCTGAATGAATATATGGACTCTGTAAAAGAAGTAAAAGTATTGTCGATATTTTCATGAATCCTTTCAAAGAGATTAGAAGATAACAAAGAAAATGGAGGAATGTTTCAATATGATCAAGCAACGCATTTATTGAAATTGACCACATTATCTAGAAAAATGCCGGAAAGATATATACCGTCATTATTCCAGTAGACGCATTTCCAATGTGATGCTTAGAATATTAGTGATCGATTTCTATTCTATATTGTATTCTAAATAATCATTAGCGACAGCAGATGTTTGTCTACTTGCACCCTTTAATGCAATTACATATTTATTCATTCCCCCTGACACGGACAGATATAATACAATTTACGTTTAAGTGTTGTAAAGGAGGTTTGAACTCAGAGTTTTCCAGTTTCCATACTAGTTTCTCTTAGCTAAAGAGTCCTGTCTACCCAATTATATATATATATATATATATATATATATATATATATATATATATATATATATATATATATATATATATATGGTAGGGAGAAGATGGATATATGCCATCCTGAAGACAACAGACCTGAAAGGAAACGCAAAGAGCGTCTTCTCGAATTTGAACTCGTGTCACAAAGTACATTTCCTACAATAAGAATTACGAAACAAGTTGTTCTGTATGTTAAGTAATCATATCCTTTCCTAGCACGATTAAATTAGCTTTGTCCAGAATTGTCAGATATTTGTGTTTCATTTCGGTTCATTAAATGAATTCTGAATGTATTATCAACATTGATTATATGAATGATATACAATTTCCAGGAATTTAATAATTTTCATACTATTTTACCCCTGAAATGAAGAAGAAAAAAGAAAAAAAATCTACCCAAATAACAAAAGCAAAAAAAAGAAAAGAAATGTTAACATTACAACGAAAATAAAATCTCTATGGAGTGTAAATAGATCTAATTCATTAGCAGCACAAAATAAACAACGAGATTGGTCTGAATAGTTCATAGATTCACAAATATACTCTCAAGGAACGTAAGCAACCGAGGCTTATTTTACATAGTCCTAATATGTGATCCTAACACTTCTTCTATCGATGAAAAACGTCATCAACATCACGTCTGATGTAATTAAATGAAATTTTCAGCTAATGAACTTTTTTAGCTCGCCCTAATAATTATGTGTAAAAAAGTGTAAACTTTGAGGTAATAGAGACGAAACAGTAAATCACATGATAAATAAACGCAGTAAATGTGTACAAAAGAAATGCAGGATTATGCACGACTGAGAGGCAAAAATGGTGTTTTGAAATCGTGAAAGAGATTAAAATTTTACCATACCGACAAGAGATATATGCACAAACCAGAACCAAACATGAAACACTAAACACTAAGATTCTCGACTCAGGTTATAGAATACACCGACTGGATCTGTGCAGAGGAGTAAGACTCCACCACTTGTATGCATCTAGTGTCATGGATATGATGTTAAACCATCTGCCGGCGAGGTTTGAAGTCTTGGAGCTTTGGGGATAATTGAGTTCCCTTTCATTGCCATTGCTCCTGCACTACTTTGACGCGGGTGGTAGCATCTGATAGGGGCCGATCAAAGGGTTTAATAGAACAGTTTGACTATTTAACTAAGTGTAAACAAATGACGGTTTTATTGAATTGCTAGTGATATATCACAGCACTAGAAACAATTGAATTGTAGGCGAAAGAATGAGTAATTTTAAATAGAATTATTAGTGTTAAATAACAATTTTTTAACCACCTAAGTCTCCGTTGTAAATAGAAATATTCCTGTTAGATAGAAATATTTGAAACCATTTACGTGTGTGTAAAAAAGAACTCAGGCTAGTTTTAAAATATTTTCAACAGAATATTTACAAATCAATATATTCAATATATATATATATGTAAAGGGGATTCGGCAATAAGTAACCTACTGTGGTCGATTCGAGGATTATAATAAGTTTCCAGACTTCTTTTCGTGTGGGCACTTTTATTGATAGTACACACATGAAACACTAGTCCCCTTCGAAGTAATCTCTTCTGGCTGCAGTTCACTTGTTATACCCTTCCAACGACTTCTGGTAGCCCCGTTGAAGGTCCTCTTGTGTGAATGTCTCAATGACCTTCGTCACAGCCACTTTCATCTCCTCAATTGTCTAATAACGACAGCCTCTGAGCTGAGGGAATAACCAAAAGTCACAGGGAGCAAAGTCTGGACTCTATGGGAGGCTAAAAAACTGTCTTGATGTAGTTGTAGACTGATGCATTGTCCTGGTGGAAATACCACTGACCCGATTTCAAGAGTGCTCGCTTCTTCCAACTTAATCTCTTGCTGAACTCCCTTAAAACTTCAACATAGTATTCCTTGTTGACTGTCTGTCCAGTGGGAACCCAGTGCATGTAGATCATGCCAGGTCTGTGAAAAAAAAAAGGATCATCAAAAGTTTGTCGGTGGATTTACTCTGTCTGGCCTTCTTGGGTCTGTGAGAACCTCCATGCTTCCACTGGGAACTCTGTCTCTTGGACTCTGGGTCATAGAAGTAGATCCAGCTTTCATCGCATGGCATTTTTTCCAAGTTTAAAACAAGATTTTATTGCATATCGTTCTTCTAAAATCCAGATTGAATTTTTGAAATTCACCAGCTATGACCATCAGGCTTTAGTAGAGTGTATTCCAATTGCGGCTGTAGCTGTTCATTTGAACCTGAAATCATAGAAATTGGTCAGTCATCTCATAAGATGTATAGTAATAACATACTGAATTTTCAAAAGTCTAAGACAGTTTTAAATGCCTGCACAAAAAAGTATGGAAACGTATTGAATGTACCACGTATGTCATAAATTCAAACTAATCAAATTCTCCCGAATCAATCTAGAGTCTGAATTTATGAACTTCAAAAAGATTGATGCACTAGGTTTTGTGGTTAATCTGGTTGAGGTTAATGCTAGAACTTAAATATTATATTGGGACTTTTAACTGAGAAATTAAAAAAACAAAAAAACTCGAGGCTTGAAAATATCCACCAACGTATTAAATACGTGCTAGGGAAGTATCCTAGCTTAGTTGAAAAAAAACAGAAATGTGACATTAAGTTTTTACAAATGTCCCTTCACCCCACAAAAAAAGAACTGCTAAAAACCCTTTATCATCTGTGGATAATAATTGCAATGCTTGGATGAAATAGTCTCTATTTTATAAGGTCCCTCAAGATGTAACAGTTATCTTTGAAGGAAATAAACACGGTTACCTGAGTTAAAATTCTAGACAAATTTATTTGCATTTAACATCTCGCTAAATTACATGGGAAATGTATACATAGAAAATTTCATCGGCTGAACATACTTGGTAAATGTATGCATCCAGCATTTCATTACCGTAATACACTTGGTAAATGTATGCATCCAACATTTCATTACCGTAATACACTTGGTAAATGTATGCAACAAACATTTCATCATGTAATACACTTGGGAAATGTATACAACCAACATTTCATCACCCTAATTCACTTAGGAAATGTATACATAGAAAATTTCATCGATTGAACATACTTGGTAAATGTATGCAACCAACATTTCATTACCGTAATACACTTGGTAAATGTATGCAACCAACATTTCATCATGTAATACACTTGGGAAATGTATACAACCAACATTTCATCACCCCTAATTCACTTAGGAAATGTATACATAGAAACTTTCATCGGCAGAACATACTTGGTAAATGTATGCATCCAACATTCCATTACCGTAATACACTTTGGAAATGTATGCATCCAACATTTCATCATGTAATACACTTGGGAAATGTATGCATCCAACATTTTATCACCATAATACACTTGGGAAATGTATGCATCCAACATTTCATCACCATAATACACTTGGGAAATGTCTACATCCAACATTTCATCATGTAATACACTTGGGAAATGTATACAACCAACATTTCATCACCCTAATTCACTTAGGAAATATATACATAGAAAATTTCATCGGCTGAACATACTTGGTAAATGTATGCATCCAACATTTCATTACCGTAATACACTTAGGAAATGTATGCATCCAACCTTTCATCAATATAATACACTTGGTAAATGTATGCATCTAACATTTCATTACCGTAATACACTTGGTAAATGTATGCATCCAACATGTCATCACCATAATACACTTGGTAAATGTATGCATCCAACATTTCATCACCATAATACACTTGGGAAATGTATGCATCCAACATTTTATCACCTTAATACAATTGGGAAATGTATGCATCCAAAATGTCTCCCTCGGTTTATGGGTAAATAGTCGGGTCCACTAGGCTCTTTTAGTTTGCGATAGCAAACAGTCAAAAGAAAAAAATACTAATTTAATCCTCTTAAAACTCTACTTAAAATGTACCTTTCGACACACCCAGCGCTTGATGAGGGGTTGGGTAAATACATATACTTGGAATCAGTACATTATGTGAAAACGTTGGTGTCCTTCAAATATCAGATATTGTTAAATATCATTTTTTAGGTTTTATTTACAATCTATATAATATAATGGAAACGAAAAAATGGTAACCATGTTTGAGGTGTATTTCTAATTACGCAAAAACGATCTGGTGTCCATTTACGAACTTGAGCATCTATAAAAATATATAAGATAATAACAATATTGGTTAAGTATAATAAACTTGCGGTTATTTTTATATATTAATATAGGTTTACTTAGTTAAATTTACTTTTCATTTAAATTGATGTTTTCATAGGTTTCTCTGACTAAGGGTAGACATTTTGTTGTTGATTGATTGTTTTTAACGGCATGTCAACCGGTTTTGGTTGGCTTTCTACTGAGATTTTAAGGAACCGCATATGTTTTATGTCTACATTTCCAGTTTTGTGTAGTTGAACGAAAGAAATTATTATGTATAAGATTAAGTTGTATGTTTGTTTGGTTGGTTGGTTGGTTGAGATTTTTTGGCACAACAACCTTTGTAGGTTATTTAACGCGAAATCCATTTTTATGAAAATTGTTCTATTTCAAACAATTTAGTTTAGCATAAGTACGTAGTTTAAATATAAGCACAGTTTACTTGTGAAAAACATTTCTATTTCAAGCTATTCAATTTAGTCAAGTAGTTCTAATTCAGATAATTCAGTTTAGTATAAGTACGGATTTCGTTTACGCACAGTTAAATGTCAAAACAGTTCTATATTAAATGATTCAGTTTAGTCTAAGTACAGTTTCAATGTCAAAAAGAGTCCTATTTTTAATATTTCAGTTTAGAATAAGCACCCAGTTTAAATGGAAGTACGATTTAATGGTCAAAACATTTCTATTTCAAGCTATTTAGTTTTGATAAACAATTCAGTTTAGCATAAGTATGCCGTTAAATCCATTCAACCCGTAGACAGGGTCCTATCAGATGCTACCACTCCGGGCCAGAGTTGACCTGGGAGCAATGGCAATGAAGGGGTGCTTCGTATTCCCCAAAGACGAAGCATCACTGGAACCTAACCATCAGATAGTTTAGTGTAATATCCAGGACACTTCTTGATACACTTCTTAAGACACGTCTTAACCCTCTACAGAGGTGCAGTCGGTGTATTCTAGAGCCCCAGCCCACTGGGCAAGTATTAGATTGATATGAAGTAATCTTATCTAGTTCAAATTACTTTTACAAAGTCGTATGTTTTCCAGTATTCATAACTAAAGATGATTATTTTTACGCAATTATATGAATTCAAATAACCATTTCTATTTAACAATATTCAACGGTTATACGGTTTCAAGTTACTTATCATAATAGTCCTTAATAAACAATTATAGCTTCAAGTCGTAATTTTTAGTGCAAATAATTTGCACGGTTATATTTTATCAATTATTCCTCTATAATAGACATAATTTTCAATCAAATATGTTTGGCTCACTGATCGGAGCTAAACAGGTACTACTTCTCCGAGTAACAGAAAAATATGAGGTAATTGCAAAAGATGGGTTCTCCACATTCCCCAGGTCTCTAGATTAGATTCTACGCCCGTTTTTTGTTCTGATTCGAAGTCTTACTTTTCAGAATGATATGAAGTCACTGTATTCTATTTTCTAAAAGACGGGTCATATTTGCTGTTCAATTTAATTACTTTTTCTGGTTATTGCCAGTTAGATAGAAACGTAATATATGTTAATATTAATATTAATATTAAGTGGAAAATTCTTCATATAAATTGTTTTTTAATATGTTTTCTAGCGTAAACACACTTTCTATCGTTCAACTACTTTTCGAATATAATTACCGTTAATTGCAGTGTACGTGTCTGAGTGGTATATACCTCAAGATTTTTTGGGCCAAATTGCAGTTTAGACCAAAACCTACGCAATAGGTCAACCCTCGAACAAACATTAGGCTACAATGACGTACCGGTTAGTGTTTATACTGTATAAGACTTTAAAAAATGGCGTATACTATAGTGTTAATGTAATATTTAATCTGTACTATATTTTTAATATTTCATATCATTTCTTGTGTTAATTCATTAAATATGTTAGACAAATATATGGTAATTTACTAAGCTTTTTGCATAGATGTGACACAAGGCCATATGAAACGGGCACCCAATGAGACTCGAACTCACTCGTGTAGGTTTGCTAGTCGAGCTTGCTAACCATTACACTGCCAGAGGTGGCAAATACGTGCTTAAGTTGGAATTGCTTGTGATAGTCTTCTGGAGTTATGTTAAATGGTGTATATTGTTTGTTACGTGCACTGTTTCACTGGTTTACTACTATGGAAGAGTTTGAGATTTTAGCCCTACTGTATAAGCCCGCTCCTAGTTTTGTAGATATTTTTCAGATTTAATAAGTTGACATCTAAAGGGCAATAGATGGTAGATCTATTACGCTAGACTCGAACTGACATTTTTATGTGTGTGTGTGTGTGTGTTTCCCCGTGGTATAATGGTTAAAGTGATGGTCTACGAAATCGTAGTAACCGAGTTCGAATTCCAGTCGCGCTATTACGTTCACTTTCGGACAAATACCCTTGGGAAAGTTATGAACCCCCTTATTCCCCAAGCTATGGGTTAAATAGCACCACCACTGTTCTTCTAGGAGAATGGCTCGGGTATTAAATAACCCATGAAGGTTGATATGCCATTAAACAAAGAAACCAAACCAATCCCATATTTTTTTTTAAATCTATCACTTGAATTTATTGCAAAGAAATAGAATCTCTTCGAATTAAAATTCTTTATTTCTTATCCAGGTTGTCTCCAAATTTCCTGAAAATAAGCGTCTCTCTTGTTGTGATAAAGATAACGTGGAAGAAATACTATTCAAAACTTAATGACAACAGAGACTTACTATCCAAATCTTTTGCAAATGCACGGTTTTCTCCAGATAGACACTAATCCCTGTCATATTCAAATATGTTTTCATGCAAACAGTGAAAAATGTGTCGGGACAACTGGCGAGTTGACATGTCACCGAGAGAATGGGATTTGTTGTTTTACTCTAGAGGAAAACTCTCAATAAAGACGCCAGCTGAAGATGACATTATTTTGCCTCTATCTAGAAAGGAAACAAGCAGAATGTAGAAAATGTTGACAGTTTTGTTACGAAATACGATCTTGCAAAAAAAGTTCAAAGCAGGAAAAGAAAAAAAAGAAGGTTAAATAATGTACGTAGTTAAAGTAAGACGGTTATATCTTTGGTAGGCGCCCTTAGTGTAACAGTAATTGTCGGGAGAAATAGAATTGACGACCAGATTTCATGTCCAGCACGAGATAGTTTGTTGGTTGGCATATCAAATGTTGTATTTTATTGACTGCCAAATTCATTTTTATACATATAAACAGTTCTATTTCGAACAATTAAGTTTGGCATAAGTACGCAATTTAAATGTAAAAACAGTTCTATTGCAAACAATTCAGTTTAACATAAGTACAGTTTAGTTCTATTCGACACATTGATAGGATCCTATCACGTGCCACCATTCCGGGCCAGAGTGGAAATGAAAGTGATGGCAATAAAGAGGTACTCAGAATTCCCCAAAGCTCCAGCATTACTGGAGCCTCTAAAGCAGATTATTTAGAGGCGTATCCAAGACACTCATGCGAGGAGTCTTACCCCTCACCAGAGATGCAGTCGGTGTATTCTACAGCCTCGGTCAACTTGACAACAAGGCACTCATTGGGGGAGTCTCACTCCGGGATAGTTTGTTTCCCATAATGCTTATGACCTTCGGAAAAAAACATGAAATCATTTCCACTCCCATAAGCTGTGGATATATCTTAGGACAGAATGGGTTCTTTTGCGTTGGTTAGGTAACCAGTATATGTGAAGGAAAACTCTGAATATAATCCAGGTTTAATCTTTTTGAAAATTGATTTTGGATTACCCGCTGACTGTAGCGAAATGATTAAGTAAATACCAATATCATTGGTATGTACATAAACTTCATAACTGTCAACCAGTAATCATAGAATTATATCGTTTTGGACATACTTATCATAGTATGGTACGGTACCTTGCTTGGATAATTAAACGAGATGTTGGCTAGCCGATATGATCAGTGAATTTGATCCTGCCCGAGTGTCATGAATGATTGGATTTCTACGCACCAAAGTTAAGCTAAGTAAATGATTGCTAAAGCTTTAGGCGTACAGGAATACGCTATCATTTTTGTCTTCCGCAAATATTAAGTTTACAAGGTTTAAAAAAAAACGTATGGAGGCGCCTGCTGTGTAACGGTTATTGCCGTTTGACGTGAAAGTGGGGATTCGAATTCAGAAGGCTGTTTGAATTTTACATACCACTTATACACCGGACAAATTTATGATTCAAACTATTTACCCATCATTTTAGACTGACCGGGCTCTTTAACGTTGATATTGTGACCCTTGTATGGTAAAAAGATCATTTTGAATTCAACCAAACCAAATTAAAAGAAAACGAGAGAAAACGTGAAATCATATAATGGCAGTGAAATATTAGAGTAGAAAATGTTTCGTCAGAGGAAAAAAAATCTTAGATATTTTCTTTATATTATCATCAGTAAGTATGGAAAGACTTTAAGATTATATTTTTGTTCCCTTTCAGAATTATAATGAATATTATCTATTTGGTCAGTCATAACAAGATTCCAAATGATTCACCAAGAAAATAATAATTAAATGTCTATATAAATTGTCAAATAGGAGAAATCCTCGTGTACTTGAAGCAAAAGTCTTAGTCGACAATATCCTAGTAAACTAGTCTAATCACCAACCGCTATTACATTATCTTATATACTCTTAGTAGTACCCTTGAGAAAGATAAGAACTCCCTAATACACAACTTGGGGGTGCCCGTGGAGTAATGGTTATCGTCGTAGAAAATGGACACGGCGACACGAGTTCAAATCCTGGACGAGACTGATTGCATTTCACATAGCACGAAAACCCTTGGTATGAATCCAATTATTCTCACTCCAGCTATGGGTAAATAGTAGGGCAGACTAGGTTCTTCAGCCTTGATGAGGCAGCTGGTCTAGGAGAGGGAAAACTCTGAATTCAAACCTGTTAAACTCCGTTTAAAAATTGACCTTGTGTCATATCCTGCCCGAGCGAAGGGGTTGGGTCAATACCAATACAAAACTCCCTGGGTCAGATAGTACCCCAACTGTTCTTCTACAGGGATTGTTTGGCATTAAGTAAACCACAAAGTTTGATATGTCATTAAGAAAGAAACGAAAGCAAACCAATATCGACAAACATAACAACTTTACTTAATGGTTGATTATTAATTGCGTATTTTCCAAGAATTTCTTATATTTTTATCTCAATTAATAAAAGAGACAAACGCTATCTTGCTCCTGTTTCGAATCCTCTTTAAGATAACAGTAAGAACATTCTTCCTTGTGACTGTTCTTCGATTGAACATTTTCTGCATTTCTCTCCAAAAAATGTTAATAATCATAACGCTAGAGAACAATAAAAATGTTTGTATGAAGAAGATACGAAAAAAAAAGTATGGGCATATTTTTAATTAATTCCTCGATGATAAATCCAAACAAGCTGAATTTAATCAAATAAGATTAAATTTAAAGATTAAAAACGGATAAAAACAAATTGTTGAACATTTAAAAGAAGACAAATAGACAAGAAAGACCTAAAAAAAACATTTCCGAAAGAAACATTTGCTTTAATCATCACATCATTACTGAAATTCTCTCAAATTTACTCTTTTCAGCCATTTAATTTCTTTCACCAAATTCTGTCTTCAATCTTTCGTATCTATCTTTGTTGCATTTCTTAGTTTGTTTTTTTTTTTCTGTTCCTTCTTTGTGTTTGTGTTTTGTGTTTCAGCGCGTTCTGAATTCAATAAACTTAATTAGGAAAACACTGGACGGCGTTGTTCAGTTATTGAAATATCCGAAAGTCTTGTTTATTGGATTCTTTTTTTTTGTTTTTTGAATTTTTATATTTTTTCTAAATATTTTTACCATAATTTGTCGTTTGATTTGACAGCAACCTTTTGAAAAAATTGCAATAACAAATGACCATTTTTAATTCCATTGCACAAATCATGCGTTCTATTCATTTTGGTAATCTTTAAAGAAATATGCTGCAATAATTTTGATTTGGTCTTTATTTTTGTTGCAGACGCAGGTTACTATAAGATCTTTAGATAAGATTAAATTCTTATGGCAATTAATGATTAGGTTTTTAATGAAATTGATGTGAGATTGAAAAGAATTATTGTTGGTTAAAAGATAAGTGGCATTCGAATTTTTTGTAATGCTTGATATATGCTATACAAAAATATACTTTTACAAAATAAACATTTCTCTTGCTGTAAGAACCGCCAAACTCCTGGAGTTATTCATATATTATATGTAATATCAGTAAGGTTTACAGAAACACAAATCTCTACTTATGATGAACAGAATAATTATTATTCAATAGCTTTGCACAACTAAGCGAACATCGGTCCAATATTTTCCAGACACAAATTCATTTAAATTGTTTTATGAGAATAAATCCTTGTTGCAATTAATGATTAATTAGATTTTAACAGAATACATAGGACATTGTTATCATTTTATCTGAGTTATTACCATCCGAATTTTGGGTCATACTTAATATGTACTGTTTTAATATATGGGCTTCTCTTGTTTTAATTGCCTTACTCTTGGTGTCTTTCTTGTTGTAGGTCTTATATAAATCTAGTTGATATAAAGACGAGTCACTAATATTGACAAATCAATTCTTAAACATCACATTATTAAAACACACAACTAAGCACACATATGTTCGTAGATCTGTGAGCGAGCAAGATAAAAAGACTTCAGTGAATCCAATCTTCCCTTGTGCTGAACAGAGCCAAGATTTTTCAGTGACAAAAGCACACTTTTATACTTGATGATATATGCCCATATTACAGTAAATTACTTCATATGTGTTTTTATGGTCTTATTTCAAGCGTCAGTTAAAATTTGGTTGAAGAGACACAGTTGCATGTAAAAAGGAAGCCGTGAGCTATCCCCAAAGAGGATTTTTCTGAGAAATTCAAACAGGGGAAGGAGTAAGCCAGTGATATATTACATGGTTTACCCATATTTACCAACCCCACCACTCGGGCAGGATATGATGCAAGGTCAATTTTTAAGCGGAGTTTAACAGGTTTCACGTGATATCCCACTGAGACGATGGAAGTGGGATGACTGTGTTTGAATTAACAGTAACCTAACTTGGGTGACATCTACTAGCCCGAACAAAACCGCCTGACCAGGGTGGGGGAGGAAGGTAGAAGCCAAATGATTGGCTGGGGCCCTAAAACGGAAGTGGGGACTCTCTCCCTATCGGCGAAAAAAACGAGAAGAAATGTTAGTTATTGGAAAGGGCTCGTGGCAGACAGACCCATAGCCATTTACTCCGGGTAGAAGACAAAAGAATATCTGAGACACGAGGGACCCAAGTTCTTCAAGCCAGTGTTAAAAATAGCTTAAAGTCTATTAGGCCGTGAAAGAATAAAGATTCTCCAGTGGAACCCCATTGAAAAATAAGATAAGTAACTTTGGGGCTATTTCTCCTTTATACCAAATCTTGTATACACTCTCTCTCAATTTGAAGAAACGAAAGAACAGAAAAGAAGAAAGACATTGATGTCCATGGACTGTTCAATTCATTATACATATTTGACACTTTGAAAGTGTATCTCTTTGTATAGTAAAGGATTAATGTATTTTAATGTCACCACGTGGTCGAAGTTGTTCTCTGCCGTATCTTCTACGGATTTGTTACCTCATGCTTCCTTTTCCGCTTCTATTCGCCTTATATTATCTTACTTAGAATTGTCCTATTAATTCCTTTAAAATATCACACGAGAAGCCGGAGTTGCCGACGGATACAATATAATATTATTACGACTAAAACTTATAGGTCCATATCTTCCATTGTCTAGGGGAAGGAAGGAAAGCGGCCTGGTGGGTGTGTGGATAGTGTGAAATTTGGAACCCCTTGCCAGCGGCGGTCAGTCTGGCCCTAAATTAATCCCTCACGTAATATGCCAGGTCTTATATGCCTGAGAGAAAAACTCTGAACGAGGACTTATTCTATAAGGGATCAAGTGCCAACCTGCCCCGTCTTCACACGTGCAAAGATAAAGTCCCTTTTTTGGATTTTGGTCAATTTGCCGTCACAGACTTATAATGGTGTCTCGTCCGGGGATATTTTAATCTTTTATTCCCGACCTCAGACCTAAAATGTTGTCTCGTCCAGGGATATTTTAACCTTTATTCCCGACCCATACATACTTATTATATAGGGGATCAAGTGCCAACCTCCCCCGTCTTCACACGTGCGAAAATAAAGTCCCGTTTTGGGATTTTAGTCAATTTCGCGTCACACAGGTTTAAATTCAGAGTTTTCCTTTTCCTTGACTAGTTGCCTCAACAAGGCTGAAGAACCCAGACTGCACTACTATTTACCCATAGCTGGAGGGAGAATTATTGGATTCATACCTTTCCCAAGAGTATTAGTGCTACGTGAAATGCAATCAGTCTCGTCTAGGATTTGAACTCGTGTCGCCGTGACCAATTCCTACGACGATAACCATTACAGCATGTGGTTTACAATAAGAAAGACAAAGGAACCAATATCATAATTAGGAAAAAAGCAGGTTGTCAACAATCAGTTGGTTTATTTTTACTGCCTGTCAACCATTAAGTTAGGGTTAGGTTTAGGGTTGAAATCGGTCTTTGGCTTCTTTGCAAACAGTTATATAGTTTAAAGTGACTAACGATAATCCTTTCTAAACAATTAAGAACTAACTATTCTTAATTCACATATTTTGCATAGTTACATGTTTTTCTCACTTATACTAATACTGTTCAAATAAACTTATTCGTTCAAAAAATCTGACCCTAGAAAGTAAAACCATTTTGAATTACAGAGGATTTATCTTTAATTGTAATGATTAAGTGATTTCACACTCTCTATGAAACACTTTTTTTTAGCCATAATACCCTTGGGAAAGGTATGAATCCAATTATTCTCCCTCCAGCTATGGGTAAATAGTAGGGCAGACTAGGTTCTTCAGCTTTGGTGAGGCAACTAGTCTAGGAGAAGGAAAAACTCTCAATTCAAACCTGTTGAACTCCGCTTAAAAATTGACTTTGTGTCATATCCTGCCCGAGCGGAGGGGTTGGTAAATATGATGAAACACTATTTTTACGCGGACATTATCATGATAGTTAGGGGGTTCGTCAATGGCTCAGGAGACCAGGGTTCAATCCCAGGTCGAGTCATAGCAAAGACTCAAAAAATGGTACTTGATGCCTCCTTGTTTAACACTCAGCAATATAAGGGACGTACCAAGCGTAAAAGTGGAGAAATCCAGGGAAAGGAGTAGCGCTCTCCCTTACACCTTGGTGTAGTAGCTATTGAAAAGGGAGTCTTCGGGTCAACCTCGACTAAGATCGCCAACTTTACTTTTACTAACACCTCTTTGCTGGAGATACACGCAATGATAAGGGCTCAATAAATTGGTAAATATATCCGTTTTGAATATAAAAAGAAATTTCAATCAATCCCCCAACCGAATTCAATCCAAATCAAATTAAATATTTTCCTTCACATTCTTGGTTGAAAAACAGTTTTTCCCTTACACTTATCATATGATTATCTGGGAAGCTTTATTAGTGTAACGATTATAGTCGTAGGAAATGAATTAGTGACCCGATTTCACAACTTTGATGAATTTTCTTGCGTAAGCATTAATCATTCTATTATACCCCACCTATGAGTAAATACTTGGGCAGACTATTTTTTTTTACTTGTTAAGGCAATAAATCAAGGAAAATGCAAATTTCAAGTTAAAATTTGTGAAACTTCTCTTAGAAATTGACACTGTGACACATTTTGCTTCTGGTGGAGAGCTGTCTAAAGAAATATCTAAGGCAAATACACAATATATTATTACTGACATGCCACAATGCTAGAAAAAAATAGATTGCACGAAAGTTAACGTTACTTCTTAATCATTGATATCACCCCAGGAAATGATATCCATCTCATCATAATAATAGAAACGGTGGCCGTAAAAATAATTTTAATTTTTCATTTTATTTCCTGAAAAAATACTATGATAAATCGCTTATATAAAAACATTTAAAACATACCAAATAAATCGTTTGAAACTAGCTATTTGTAATCCTGTCAATGTTACCTTTTACTCATGGTGCATATTGTCTATTTTATATGATGGGTGAAAAAAAAAAAATCAAATAAGACGATTGTGACTGCAGGTATTTTTCGGATATATAAATGATTCAAATCATTCAAGAACGAATAAATGAATATAGAAAACATTATCTAGAATATTTTTATAATTAAAAATGAATTTTAACTACCTTGAACTTGGATTAACTATTTTTTTCTTGCTCGTAGAGTTAGTTTGGTTTGATTTAATTCCTTTCTTTAATGTCATATCAACTTTCGTTGGTTATTTGATAACAAATATAACCTTGCCGAAGACAAGTAATAGTAATATCTAACCCATAATTGTAGGTATAAGCGAGTACATGCTTTTTTGAAGAGTATTCCAGAAATCTTTTAATCCCTAACCAAGGAATATCAGAAGATTCATTATTTTTCCAAGGGCATTAGTCAGAAAGTGAGTGTAATAATGTGACTAGGGCTGGAACTAGTACATGAAGACGTTGGAGGAAGCACGTTACAAAATATGTCACGGTGACTTCCACGGTGGTTTAAGAGAGAGTGTTTAGCTTCTTTTTTTTTCAAAGCATAGATTCAAAGATTGATGTATATTGTTTTCATCTAAAGAGAATTTAACCATACCAATTTTTAATCGAACTAAAAAAAAATGTTATAAGAAATGTATATGGAAATAAATATTTTAGCGTCAACTCTCTCAGTCGATACCGTCTGATATATTTAAAGGCAGATTTATTCGCGTAAGCTAAAATTTACCACTTTTACAGTGCGAATTAGGGTACATCATTTTAGAATAGTATACTGGGTACACTTTTATTATCAACGGAAGATAATAAAGAGGACTGACTCTACAAATATTGATGAATACTCACACACACACATACACACACACACTCACACACTTATATATATATATATATATGTGTGTGTGTGTGTGTGCGAGATAAGAGACATATTTAGTCAAGGAAACGTTTAGATTAATTTGGTATAAAAAAGGTATTAATATATATATATATATATATATATATATATATATAAAAGAAAAGATGACAGTAGATGTTTACAACAAGGATCGTATACTATTTGGTCTTTAAACAGATGATTTCAGGAAAGATGAATAATAGAGAAACTTTAATAAGTATAAAACTTAATCCCGCCTGAAGACGACTGGGAAAATAGAAGAGAGTGCGCCATCAAATTACTAAGAAAAAATCAACCTTCAAAAATCTATCATATGAAAACGTTATTGATATATATATATATATATATATATATATATATATATATATATATATATATATAATCACTATCAGTTGCAGTTATTGAACGGAGTCTCCTGAATATCACTCACTCCCTCCGTCCGTCCTAATCCTACACTGCTTCAGGCAGATCCTTTAGACTACATCCGGTGTTTCCACAAATGTGTTTCATGTAAGTCTTTGCTTGTCGACAGCCAATACTGTTTATCCATGTGTAAGATTCTATTGTAGAACCTCGCTTATTAGTTTGTCCTTGCTTCTCCAGCGGCGTCCTGTATTTTCTTACTAAGAGCGGTTTATGAAATGAGAACACTCTTCATACAGCTGTTTTAGCTGCTAGTACATGATTTATTCTTAACAATAGGTGGCATTCTTGTATAGTTCTCTTCTTACTTTTTTTCTTTAAAGAATTCGTTAGAGTCCTAGTGTTGTACGGACACGTTTACAGCTTGTAAGCTGCCGTTTTCTTTTTGTCAGAGTGATCAGATGTTAATATCATCGACAGCCCGTCCATCACAGTCAACATCTTCCTTGTGTCTTAATCCCATTATTTCAAAGGGCGCATATTTTTTATACCCTTCTCTTATTTAATGGTTTCAAAAGTGTTTATTTTTCATATAAATATATATATATATATATATATATATATATATATATATATATATATGGAGGCTGTATTTGTTGTTTCCGTTTAAACAAATACAGCCTCCACAAATGGTCAAATGGGAATGGGCAACATCTAACAGATTTCATGATAGAAAATAGATTAGCATGCCTCAATACAAACTACCAAAAAAGAGAGGGCAAACTATGGACATACACGTACGCAAACAATACTTAAGCTCAGATAGACTACGTCCTTATAAACAAGAAATGGAAAAATAGTGCACTGAATTACGAGGCATACTCCTCTTTTGAGGGTGTGTCCACCGATCACCGAATAGTCACGGCGAAAATACGGTTAAGCCTACGAAAAAACGCCAAACGAACAGCGACCACCAAACACTATGACCGGGCCCTATTAAACAACAAAGATATAAGAGATAAATACGTATTAGAATTAAGAAACAGATTCGAAACACTTTAAGAAAAGACGGAAAAAAGTACACCAAACGACGAATACGAAAATTTCGTCAATGCACACCTCGAGGCAGCAGCAAAACACATTCCAACAAAAATTAAAACTAAATATAGAGTCCCATGGGAAACTTGAGCGGTGAGAGAAAAACGTGCACTAGTGAAAACAGCCTCCAAAAACTATCGAAAAAACCCAACAAACACAAATGCCTTAAAACTAAAAACGACACAATATCAATTAGCAGGCATATATATAAAGGAACAGACAGAATACATTCAAAATCAGATAGATAAGATTAGAGACTCGGTGGAAGATAGACAATCTAGAATAGCCTGGCAAACAATAAACGAAGTAAGCAGAAGAAAGAACACAGCCAAAGCAAAACTTAAAGCAGCAAACCAACAAGAAAGAATAAAACTGTGGAAACAGCACTTCGAAAACTTACTTGGAAACCCACCAAAAATAACGCATGAACCAATCACCAGAATAATTAGCAAACAATTAGACATTAAACTTGGACCGTTCACACAAGAAGAACTCGACTCGGTTCTCAGAAAAATTAAAAATAGGAAAGCTGCAGGGCTGGACGAAATTCCCCCGGAAGTATGGAAGACCAGACAATTCGACGACATACTGCTCCGACACTGCAACGCAGTATACAATCAAAATCCGATAGATAGATGGATGAAGGGATGCATACTCCCCTTCCCTAAAAAGGGGGACCTCGGATTAGCCAAAAACTACCGAAGCATAACACTTACATCCATAGCTGCCAAAATCTACAATGCCCTACTACGAAACCGAATAGAACCCAAAATCGACAACATACTTAGAAAAAACCAAAATGGCTTCCGAAGAAACAGATCCACGACCTCACAAATATTAACCATCCGCAGAATCCTTGAAGGTGTACGGGCAAAGAACCTACAAGCGACATTAATATTTGTCGACTTTACCAAGGCTTTCGACTCCATTCACAGAGGAAAGATGGAACAAATCCTACTAGCGTACGGCATACCTAAAGAAACCGTAGCGGCAATAACGATTCTCTATAGAAACACTAAAGTAAAAGTACGATCACCCGATGGAGACACAGAATACTTTGACATTGTAGCAGGAGTACTACAAGGGGACACACTGGCCCCGTACCTCTTTATCATTTGTCTAGACTACGTACTTAGAACATCGATTGACAAAATCAAAGAGAATGGCTTCGAACTGACGAAGAAAAGAAGCAGAAGATACCCCGCAACAACAATTACCGATGCCGACTACGCCGATGACATAGCGATACTGGCAAATACACCTGACCAAGCCGAAACACTTCTGCATAGTTTGGAACGAGCAGCAGCAAAGCATAGGCCTCTATGTTAATGCACACAAAACAGAATATATGTGCTATAACCAAACGGGGGACATCTCCACTCTAGAAGGAACCCCACTTAAACTAGTAGACAAATTCACGTACCTAGGAAGCAGCGTCGAATCAACCGAAAAGGACATCGAAACGAGGTTAACGAAAGCATGGACAGCTATCAATAGGCTATCGATTATATGGAAATCAGACCTAACCGATAAAATGAAACGCAGTTTCTTCCAGGCAGCGGTCACATCGATACTGCTATATAGATGCACTACATGGACGCTAACAAAACGACTGGAGAAGAAGCTAGATGGCAATTACACAAGAATGCTGCGTGCAATCATGAACAATTCCTGGCAGCAACACCCCACAAGACACCAACTGTACGGCCACCTGCCCCCTATCACGAAAATTATTCAAGTTAGACGAACCAGACATGCAGGACACTGCTGGAGAAGCAGAGATGAACTCATAAGAGATGTACTCTTATGGATCCCCACACATGGCCGCCCAAAAGCAGGACGACCAGCTCGAACGTACATTCAGCAGCTATGTGAGGATACAGGATGTTGTCCTGAAGACCTACCTAGGGCGATGAACGATAGGGAGGAGTGGCGAGAGAGGGCCAGGGATATCCGTGTTACCAGCGCGATATGATGATGATATATATATATATATATATGTGTGTGTGTGTGTGTGTGTGTGGTGGGGGGTGTTGTGTCTGGGAGAGAAGATTTGTGTGTGCATGTGTGTGTTTTAATTATTAATTCAATCTTAATTAAGAGTCTATATAAAAATATACTTGAAACATGATTAATGACTAGTTTTAAAAAATACATAATTCTTATGATATTTTCCACTTATATGTTTTTTTTTTCATCAGTTATTCTGAAAGATTCTTTTTAACAATGACAAAGTAGTGGTTAGGGCAACAGATGATGTTGTTAAAAAGTTACTAAAATACCATATTTGCAAATATTTCTTTCGATTGAATTTTAATTTCTTTGGTTTTCATTTTTCGAGTCATATAACCCATAAAAATATACTAACATTTACTTAAAAAAGAATTGGAATTTTTTTTTTTATTCTTCTCCAACATGTGTATATATATATATATATATGGGGGGAGTGCCTGTGTTTGTGTGCATGTGTGTTCGTGTATGTTTGTGTAGGTGGAGGAAAAGAGTATAAAGTGTGATTCATATCTTAGGTGTTTATTGGAAGATGCATCACCTGGCCTAACTCAAAATGGCTATCTGGAAGATCGTATTGCTCGATTACTTAAGTTTTTCGATCTAATTATCTTATATATATATATATATATATATATATATATATATATATATATATATAAAGTGAAAACTCTGAGAATGCACTGGTATGGTTGTGGTTATTCATAAAGATTTCCGTTCGAAATAATTCTGGGGGTACGCCATGTGTAACCATTTGCAGACCCAAAATATAATCATATGGATAACTGAGAAATGTTGAGAACTTGTCGATTCTCTGCCTGAATCTGTCTGATAATGATTAACTGCTCACCCCTGTTGGCGATTTTGCTTGATCTGCTCGGGTTCTCATCTTAGCTTGGTGGACATCTAACCCGATCTCAACTCCAAATTGCTATCGATATTTTAACTTTAAGCTTTCTCCTTCTGGGATGCCTCAGGTCCTTATTTTTTTCAAACTACTTTCGTCTCGAACAAGTACATACAATATATTGGGTTTTGAGTACCTGCCAGAAACCCGCTTCTTCGTCATCGAACATCCCACACTAAATACATAAAAGAAAAGCATTATCATCTTCAGTTTATTATCGACATTTAAAAAATATTAATTGACTTTTAATTGGCAACATCCCTGATTGTTTAACCCATAGAGCAACTTAAACACACAGGTATGTGAATGCTCAGACATACTTATGCTATACATATGTTTGTATTTACTCACACAGATACACTCGTTTGCACATCATTATACATACATATGCACTAGGTCAATTCACATATTCACGCACATACACCCCCACTAAATATATATATATATATATATATATATTCGTGCCTACACGCGTAAGCATAAGTTGGAGTTAGGCTTCCTGGTGATCCGATAAGGTGAAACTTTAGTAGAAGATTTCCAACTCACGATTTAAGTTAATTTTATAATTGGCTCCACTTGTGTTGAGCACTTTTGTAATTGTAGCATTGCAAGATTCGCGGGAGGTTTTCAGTTTTCTTTTGACCAAATGACTGCGTTTCCCTTGATTTTTTCAAGGGGTCTGACGAGGTTGGCTTTTTCTTTCTTTTTGACCAATAATTTTTTTCTTTTTCCCCCGGGCAGTGATTCGAGACACTTTTATCTCTTGTTCCTGGCGGGATTTTTTCTTGTTTTTTTTTCTTGTACCGTGAATGCTGGTAGATATTAGATTAGTAAATATATATACAAACATGTATGTACGTGTGTACCTACCAATAGTACTCCACATCTTCCATATGCGATTGTTGACAGCCCTTGAATTAGATGTATTGAACTGCCTCTACTAATTTCACTTAAAGCTAACTGGTTCTGGTTAAAAACACATTGACTCCGATTTATCTGCGCTTATGTAAAATCCATTGCATCCTGCTGCTTGCTACATGGTATGAAACAGGGAATCGACAGCGATCGGTGTATTTGCGAGAAGCGCTATTGTTTCATAACTGAGGCGTCAATCAGATATTCTCTACACAGGAAGAACGTGGTTGATCGGAAATGTATGGCTTTTACGAAATGATACAAGCATATGTCTATGTGAGAGTTTCTGTTGGAGTTCCAGTCAGTCAGTGCCAGCTTACAGAGGTCACTCGAGTCGGCAGATAGAGAACTGTGGTCACAGGGGGCCAAGCGGCCCCATGGCGAAGATTGATTACGTATCGTCGGAAGAGAAAACGTAAGACCTTGAAGATAACAGATGGGCCAACAGGTTGCCTCCAGTTGAGTACGCCCGAAACCGGCCGACAAGCAAAAGCAATTCTAAGTGGAGCCTTGAATATAACTCAGCGTGGTATGGTCAAGAAATGAAGTTATGAGTCAAGATGACAGGCTGTATTCGTCACCCTCCCTCTGTCTGTCACTCACGCACCAACAGAAAGCTGACCCCTTTCGAAAGAATGAAAAGACGTATATATTTTTATAACAAATTGTTGTGGTTCTTCCTCTCATCATGAGTATACAGCACTAGATCATCTGCGTAGTCTACATCAGGCATTGTTTCTGAAGGATATCGTTTGCTTTTTGTCTTGAAATATGATTTCTCTGATAAAATATAACCGGATTTCCTCAAATTTCTACCCATATCTGTACTACTGTATGGATACACCACCTGCTAACAAAACCCTTAGCGAAAAAGCTTGATGCGAACAGTACAAGAATGTTATATGCTATTTGAAAAAAATATTGTAAGTAGCACCCTAAAAAAAGTGCAGGTATACGGCCACTAACCTCAAATCACAAAAATCATTCAAGTAAAACGAAGAAGACATGCTGGACTCTGCTGGAGAAGTGAGAAAGAACTCCTAACCAATGTTCTCTTTGTCACACTTCTGTGTTGGATGACAAGGAAAACATATTGCATACATTAGTTCTGTGTAGGCACATGACGCAGTTTGGAGGGCCTACGAAGAGTGTCAGATGATAGAACCGGATAGCGATAGAGTCAAAGGACTCCTTGCAATCAACACTTTTTGATGATAACACACACACACACACACACACACACACACACACACACACACATACTACTGCTAAACAATAGTAGTGCATTAAAAATAGCCTTCATAAGATGGTGACTCTTATGTCTGTCTTGTTTCGGGTTTAAAACATCATTACTAAGACCTAAGAGGCTCCTCCCAGCAGTATCTTACAATACAACCTCAGCGCATGTACGTCATTGCACCTAAATATTTTCCCTCTCGAGACATAAGAGCTAACAGAGTCTTACACACATAAATATTGTCTCCGTGTATCTGAACACACATATACACATACACACATACACATATATATATATATATATATATATATATATATATATATATATATATATATCTTTTATTTCGCGTTGTAAAGGATCAGGTATTGATCTTGCTTGCTTCAATATTACAAGACATAGAAAATGTTGGAAAATGTTGGAAAATTTTTTCCATGAACATAAATCCAAGAAGACAGGAATGGTGGTGCTAGGAAGCGTTTAATACATTTTTAATTGATTACACACGTAAGTCTTTTTGAGCAAAAGCTTTAATTATTGTTTTGTTTTTGTTATACCTATACCCAAAGGCAAAGAATATATTATATCCTCAGGGTCCACGACATAGTCACGCCGAGAGAAAACTGTGATCTCTGTTAATAATTCACACAGCGAACTAAGTTGTGAAGAAAGGATACTATATTATCATAAGCGCAAACAACTAAATACAATTACATATGACTGTATCATAAGAATTAAAGAATTGAGCAAAACAATGCGTACATGACATTAAAGATTTAAAGAATCCTTTCATTTTTTTAACAAAACTATGCGACAATGATGATGTTGTTTGTTAGCGAGCAGTTCGAGGAAGATTATATACGAGGAACATACGATAATTTTCCAGACTTTTCTGGACATGCATTTACATTTCGTAGACTCTTGGAAATTGACTATGTTATTGCTATACGTGTTATGAGATGACTGACCAATTTTTATGATTTCAGGTTCAAATGAACAGCTACTGCAACAATTGGAATACACCCTACTATAGCCTGATTGTCACAGCAGGTGAATTTCAAAACAGCAATTTGACACTTTCGAAGACCAATATGCAATATAATTCAATTTTATACTTGGAGAAAATGCCACAGAAACTTATGGAATGCTTCAGACTACTTTTCGATCATCTTGCATTAATAGAGCATCAGTTTTTGTGTGGCATAAGAGATTCAAGGAAGTCAGAGAGTCTGTGAGGGGTGATGAGAGGTGTGGGAGGAGTAAGGAAGGCAATATACCAGAATTGATTGGCCAAAGGGTTAGGCTTAGGGTTACTATGTTGAGGTTTTAAGGGAGTTCAAGAAGAGATTCCGTCGGAAGTGGCCAGCACTCTTCAAATCGGGTCAGTGACATTTCCACCAGGACAATACACCAGTCCACAACTCCATTCTTGTCACAGACTATTTGACCAAGATGGGCATCAAGGCAATTCCTCAGCCTCCGAATAGTTCACGCCTTGTTCCCTGTGATTTTGCTCATTCACTAAACTCAAAGGCTGTCATTATAAGACAAGTTAGGAGATGAAAGAGGCTGTGACGAAGGTTATTGACACGCTCACACAAGAGGACTTCCATGGGGCCTTGCAGAAGTTGTTAGAACGGCACAACAAGTGCATTGCAACTGGAGGAGATCACTTCGAAGGGGACTAGAGTTTCATGTGGGTACTTTCAATAAAAGTGCCCATACAAAAAAATCTGGAAACTTATCGTACGCGTACATAACATTAAAGATTTAAAGTATCCTTTCTTTCTTTTTTTTTAAACTATGCGACAATAATGTTATTGTTTGTTACCGAGCAGTTCGAGGGAGATTAAATAGGTAGAAACTGGAGAAAAATCATGTTAAGACCATAACAAGAGTTAAATTATATCTAATAATGAAATAAAGTATACAAAACAGACGTGTAAGAATGTTCTGCATCTGTTTGTGAGGTTCTTGTTCTGAAGCTATCGACAAAGCGGAGAACCTTTTCATTTCACTTATTAACAAGTTTATTTTGATCCAGAGTGATAGAATCTTTTTGGCTTCTATCTTTGGGTTAAAAGGTTTCTTCCAGGCAGCGGTCGTCTCCATACTGCTGTATGGATGCACTACTTGGACGCTAACAAAACGGCTGGAGAAGAAGCTAGACGGCAATTACACAAGAATGTTGCAAGCAATATTGAACAAGTCCTGGCAGCAACACCCAACAAAGCACCAACTATAAGGCCACCTGCCTCCCATCACGAAAACTATTCTAGCTCGACGAACCAGACATGCAGGACACTGCTGGAGAAGCAGGGACGAGCTCATAATTGATCTACTCCTATGGACCCCCACATATGGCCGGGCAAAAACAGGATAACCAGCTCGAACATACATACAGCAGCTACGTGAGGATACGGGAATTAGCCCTGAAGACCTGCCAGAGGCGATAAACGATAGCGAAAAGTGGCGAGAGAGGGTCAGGGATATCCGTGCTAGCTGCACGACATGATGATGATGGTGATGATGCTGAAAATGCTTAATAACATATAACTTTAAATTGTTTGTATTAAGACTAGTTACTAGAAGCGGTATTTCTTTAATAAGTGTTATTGTTAGTTACTTGAAACCTTAATTACTGTGAGTAAACAAATGACTTATTAAAGAGAATAGTTGAACTGAAATCATATAATTATTCGTATTAAGGTAGGAATACTTGAAATCAAAAACCTGAATGCAAATTAATTATATGGAACTGGAATAGATCAACTCGTTTAACCTTGTTCAAAAAACTTTGAAGTAACAGTTCCACAAAAATATAAGTATTCATCGACTCGGAACAGAATTCTTTAACTCTAAGTGGACTTGTATCTAAATAAATCAGTAGATCTAATTAAAAAATATGAAAATAGTTATAGTATTGACTGTATCTGGTTGATATTTTCGAGGCACCTATCGAATTTGGAGAGATGATAGTGTTCTCTGAATGGAGTCAAAAAGGGATACATTATATAGGACAGATAGTTTCTGTTGGTCAAAATCAAATTCAATCGACGTGCTAAGTATTTGAGGGTTTTTTTCTAAGACCATGCTTTTAGATATGTATGATGGAAAACTAAAAAGTATCTCCCTTAAAATTATTTGTGTAAATTTCTGAGATCCTATTTACCCAACCCCTGCGCTCGGGCAGGATACGACACAAGGTCAATTTTTAAGCGGAGTTTAACAGGTTTGAATTCAGAGTTTTCCTTCTCTTAGACTAGTTGCCTCACCAAGGCTGAAGAACCTAGTCTGTCCTACTATTTACCCATAGCTGGAGGGAGAATAATTGGATTCATACCTTTCCCAAGGGTATTAGTGCTATGTGAAATCCAATCAGTCTCGTCCAGGATTTGAACTCGTGTCGCCGTGACCAATTACTACGACGATAACCATTACACCACGGGTACCTCCTGAAAATTTCTGAGATAGAGCTTAATAATTTGGATCTTTTAGAATATTCAGAATATTGTCGTCATCTTAATTATTCTATTAGCAACGTTCTGAATGGACTACTGAGTTTGACATGACACGACAAAGGAGGGTTGAAGGACGCATCAGCCGAAACATTTGGGAATATAACAATTAAAATGAAGACGATTGGTGAAAAACTTCCTTGAATTTATAATCGGTGCCAATGTAGGTGCGCATTTCTTTTCTTAATACTCACCTCTATCTTTGATTTATTAGAGGAGCTTTAAATATGATTGAGTTCCCTTTCGAAGTGTAACCCACCAAGAAAAAGGGTAACCTGAGGATGCCACTTAACTCCATCTTCTTGAGAAGAAATGGGGAATATGGAGTAGCCATCCAATGACATTATGTCCACTCTAAACCAGAGTGGTAGTACCTGTTAAAGTCGCATCTATGGTTCAACTAGATAGGACCGTATGCAAAACAAAATAAAATATTATCGGCATTACATACTGCCGCATAATACTACAAGTTTAATATAATAGGTAGAGAAATAAGCTATTCCCATCGGGAAAACTAATGTAAATTAATCTTTCTACTCCCATTGAATTTTTTAAAAATAAAACTCTTCGACAATTTACCTGTGTATAAAATAATGACTGAAGACAAATTGATTTACTTGGTGATACGTAGCAAAACGTGGGACCATTTAAATGCGCAGAAGAAGTAATTAATAGAATAATTAATCTTATATAGCAATGCTTATAACCAATTCCCTGACTGGAAACAAATCATAAATATTGAATAGAATTATTTGTTTTAGATAGCAATATTTTAAATCATTTAATTGTATAGAAGCAATACTAGAGAGAAAAAAATAGTTATAAACCATTTAAAATGAAATTAACGACAAACTATTCATTTACAAAACATAAATGTATATCCATGTAAATATGAGCCAGGAAATGCATAATAGTAAATAGAATTATCTGTTAGATAAAAATGCTTAAAATCATTTATTTGTGTAAAAAAAACTCAGGTTCGTTTAAAAATATAATATCCATAATCTATTTACAAATCATATACTTAATTGATATAAGTATAAAACAGTTTCGTCATCAAATAACTTACAAGTGTTGACATAGCATAAAAAAACCCAAACCTATGATTTTTTTCTTTAGAACGATATGATATATAGATGGGATTCTAATTGGTACAGCTACTTGGGTTCACAAGGGACCTGGGAGTTATGGCAATTAAGGATAGCACCACACTTTAATTAACAACACAACGTGAGCCTTATCGTCTAATATTGTTTGTGCCATAACACGACAAACCTTTAAGAGAGATAATGTCCCTCTGCAGAGGATATAGATATTTTTTATAATCTTATTCACTAGACGAGACACTATTCAAGTTTTGTTTTGCTAACATAAAATATTCCTATAAATATCGATGCGTTCTCCCATTAAATAACATTTGCCTTATTTTTCACAAACTAATTTCCAACTCCTGCAACCCTGGAGAAAGTTGAGATATCCATAACACTTTTGATATACAGGATAGTATATGAAAATATAATATTGATTTGGTGTAATCTAGAAATTAAGATACTTGAAGATTGTGTTAGTCATTGTAAGCTATATGAACCTCCAGTCAAATTTTTCCTCGCTTTTATTACTAAATGCTTACTATATCCGTAGCAGAGCAGTAAATAGTCTGTTTAAAGGAAAAGTAGCCATTAAACAACTACATGATAAATGAAAATATAAATGCGATTCCCTAATCTCTAGGCTAAAATAACCCTAGACGAGTTGAGATGCCGTAAAGATCTATCAAGAAATCAATCATTAAACACTTTCGTATTTTCAAGTTTCAGTTGATAAAATTCCATTTTATTTTTACCTTCGTATATAAAGCTGATTAGAAGTACAAACAAACAAACAAACAGACGTGGATTTGAGATTGTAATCCAGGCCAGTGGTAAGGCTGCAAAGAACCATTGATTAGCGAGGTTGTCTCTCTGTTTATTCCAGGACACTCATTCTACTGCCAGAATCTGCAAAGAAGACCGCTTGGAAAATTTGAGTTGCTATGTCAAGCTGTCCGTTTTTCTATCTCTGTAATCGATTCAGCAGAAATTCGGGTTGATTTTAGGGATTCATTTGTCGCATTACGGCCGAATGAAAAAAAAACTGTTAGAGGTAAAATGAAATGAAGAGATGACAAGGTCACACCAAGGAAAAGAAAAAAATCAGATATGTGCTCACAGAAAAAATACCACTCGTTTTGTTACAACACACTGGATTGGTCTCAAAAGTTGGGATACAGGAAGTAGAATTTTCGCATCGATGAAGGGATGTCTGCTGTTTATCAATCGTGACCCAACCCAAGGATAAAAATGGTGCTTTGGTTAACTCCTAACTTTTTGTCGTTTTTTGCCACTCTGTCGGTAAGTAGGTGATTGACCCTTTTCAAAAAAAACCAAACCTCGTATGATCATTTCTCGTATTTACCACGAGATTTACCGTGATTAATCTTTTGTTGTCGCTCACACGGGCGTAAACCGGATTATCTTGTAGCGGAAGATGCCTGCAATATCATACACTGTACTTTGAGCATGTTATTCTTTATTTACTGAAGCAAGACCACTGACAATAGATACTGTGAAAGGTGGCTAACCAAGGGCACATTTATTTGTTTCTTTAACATTGAAGGTACTCATACCTTTGAGCATACCCTGTTTATAATTGAGTCAATCCAATGTGCTTTGACCATGTTGAGGAAGCATTCGCAGCGGAAGAGTTCAAGAAGTCATCAGGTTTCGTGACGGTAGCTGTCATAAGTTTTAGCATAATGAAGGAGAGTGTATAGGACAACGTCTTAGATTGTATTGATAGAATTACGCTTAGCCGACCGAAGGTTTCCTTCCGCCAATATCTTATCAACCTCTGCATCCAGCATTGTGTCTAAGGATATAATAAATCCCAAGAATGTGTAATCATGGACAAGTTTAATAGAACCCGAAGAATAGTGAGAACAGGGTTGCAATCTGACCACAACATTTTTTTCACAAAGCTTTTTTATTTAGCTGTTTCAGAGATAACTGCCTTTGTAGATTAAACAGAAGGATCTTACATTCTGTTAAATAATTAGTAGGTAAATTTATTTAGGTTTGTGATGCTGAATGTATTTTTTAGGTTAATAAAAATTATATGATGATGGTTACTTTGAAAATTCCATATCCTTATTTGAAAACTACACAGTTATCAAAAGAATGATTATTTTAGCCTATTTAAATGAATCAGGAATAATTATCGATCAACAGATAAACTTGTAATAATTAAGGCTAAAAGTATTAAATTTAAAGCCACTGAATTTATTTGAGAACTTCAAAGTGTTATGATTATATCCATTAAAACATCATTCAGCTAAGTATTCATATATTCACTGAAGGTCTATGTCAGGAGAATTTAACAGGAACTTGAAAGAATAATCCAGCATCCTCTTGCCTCGATACAGAACGTACACCATTGAACACAACATGATATTCTTGCAACAAAAACTTTAGAAAAAGTTTGCAGTAAGTTTTAAAGATGAGGGACCATGTCATTGACTATGAATATTTTGAAACGAGTTCAATGTTTATCAATCTTTTTAAACTGTGCAAATAATTTTGTTTTTTCCTCTTTTGTTTATTTCTATTCTCATACACAATAAGTTCAGTTTGTCCTTGTAAAAATTGATTTTTACATTCCTTCTTAAGTACTTAATAACATATAAAACGTCTGGGCTTATATGAGTATTAAATTCTTAGATATGGGTCAAAATATTCAATATTCATGGTGTACGAATAATTTCGTTGTTGACTGAATATATATATAAACAAACGAACGTTGCTGATGATGTTGCTACATAATACCTTATAATTCCCTCAGCTGATGTAGTACGCTTGTTGGCCGCGCGTTCTGATACTAAGTCTATCGTAAGGTTTGGCCGGTTTCGCTTCAAGCGTCCTACCTGTCTAACCACACTGAAGAGTTGTGATCCAACAAGACAGGCTGTCAGTTGATGACTATATATATATATATATATATATATATATATGTATATATATATATATATATATATATATATATTAGCGTATATGTTTGTGTGTGCTCGTTAATACGTCAGAGCCTTAGCTTTTTTTATACTGTCTTTTATTTTACATCATATATATTATTTTACATTTGTAATATTTTGTAAAACTGGCCAGCATTTTTTGTATTGAACTGTGTAAAAAATATGAAGCCGAGGCGCTGTTAGCGTCTTTTTTTAGTCATTATATATATATATATATATATATATATATATATATATATATATATATATATATATATATATATCTTGGTATTCTTCCTAAGCTGCCTATAAACGAATTAAACCTACACATTCTATTCATTATAATTCGTTCAATCTTCAGAAATTGTATGTCAACAACCAAATTTAAATATAACTTTTATTCAGTAATTTAATAAGGATTTGAATTATATATACTTCTTAAAAGAAATTAAACGAATTTATTGATATTTTAATGAATCCTGAACGATCATTGGCATATTCATTTTTAACATACAGGTGCATGTTAATAATTGTATTTTCAACCAATCTTTGTAAGCACTCACTTGATGATTCGCCTCCTCAGTGGAACGATTGTCCTTGATATAACACGAAACGTCAATTACTGGTGAGACTCCATTCATGTCATTGAAGGGAATAAGAAACACCCTTTCATCACAATTACTTTCAAATCCACTTTTACCCGGATTGGTATTTTTGAGGGTCCCGTGTAAGAGTCGAATATTTGTGTTTTCAAATTATTTCTATTAAGTAAGAATGACTGACGTCACATAAACGTGTGTAAAATATTTTCAGAACCAAAACAAACGTATAAACAGATGCGTAAGATTATGCAATTCCCTAACGTCTTTGCATAAAGTAAAACCAGACGAGTTGACAGGTAATTCATTCTATTATCTTTGCAAATCCCTCTATTAGTTGGAAAACCACAGGTCACTTCACTACTGCAAGTTATTTATTCTTGGCCTTGTTTGATTCATTTGTTTGTTTGTTTGTAAGTTTCACTTTATCTCCAGCTGTAATCTGAATTACGCTTTTAAATTTTTTTTTTTTTTACCTGGTTTGAATAATTCCTAAGAAATAGATGTTAGAGGTAAAACCAAGGAAAAGAAAAAAATCACTAAACGAACATTGGCATATTCATATATGAATCCAAGGCGCTGTTAGCGTCTCATTTCAGTCATTATATATATATATAATGGTTGTTAGTCATATTATATATATATATATATATATATATATATATATATAATGACTAGTTAGGCATATCATATATATATATATATATATATATATATATGTATATATATATATAGTTTGACATATTATATATATATATATATATAATGACTTGTTAGCTGTTTCAGAGATATCTGCCTTTGTAGATTAAACAGAAGGATCTTACATCCTGTTAAATAATTAGTAGGTGAATTTATTTAGGTTTGTGATGCTGAATGTATTTTTTAGGTTAATAAAAATTATATAATGATGGTTACTTTGATAATTCCATATCCTTAGCTCGGAAGTCATTATATATGTTTTTTTTTCAGTTATTTTTTTAAATTTATCGATTGATTCCATCTAATTGATTGATTGATTTTAACAGTTTGTCAATTTCTCTAATACTTAGATACTGATACTTAAAGCTCAGAGAATCGCGTTTATTATAGATTTAATATTACGGTCAAGGGGAGGTTCAAATGATAACACGACTCGGAAATAAATGATAAGAAATATATTGAAAGAAAATAGAACATACATAAACGATAACTGGGAGAAACCCCTCTTCAACTTAACACAATTATGAATATTACCGTTCTTGGTGAGAGCTCGCCGAGACAGCCCAGAAGAGAGCGTAGCCGGTATATGTCACATGAGGGGGAGTCCATCTGTAGGGGAGACACCCCAACATTCATATTCATACTTTTTGTGTTATTCTTTTTTGTAACAAGGTCCTTTCAAATTTTAGAACACGAAACATTTATAAACAAAACTATTTGACCCATAATTTGAAATCTAACAGTTAATACTACCCAGGTTCAAAGTAGATCTGGGAGGAATAGAAGGAAATTGGTACTCCACTCTCCAAGATCTCAAGAAATGAAGCTTTCTTATCAGATGCATTTTTTATAACCATGACATCTCTTGGCGGTGGGAGTCTTGCCTCTGTCCGTTCAGTGTATTCTAAATCTCTCCTGCTGAAATATTTCGTAAATTGAGTATTTCTAACCTTCAATTCATTTAGTTTTTTTTTAACTAGGTTTGATTAAATTCTACATCTAGATAGAATAAAGGGATTTAGTTACTTCTGTCATATTATTGTAGAAACAATTTTCTCTGTTTTACTTCCGTATATTAAAATTAATAACACGTAAAAATCATTTCTGTTTTCAAATGGAAGGCAGTAAACATGTACATCTGACCTGCGAAACGTAACACAAGTAATCATATAGCCAGGAATAAATTATAACCAGTGGAACAAATTTAACAACAGCGTCTAATTGCTTACCGAAGATCTTCGTCACGAAAACAAACTTGCAAGATGTAGTTGTTGGTACTCAGAAAATGTAAGAAGGATTATACTAGTAATTCAATCTTCAAAATATCCTGTCGATATTTGTTCTCGATATTTACAAAGCTTGTGTTATTACGCAATATGATTCAGAAGCGTATGGTAATTATCCTAACAGGATCTGCTATAAGTGCTCTGGTATTAATATCACTTTAATGTTTCTCAGGATTCTTATATTTGAAAAATATAATTATTTTTAGTTTGAAAATGACAGTAGGGATTTCATGAAATTACATAAGTACATTTAATTGAATCAAAATGTTTCCCATAAGATTTTCTTTAAAATAGCATTTTCGTAAATAAGTTGATTTATTATACGAAGTTTTATTCAAAATGCCTCATGACAAAAGTAACAGGTGATTTGTATTACTCAAATGTCACTCATCATTTGGTCCTTACTTTTGTCAATTAGCGATTATTGCTTTATCTGCCTAGTGCAATATTTTGAAGAATTTTACACAGTATTTTCGGGCAATCTCATAAAAAGTACCAACGTATTCTGTAAATAGTGAAAACTGTATAATGACTTTAGATATTGACCAACATCTTGCAAGTTTACAAGTGTTCTTTTATATGTCAAACCTATGAACAGTTATGTAACCAAGAACAGGCTATTCTGATGGTCACGACCAGAATGATTAAATGAGGGAAATGGCATTATAAGGATATATAATCATTCAGAATTACACAGAGTTATTTTTTCTTATCTTAACTAAATCGATGAAGGTGTTTTTGTGGGAAAAAGATTTTGTGTTTGCACATTTCATTCAATATCGTAATGACGGAAGTATTTTGCACTACATGTTACCAAAGGCAATAACTGCGTGAAACTAGTGGTCTGAGGAGGTTATTCAAAAAAGAAAATAATTGAAAGGAAAATAATAAAGCGAGAAGGGAAAAGGGTTAAAATGCACTTTCTTCTGAAAGACTAGTGTAATTGCCAGAATCGCCGATAAGTACTTTAGTTGTTGGGGATATGAAAAATGTCAAAATTTTATAATTAATTGTTCTGGGATTGATTGGATAAAAAGTTAAAATTGTGACAGTAAATTTTTCGCAACGAGGTTAAAGTGTAGATAAGACAACTTGACAAGCTTGGTGCAATGTGGGAAATATATTAATTTAAAAACAATCCTAGGAAACGAAATTTTGTAAGCCTTGAAAAATCACGTAGGCTTATTTTTTTATGATTAAAATCTCACTCGATAAAAAATGACTAACTCTAAAGGGAACTGGTGCGAAGTGAAATAAGTGAAATATAGAATAAATTGGAGTTTTCAAAAAGGGACGAAATAAATCCGTGGTGACCTAAACCAACCTGTAACTAGGAACTATATAGCATATAAGCAGTGTGTTTTCGCTGATCGAGACACCACTGTTCAGTTGCCACTGGAGTCAACGTTAATTAAAAAGATCTGAAATCAAAACTAAGACAAAAGCAAGAATGTTTAAAACTATTGGATATAACAAACGATATACGAGGATAATTAAATAAGTTTCCAGACTTTTTTCGTATGGGCACTTTTATTGATAATACGCACATGAAACTCTAATCCCCTTCAAATTAATCAGCCTCTGAGCTTAGGGAATAACCAGAAGTCACAGGGAGCAAGGTCTGGACTATAGGGAGGCTGAGGAACTGTCTTGATGCCCATTTTGGTCAAATAGTCTGCGACAAAGATGGAGTTATGGACTGGTGCATTGTCCTGCTGGAAATGCCACTGACCCGATTTGAAGAGTGCTGGCCTCTTCCGACTGAATCTTTTCCGGAACTCACTTAAAACCTTAAACATAGTAACCCTAACCCTAACCCTTTGGCCAATCAACTCTGGTGTATTGACTTCCTATCTCTTACTACACCTTTCATTATCCCTCACAGACTCCCTGCCTTCCTTTAATCTCTTATGCCACTCAAAACTGATGCTTGATTCATGCAAGATGGTCGAAAAGCAGTCCAAAGCATTCCATACGTTTCTGTGGCATTTTGTTTCAAGTTTAAAACACAATTTTATTGCACATCGTTCTTCCTCGCGTCCAGAATGAATTTTTGAAATTCACCATCTGTGATAATCAGGTTTTAGTTGGGTGTATTCTAATTCCTGCTGTAGCTATTCATTTGAACCTGAAATCATAAAAGTCTGTCATTCATCTCATAAGATGTATAGCAATAACATAATCAATTTCCAAGAGTCTACGACAATTTCAAATGCCTGTACATAAAAAAAAACGTCTGGAAACATATTGAATACACCACGTATATAACGAAATTGATACATTTATAACTTGCGTGGACTTGTTTTTTTTGGGGGGGTTGTTGAAAATTGTTGTTGATGTGACCACTAGCAGTCGTTATGAACTGCAGTTCAATGACCTCATCCAGAGAATTTCTAAATTTATGCAATCACGTCATCAAAACTCGTGGAAGAGTGCCTAATGACCATACAAGAGATGCACTAAAGACGTATCAAAGGGTGAGGACAAACTTGGATGGTGACTGCAGCGGCCCAAAATGCCGAGGGTCATTATTCAGGATTATGCCATAGCAGGAAAGTCTTAACAATTCGTGGAGATAATTATTTGTTATACATGAAGACAAAAATGATTTCATTTTATATGAAACTAACTTTGCAACACAAAAATTCAACAGAAATAAACCCTAACTTTAAATTTCCGGTAGATAATTTTTTATCACCTTGAATATTCGAACTAATGACCTAATCTTTATAGTTACAAATATCTTAAGAATAAAGTTAAGGTGAATTACCGAATATTCAAACAAATAAAAATTATCAAACTACATCACAGAATTTTCCATAAATAATACCCAGCAGAGAAATCAGTCATTTTGTTAAAACGTCAGGAAAAATTAAAAGGGATAGTTTATTAATAGTAAATGGCTTCAAAGGGGTTGACAATAGCATTTAAATTATTTATAGCTTCTATTCATTACCGATAAAGAAACATGTTCTGATTTTGGGGCGAAGTTATGAAGAGATCAAAAAGATTGTATTAGACAAAAAAAAAAACCAATAATGCAGTGACAATTAAAACAGATTTGTCTCAAACGTAAACTGCATATATTTCTATTTGCTAATATCGTAATATTCCACGCCATAAACATGAAGATTGTGAATTGAAATTACTGCTTTTACAAGCAAAAAGGTTATTTCTATAAAAAAAAACAAAAAAACATTAATATAAGAGGATTTTTTTTAAATATATGTAGAAAAGACAACCATAGAATTCTGCAATGTATAACGGGGGACTAATTGTAAATAAATTTTCCTCAAACATATTTTCGCTTCGTTTTGGCTTCAATACAATTGCAAATATCAAAGCTTTGCTGTTTGATTTTGTGAATTGAGAAATACAAACAATTATGTCTGTTTGGAGTGTAGAATCCCCAAAATGTCCTGGTTATGAAACTGGGCCATTTGATGGTGAGTTTTAAGTTTTGGAGTTTTGGAGAATGTGGAGCACTCCTTAATTGCCATTACACCCTGTTTCACTCACACCCAGCGTGTTGACATCTGATCGGGTCCAATCAATTGGTTAGATAGAACTGTATAACCATTTACTATATTGAAAACATTGAACTAACTGCAAACCAATGATCCATATTAAACTGATTGATCAGAATTATATATCCATACTAGGAACCATTTAAATGTGAGCAAGAAGAACTATCGATGTTATCAATACTTGAAACCATTTAAATGTGAGCAAATAGAACTATCGATGTTATCAATACTTGAAACCATTTAAATGTTAGCAAATAGAACTATTGAGGTTATCAATACTTAAAACCATTTAAATGTGAGCAAATAAAACTATCAATGTTATCAATACTTGAAACCATTTAAATGTGAGCAAATAGAACTATCGATGTTATCAATACTGGAAACCATTTAAATATGAGCAAATAGAACTATTGAGGTTATCAATACTTAAAACCATTTAAATGTGAGCAAATAAAACTATCAATGTTATCAATACTTGAAACCATTTAAATATGAGCAAATAGAACTATCGAGGTTATCAATACTTTAAATATGTGCATATAGAACTATTTGGGTTATCAGTAGTTGAAACTAGCCCAGTCCGCTAACGCTTTAGATGACGCAGGCAGCCTTTCTTCTCTTTTGAAGAATAAGACCCTTCACCTCCAACGAATATTCTGGATATGACACTAAAATATATGATGGTGTTGATCCTCTCCTGGAGCTTTGGGGAAAGTGAAGTTCCGTTTTATTATCAATACTCCAAGTTCCGTTTTGACCCGGAGTGCCAATATCTGATATTGTCTTATGTATGGATCAAATAGGAATTTGTACACAAATAACTGATATTAACTTGAATTGTTTGTGTTATAAGGCAATACTTGAAACCAAATGAATGAGTCACGTTTTGTAGATTCTTTGTAGTAATATAGCAATATTTAAAACTGTTTAAGTGTCCACAGACAAATGGACTCTGATTTGTTAAAATATTACCAACTACTTATTTTTTTTACAAATCATACTTAATAAATATATAGAAATTTTTTACATTAAATAAAATATTAGAGTTGATGTTTTAAAACCAAACGAAGCAACGATGAATATTCCTCAAAACTTTATACAAGATAGCCACTGTGTAAAAGTTGCAGATGGAAAATTTATTTGCTTTGTTTAACATTATATCATCCTCTAAGAGTTAATTACTGTCAAAGTCATCCTTGTACAAGAATAACATAGATATAATGTAACCCATAGCCGAGTGGATAATGAGTTTCATTCGTTTCCCAAGGCTTTTTAGTGAAAAATAGTGAAATAGCATGAGGGGAGATTGAACTCGTGTACTTCAAGGCCAGGGTCCCGTACTTTAAAAATTATGCCACGGAAACTCCCCCTAGCGGTTGAAAGTCGAATACATTTAAAATAAATGCAGTACTTGCATTTCCTATCAAATTGCATATTAAAGATTCTCTTTTTATTCCTACAGGATAGATTTTCTATGCAAACGGTGTCCAAAATTGAGCAATTATAAACTTTGGAAGTAATTATTCAAAATTATTTCTCTCAAATCGTTAAAAATTTATTATAAAACAACATGGATATATATAATATTTACATGGTGCAATACCGCCCAAAATTTGGTAATATAATTTAGATCCAGTGGATGAAATTTTACGCCACTGTAATAACAGGGACTCAAAAAAACTATTACAAAAACTTAATAAGAACATAGATTGTAATTGATACATTTTGCACAAAACACGATGTTTTTATATGGAAATAGAAACAAAAAAAAAATGATCAAAATATTGAATCTTATTCATTGTAATCTATCATGGTTTATCAACATGGCGGTAAAAGAGGGACACAAATACATTCTAATTTTTTAGAATTGTTTTTTTGGCTTAATTTTAGTTTATTTATTAAAAAAAGAAATTGTATACACTTCAAGATGTCAAAAATTTTCAAAGAGATATTGCACCTTAAGAACGGATTAAATGGATCTACTTTGATAATGGATCTACTTTGATAATGGATCTACTTTGATAATGGATCAGACTTTACGTGGGAAAATTTACCGATCAATAATTTTTATAAGCACGAAAAATCGGCCCAAATTCAAAGACTAAAGGTCATGGAGGATCCTCACTGAAACAGTCCGGTTATTACTGCAAGAATAAAAGTCCCCTATAATATTACGGAATTATTCAGTCATGAAAGCAAACGACATTTCAAAAGAGATCGCTTAATAAATGTATTTACAAAAGAATATAAAAAATGTTCACTGGTCTAAAGCAAAATTTAAGTAGAACTGATATATTTGTATGAGGTGCCATGGATAAATACGATTCCAAACAAAATTGGATGACCTAAGCGAACAAACCATATTTCAAGATTATAAAAAACAATCAATAATATTTATTATATGAAAAAGAGTCAATAATCTGAAAAAAATATATTTGTTTTATTGCATACGGTCCTATAGGATATTATTGATATAGAAATAGTTATAATTGACCCAAAGATAGGACCGGAACAGGTATTACCACTCTGGATCAAAGTAGACATTGTAATAATATCAATGAAGAAGTACTTAATCTCTTCCATATCTCCAAATGGCCCAGTCACCTGGGGCTGTAAAATACACCGACTGCATCTCTGCATAGTGGTAAGACTCCCCCAACGGGTGTCCTAGATATGACATTAAAGAATCATAGTGAGGTTCTAGTAATGCTGGAGCTTAGAATAAGGTAGAGTACTCCTTCATTGCCTTCGCTCACAGGTTCACTCAGGCCAGGAATAGAAGAACCTTAAGAACTCTTTGACATTTAAACTATGTACTTATACTAAACTGAAGTGTTTGAAGTAGAATATTTTTTTAACTTTTAACTGTATGTAAATAGAAAATTGCCTACTTGTGCAAAGTTGAATTGTTTGAAATAGAATTGTTTGATCATTTAACTGTATGTAAACAAATGATTGTCATTTAATTGAATTCTCAGTGATGCATAGCAATACTTAGAACCATTTAACTTCCTTGACATGCTTAAACTGAATTTTTGGAAATAGAACGGTTTGACATTTAAAACTGTGTTAACAAAAACTGTATACTCATGCTAAAGTGGATTGTTTGAAATAGAACTGCTTTTACGTTTAACAGTGTATTCATATTTGCTAGGGATACGTGAAACCTTTCAACTGTGTGCAAAATATGAGTTGAAACTCGTTTAAAATCGTTATCTACAAAAAAGTTTAGATATTATTTAGTTATATAAATGTATAAAAAGGACTTTGCATGGTTGATATGCCATAAAACCAAACCGAACAAAATGACACCAACATCTCCAAAATTGGAACCTCATAATCAGATGTTGATTAATGTCACATCTATGACACCGCTTTTTTGTAGGTGTCTACCCCACTCAGATGAGGATACATTCAAAGTATTCCTCATATCCACCGACAGGACTATAGTTCTCCTAGATTTTACTCCTTTACTTAATATTCCCAGAATATATGCCCCACTCAAGGCCAAAGGAAATGAATATAGGCAGAAATTTTGAGTTCGCTAAATCTATACACGGAGTAGATATACTTATCTTCAATCTAAATCGGTGACGTAAAAAATCGGCATTTAGGACCATATATTTTAGATTATATTCGAACATAGTGCAATGGCTTTTGGTTGTAAACAATAAGCAGTTGCCTCCCCAATTATTATGATATACACTGTGTAGAAATATATCCTAATGTTTGATGATCACCCTCGAAAGAACATTCTCAAGCGTATTCTTAAAAAAAAAAAACATTGTCAGGGATTTCAAAATAAGAAACTTTTTTTGACTGATGTAGCCTTGTGCCAGACAAGTCTATTCATTCTTTTTTTTATCTGTTAGTAACCGCATTATTTCTTGGAACTGCTACGGCCCTTCCGTCAGGAATTTGAGATGAGTAATTTTCCTGCAACCCTGTGCCCAGCATTATCTGAGCGTATTTTGTGTTGATATAAAAGAATTCTGAAATAAACATATTTATTCCCCAATCTGGTTCGCTCGCAACTTTGCCGCTGGTGATTTACAACATCGCTATATTGAAATGCGTAAAGGGAGTTTTATATTCAAACAAAGACACTCTCTTATTTCTTCTTTCGATTAAGCCGGGAATAGTTCTACAAATATTCTACACATATCTAACTCAGCTTAAATTAATTTGGAATAAAAGGCAATAGTTAATATATAACAATCGAGGTTTCATGATATACCATTATTTTAAGAAAATGTTACATAAATTTCAATGACAAACTTTATTCGGACAAAGAATGAATATGCTTTACATTTTGATAGAACTACGGAATTTTCAGTCTATAACTATGAACTATGCTGATTTATTCTTTAAAGATTATCTTTTTCTGTAAGCCGATGCTTATTTCCCATGTTGGAGTTCATTATATATATATATATATATAATGCAAAGCTCTTCGAAAGAATTGAGCACTCTGGTAGCCGATGGGGTATAAAAAAATTTAAACAAAGGCTGCTTCTGCTGTTTCTAAAAATAAAAATTCCCTTAGCCAATGAGGTCCGCTTGGTGGCCGTGTGGTCTGAAACACAGTCTAACGTAAAGTTGGATTGGTTTCGATCACGGCTTCGAGCGTCCTGCGTGCCTAGCCACACTGAAGAGTTCTGATAGAACGAAACAGTCTTTCTGTGGATGACTATATATATATATATATATATATATATATATATATATATAAATGCTGTGCTATATATATATCCGTAGTTTTTGCTTGTTATTTTGATGTTCGAATGTTGTTGTGTTTTCTGTGAGAGTTTTCTGTATTTCTGTTATTGGGTATGAATTTTTTCTTAAATGCTGTGCTATATATATATATATATATAGCACAGCATTTAAGAAAAAATTCATTCATTCATTTTTTTCTTAAATGCTGTGCTATATATATATATATATATAGCACAGCATTTAAGAAAAAATTCATACCCAACAACAGAAATACAGAAAACTCTCACGGAAAACACAACAATATTAGAACATCAAAATAACAAGCAAAAACTACAGATTCTCGAAACACTATATATTAGAGACATGCAACTCAAAATTTGCAGAAATTATTTTCAAACCAGTCCTAATATACTTAAATGTCTTTTGCTATTGACACTTATTATAGAACAATTTTAAATTAAACGCTACATACTGCAACGGCATATACGCTCTTCTTCTTCTTCTTACAAAGTAATAGTGCGCATACAAAAGTTGTATCGCTTTTGTAATACCTCCTCCACTAGTTATGGCCGAAATCAGGCAGAATGTTCTTGGGAAATAGAAAATTATGGAAAATATATCAATCAATTCTCACCGAATACTATAAAATCAATATGGCAATATGAAAGGATCAACAAGAAAATATGGAGGTGCCCGTGGTATAGTCGTTATCGTCGTAGGAAATGGACACGGCGACACGAGTTCAAATCCTGGACGAGACTAATTGCATTTCACATAGCACTAATACCCTTGGGGAAGGTATGAATCCAATTATTCTCCCTCCAGCTATGGGTAAATAGTAGGACAGACTAGGTTCTTCAGCCTTGGTGAGGCAACTAGTCTAGGAGAAGGAAAACTCTGAATTCAAACCTGTTAAAACTCCGCTTAAAATTGACCTTGTGTCATATCCTGCCCGAGCGGAGGGCTTGGTAAATAGTATCAACAAGAAAATATGTTGACATAAAATATCTATTATGTTCAACGAAATATGTATATATATATATATATATATATATATATATATATATATATATATATATATATATATATATCTGAAAATTTACATTAGTTAAGTGAGAATTCTGTTTACTAATGTAAATGTATATGCATTGTAAAAGTTATTTTATTTTTCAGGATAAAAGAATGCAAGACAAGTGAATCTATTTAAAGGTAAGGATTTTTTCTTCAGCCTTTTAACTTACCTTAAATTATGTGTGAAATCTATATTTCATGATATACATTGAACAATGTTACCGTTTGTTAAACGTGTTTGCTGAATTTTCCTTTTAAACAATCATATGATAAAATCGATGTACTTTTATCCATAAATCCGTCAAAGTTAAGCGCATTTTTCTAGTTTATTACTATTTATGAAATTTATTTGTTGAAAAAGAAAGAAAACACAAACAATCTATTATATAGTTGTTTGCTAAAAGATATCAGGAAATGTCACCAAAATGAATATATAAGTTTGTTTTTTTGGGGGGTAAAAAGACATATTTAACATATATGAATGTGTAATATGAAGCCAAATGAATAAAAAATAAAACGCTACGACACACAGACACACGCGCGCTCACACACACAAACACGTACGCAGAAATTCCTACATATGTGGAGACAAATATTTATGAATGCATTGAGTATATATATATATATATATATATATATATATATATATATATATATATATATATGGGTGTGTGCGTGTGCGCACGCCCGTGTGTGTGTGAGTGTATGTTTTTTCACGTTGCCAAAACATTATAATCTAAAATGAGCACCCATTCTATTTTTGCCAGTAGAAAACGTGACCAATCATTTTCAATTATTTGCTTCCGTCTCTACTCCGAATGAGAGATGCTGTACACACACACTGGCAGTCATCTTGAATTATCATTGACACTTAACCTCTCAAAAAGAATATTTAATAATGATGTTTTATTTCTATTTTAGTTTAAAGGTTGAAAACCTAACTTGTGATTTTCAAAAATGCGTGTTTCATGCACAAGTCAAAACCTCTTTACATGGAGGATATTTGAAAATGAATTTTTTTGCATATTATCTTTGCAAATTGGTTATTCATGAATGATGCGCAAACTCATGGAAAATGGGACCTTATAGATATTATAAGCTGTTTATCTGAAGTATTTTACGTGAAAACGATTGTAATAACACAAAATATAATTGTCAGATGCACACACACACACACACACTCACACACACACACACGTATATATATATATATATATATATATATATATGTATATATATATATAGAGAGAGAGAGAGATGGGAGTAGCGATATTTTTTGAAAAGTTAACTTTAACATACTCTGTATCTTGGAATGTCATCAATGCTGAATAATATAACAACAAATTATTTATATTCCAAAGGAAGAATTAAAGAATATATTTACATTTTTAACCTTGTTAATATTCCTCAATTTCTGGCATTATACTTGTGTACCATGTATCCAGAGCATCAAAATTTGTATCTGGAGAAATGTATCTAGTGCATCAATTTCTTTCATTACATTTTCGTGAAATGTGTCTATTAACATCAAATTTTGAGGGAAAATTCAGTAAATTGCATGGAAAATTTTAGCTGTGTTAAAAATGGCTTACGCTTAGCATGCTATGATAAAATTGAATGTTTTATGTTGCAGAGAAATGATAAAACTGTATAACCTTAAATTGATTAAAGGGTTATGTTCCAAGTTTGTTGGAGTCTACAACAGTCGAAATTCTCTAAGTATGACAAAAAAAACGATTTAGCTAAGGACACTTGTTAGAACAAATTGCACGTCAGTGTATAATAAATGTAATAATTATAAAACATATTTTTTCCTCATATTTACACTATTTTTTGTGAATTATGTTGGGGGTAAGATTTTTTTTTTCCTTTTGATAAAACATTTCGATTAATGATGGTAATCTTATTTACAAATCTCACTTTTACAAAGTTAACATACTGACTCATGAAAAATATATTTTATATTAAAATATTAAATTGATTAATGTATATCCTATGAAAGGATAGACATATTGTGACTGACGTCCTGGGCACAGTTCTAAAAAACCTAGAAAACAGACATAGTTAACTAGAGATCAGAGTAAGAAACTAGATGCTCCTGACTTCTCAAAATCAGAAAGAATACTAAGGAGATTTCTGGGTGTCTGAGGATGTTTCTGTCATTCAGAGCTCAGTAAAAGTTTCACCAGCTAGTGCAGGGGCAAAAGAATTCGGAGAATCTGAGGATATTGCTGTCACTCTGACCCCAATAAAATTTTACCAGTTTGTGCTGAAGTGAAAGAATTCTCAGTTTCTAGGGATATTGCTATCTCTCTGTCCCCCATAAAAATTCTCATGTTTGTGCTGGGGTAAAAAATTCTCTGATTTTCTTGGGATAGTGCTGGTGAGAAAGAGTTCTGAATGTCTGGGGATATTGCTGTCATACTGACCCCAATTAAATTTTCACCAGTTAGTGCTGGTGTAAAAGTGTGCTGAGTGTCTGGGAATATTGCTGTCACACTGATCCCAATAAAATTTACACAGTTAAGTGCTGGTGTTAGTGTTCTGAGTGCCTAGGGATATTGCTGTTACTCTGACCCCAATAAAAATTACACCAGTTCGTGCTGGGGTGAAATACTTGTGAACATCTGAGCGTATAGCTGTAACTAAAACTCCAGTAAAGAATAAGACTGTTAGAAGTGGTGTAAAAGAGTTCAAAATATTTGAAGAGATTGCTTTTACTTAAATTCCAATGAAACAAAAAGTATCTGTTAGAGATAGTGTGAAAAACACGCATGGAGTAAAATATAAGAAATCCATATAAAAAAAGTACAGCATACATATTATGTCCCTGACTTAGAACCTGTGTTTCTGGGTTATTTTCAAATTTGAAAAATGTCATAGAATGACCTGTTGACATACTTGAAATCTAAGAACACCTTATTACATAGCTGAAAAAAGTTCCGAAAATGTTTCCAGCAATTACTTTATCGTATGACAAAATCCCTAACTTTACAAGAGGACTTTTTTGAAAGTGACTGCTGTTAACAGTGACTAAAAGAGCAAAGTTTTCTTTCACTTTGTTATTTTGAGAATGAAAATGTCAAACCTCGTATTACTCTTAACCCGTTTTCTTCATTAAAACAATACTAACTCATATCACTAGAAATTATTTCTCTTCTAAGTTCTTTCTTCATAATATCTTTCCGTATACAGTCATTTCTCAGACTCTCTTATTTTGGAAAGACACAGAAAGGTGTTGATTAATTTTCTTTATATCTTCATTTTGGTATTGATGTGCGGTTTTTCATCTTAATTTAATAGTAAAGAAAACTTTTTGGCCGTTGTTTTTGCTTCTGTTGGCAGGATCACAGCTTTATCCATCGATCATTTCAAGAGAAGTGTTGATGGAGAAGTCGTAGTTCATCATTTATAACAGGGTTATATTTTGGGGTGTCCTCGTGGTGTAATGGTTAAAGCGATGAACTGCGGAATCGTAGTACGCGAGTTCGTACTCCAGTCGCGCTATTACGTTCACTTTCGGGCAAATACCCTTGGGAAAGGTATGAACCCCCTTATTCTCCCTCCAGCTATGGGTAAATAGTAGGACGGACTAGGTTCTTCAGCCTTGGTGAGGCAACTAGTCTAGGAGAAGGAAAACTCTGAATTCAAACCTGTTAAACTCCGCTTAAAAAAATTGACCTTGTGTCATATCCTGCCCGAGCGGAGGGGTTGGTAAATAGTATCATTTATAACAGAACTACACATGTGTTTTATATCGTGGGGCCAATTTGATAATTTCGTGAATGGTATAAGATAAGAGAAGGAACTATTACTAGAAGAATGAGAAGTCTTTTTTTTCTTTTTGTATAAATGCAAATCTGTAATTCTTTTTAAAAAGAAATACATAAATTAGACTAGCGATGAAAGCGAATGGATATTTGCGGTATAAATCTAATTATCTTAATTATCTTCGTTGCAAATTTCGTGCAATAAAGTAGAGTAAAAGTAAGGTTGGTGACCGCAATCGAGGCCGACCAGAAGGCTTCCTTTTCAATAGCTACTACACCGAGGTGTAGGGAAGGGCACTACTCCTTTCCCTGGATTGCTCCACTTTACCCTTGATACGTTCTTTATCTCGCTGAGTGTTTCCGGTTCATTGGCCTAGTGGGTAGAGTGTTCGCTAATAGTCCGAGAGACCACGGTTCAATCCTAGGTCGCGTCATACCAATGACTTTAAAAATGGTACTTGATACCTCCTTTCTTAACACTATCGAAAAGGGAGCCTTCTGGTTTGCCCTCGACTACGGTCGCCAACTTTACTTAGTTGATATGATGCGACCTGGGATTAAACCCAGGTCTTCCGGACCCTTGGGAAACACTCTATCAACTAACAGAAGTGTTTTGTTATAAATTAGATTGAACCATAAATATAACTTACTTTTAGTCTTGCCATCCCACATACGGTGATCAATTTGGCCAGGAAATAAAAAGTAATATTTAGTTCTCATGTATAATACGCATCCCTAGGTTTTAAAAAATCTGTAAAGATAGTGCGTAAAGTAAATTTAACGGGTAAAATGCAAACAATTCGTGGAATACGGTGTTCTAATTATCAAAGTCAACGTACTTGTCTATGACATTAATTTCTATATATTGCACTACGACAGTACATCTCAAATCACAATGGTTAGATTCTGAGTTGAATTGACCGTTTTTATTGACAATTGAATATCTAAAAAAAAGTGTTTAAACGACTTTGTAGTAACACAAAATTATGGCTCTGTCAAATCTAATAAACAGATTCCATGGTCAAAATCGATGTCTTGTTACTATTATTGATTATTGAAAAGTAGATTCTAATGTATTTTAGCATATCAATAATGCACATCAGTTAAACTGTTTAGTTCAACCACATGATTAGAATTTAAATTGATTAACTATTGTGTTATGATTATTGAATATCAAGAATCAAGCATTCAAAAGACGTTGTAACGATTCAATAATTGAGTTTTATGCACTATTAAATATTTCGAACTTTATTTAAATAATGTTTAATCATTTAGTTTATTCGGACTGTTGTCTCATTTTTTTGGTTATATTTACCGTACTGTGTCAGGTTTGTACCGATTGGACATTATTTGTCAAAATTTTGGAGATGAAACTTGACAATAAAGATGAATAATATAGTCCTAATACTTTAAATGATAAAAGTTATCGAGCTTTATCTTAGTTGGTTGGTTTGTTGCGTTTTATGGCATATCAACCTTTGAAGGTTATTTAACGCAAAATCCATTTTTATGTAAATAATAAGTTCCATTTCAAACAGTTCAGTTTAGCATGAGTACACAGTTTAGTTGTCAAAACATTTTTATTTCAAGCTATTCAGTTTATTAAAACGGTTCTAATTCAGCTAATTCAGTTTAGTATACGTACAGATTTTGTTTACACGCAGGTAAATGTTAAACCAATAAGTTTAGTGTAAATACAGTTTCAACGCCAAAAAACATTTCTATTTAAATTTATTCAGTTTAGCATAAGCTCGCAGTTTAAATGTAAGTACGGTTTAATTGTCAAAAACATTTCTTTTTTAAGCTATTCAATTTAGTCAAACAGTTCAGTTTAGCATAAGTATGCAGTTTAGTTCTTTTTAACCCATAGATAGGGCCCTATCAGGTGCTACCACTCTGGGCCAGAGTGGAGATAGGAGCAATGGCAATAAAGGGGTACTCCGTATACCCAAAGCTCCAGCATTACTGGAACCTCACCATCAGATTGTTTAGAGTAATACCAGGACACTCGTTGAGGGTGTCTTACTCTTCTGCAGAGGTGAAATCGGAGTATTCTACAGCCCCAGCCGACTGGGCAATTTATCTTAGAAATTTAGTCAAATAATATCCCCGATGTAATAGAGTGAATATAACAATAAAAAATGACGTCAATTGTAAATCGTAGAAATTATCATGCTTCATCTCAGAAATTTATACAACTCATTGGTCTAGTGAGTAGAGTGTTCGCCAATGATCCAGGAGACTTGGGGTTCAATCTCAGGATACGTCATACCAAAGATTTTTAAATCTTACTTGATACCTTCTTGCTTAGCACCCAATGATATAGAATACTATCAAGGGTAACGTGGAGCAATCAAGGGAAAGGAGTAGCACCCTTCCCTACATCTTGGTGTAGTAGCTATTGAAAAGGGAGCCTTCTGGTCGCTCTCGACTACGGCCGCCAACAACTAAATATTGTACACGAAAGAAACTCAAACATTCAATAGGTGTAAATGATGTTTGATAATGTTTGCATTCCATTTCCCGAAAATAGCAGAGAAAGGTACCAATAAAATGATACTCTGTTTAACTAAGAGAAAACAGTAGGACAGACAAGGCTGTTCAACCTTGGCATAGCGATCGGTCTTGAATAAGAAAAACGTCTCAATTCTGATAAACTCGGCTGAAAATTGGCCTTGTGTCACACCCTGCTTGTGCAGAGGAGTTGGGTAAATGAATTAGTATTACCTGTGAATAAGGGATCAATCTTGATATTTGATCGGATCAAACGAAAGTATAGTTGATGGATTTCGTAAGTTAGATCATTTTCAGGTAGCATGTTTCATAATATAAAGATACATCATCATCATCATCATCATCATTATCATCATGTCATCATGCTATCAGGGATTTTCCTGACTCCTCCGCTCTCTCTCTCTCTCCATCTGTCAACTATCTATCATTGCCCCCAGCAGGTTTTTTCAAGCTGCATCCAGTGTTAACATAGAGCTGATCTAAACAAGTTCTTGCTGGTCGGTCAACACTGTCACGTCCATGAGTAAGGATCAGTAGAACGGCACTAATGAGTCGGTCCTTGCTTATTTGATGCTTAATAATAAGATTATGAAAAAAAAGTCCGTGTCTCATAGAAGGCTTTACTCTTTATGGATTATGCAATAAGATGCTTATTATTATTATCGATCAAGGATAACTTGGATATCAGTTATCATTTTTAATGTTGATTTACCGAATATGTCTTATACAGAGGAATGCTTATTGTTATACATTTTTGCAATATGTAGTACCCATGATTTTTTCAGCTACCTGTCTATTGGATTTCTTTAATGAAAGAAGTGTTTAAAGATGGATATTCATCTCTGATTATAGTCAATTTTGAGAAAGGATCTTCAACGAAAAAATAAAATTTAGAGAAAAGAAACACGATACAACGGAAGATAATTACGAATTAAATATCTTTGAATCTGGAGAAATCCGTCATAATGAATAAGAAAACATTGTTGAGATTGTGGAAATGAGATTACACGTAAGATAAATATATATTAAATAACCTTGGATCAAGAGATATATGGTTTTCTAAATAAGAAAAACAATTTTAAGATTGAAATATGAAATTGGAAGATTATAGAGATTGTGAGTTTTTACATTTCAGAAAATTTCATGAAATCGTATCTAAATAACTTTTTTTTAATTAGAACCGAGGAAGTAATGTATTTTGAAACGATTGCTAAGCTTAAGAAAAGAACATTATGATAAAAAGCAAAAATCAGAAATTGATAAATCGACACCTAAAATGAATAATACGGTGACTTCCGACCATCGAAGAATGCATAATTTGTGTATATCAGGGCACCTCGGGTGGTGTAATGGTTAGCATGTTAGACTAGCAAACCTACACGAGTAAGTTCGATTCTCATTGGGTGCCCCATTCATGCGGCCTTGTGCTACATCTAAGCAATAAAGCTTAGTAAATTAAATAATTTGTGTATATCAAAAATTCCATATAATTCTAAAAGTTGATTTAATTTATGTTCGCAGACATTCCAGTCTTGAAGGTACCGTCATTATCAGGACGGAAACGGTCTGTTAGAAGATCATCGATTAACATACAAAGGGATTCAAATAGTACTTTCTGTATTGTTTGAATGGACCGCATTCATATCAATCGATTCGTTTTATTTCCCGAACAAGAAGTACCAAAGCTTTTAAAAAGTTCATTTTTAAAGATATATAGTTTTCCGAGCAATGACATTTTTCTGTCAATTTGTAAGTGGCAACAACCTGTCGTGAGGATGCAGAAGGAGTCTCAAATTAAAAAAAAGGATTATGTAAAATCCTTACGGCATGTGTATTTTGTCCAATTAGACCACAAAAATTTACAGTATATATCTACAGTCATCCACACACAGATCTGTTTCGCTCTATCAGAACTCATCAGTGTGGCTAGGCTGCAACTTCCCGTAGCTGGGATCGAAACCCGGTTGTCTCAAACGCCGAGCCAAAGCTTCTAACCATTTAGCTACGAGAAGATACTAGCTACGAAGTATATTTTAAACGGTTATGAATCACAATTACTATTGTTTACATACATCCGTTCACATATATATATATATATATGTGTGTGTATTTATGTACGTATATGAATATATATATGTATATGAATATATATATATAGTCATCCACAGACAGATCTGTTTCGTTATATCAGAACTCATCAGTGTGGCTAGACAGCATCTCCCCGTAGCTGGGATCGAAACCCGGTTGACTCAAACGCCAAGACAAAGCTTCTAACCATTTAGCCACGAGGAAATACTAGCTACGAAGTACATTTTAAACGGTTATGAATCACAATTACTATTGTTTACATACATCCATTCAACGGCCGCCGAGATCTCAATTCAAATACGAAGAGACTTGCAAAGGCGCTAATGGCAACACGATTACTTCTTCGCCAGAGAACTCAACCCCACGGGGGTAGGGGAGTATATATCTCTATAGTCATCCGCAGACAGATCTGTTATATATATATATATATATATATATATTGAGACAAAATAAGCTCAATATTTTTGTATCTGTAATTTTCATTTATGTATTAATCGTTAAATTCGTCCTAGTTTTAAAATTTCTTGTGATACCTCGCAGACAACAATATTTGACTTAGCTGAAAAATTCACCAGATCAAAACCCCCACCAATTCAATAAATCTTTTTCCGCCAATATTGTTGAAAATAGATTTTTTCCCAAATAAGAAACATAATAATCATGTATTTTTTAAAATCTAATTTCGAACCTATATCCACGTTATGTATGGTAGAAAAATAAATATTTTTATTAGTAAAGGTTATGGAATTGTTTTCCATTTACTCAACTTTGCAGTCTATTCATTTCGAGTGAAAATTTAACATTCCATCCTGCATTTCATTTCAGTTTCGTTTAAGTATCTTAAGTTGAACACATGTTTTAGTATTTATACCAATTTATCAATATTGATATTATAACTAACTGGCGAAAATAGTAGCGAGTAACTGCATATACTTCTAACGCATAAGTATATTCCTCTCTCACATAACAACATATTTAAACACTTTACTTTTACAAAATAAATCCCTTACATTAGGTTAACATCCTTGAATCATCTATGCTATAATATTCACTTCCTTTTTTAAAAATATTTTTGACCTAACTCATATTCTCTTTGCTTACGAGAAAATATTTTGGAGCTTCGGTTTTTTCAACCAACATTTCCCTCAATCAAAATAAATAAATAAATTATTAAATGGTAGAGTAGATCAATATTTTATTCAATCACTTACACTTTAATTGGATCATTTTGAGATGAGGCTTCTTAATCTGAGAATTAATTTTTATTTATTGCGGACTTTTTGTCTTCATCTTGGTAGGTTTTTTTTGTGTTGTTTCTTCTTTCACTACGTTTCGGCCAAATTTCACCTCTGGCCTTCTTTTACCGTGACCTCGGATAGGAATGATGAGTCTTGTAACCGTATTCCCAGTAATTACTGCCTTCCATAGTTGCTGTCTATCGCACCACGTTTTTGACCAAGTAAACCTCTGGCCAGCTTGGGTAGGATTTGAAACTGCTATCTTCTGACAATGCTCACCTGGAACCGTAGAGACTCAACGTCTGTGTCCGCTGCGCCACGGGCCCCGAACAACTATGAAAGGCAGTAATTACTGGGAATACGGTTACAAGACTCATCATTCCTATCCAAGGTCACGGTAAAATCACCTGAAGAAGGCCAGAGGTGAAATTTGTCCGAAACGTAGTGAAAGAAGAAACAACACAAAAAAAAACTACCAAGATGAGGACAAAAAGTCCGCAATGAATAAAAATTAATTCTCACTCTTACATTTTGTCAGCATCACAAACACACACATACACACACACACACACACACACACACATATATATATATATATGTATATATATATAATGATGATGATGACGTTGATGATGAAAAATAAATGGAAAAGGTGATATACTGAAAACACGGACAACTGATTCAGCTCAGAATATTTAATTCTCTTATACTGACGGAACTTTTTCAACTGATAAAATCTGTTTCTTTTCTAAAGTCTAAAGAAGAAATAGATGAGAATGTAAAAATTTGAATATGAATGGGGATATGGTCTAAAGATATAAAACAGAAAAGGAAAGAGTGAAATAGATCTAGGATTGAGTAGTAGTGGTAGGATTTGTTAGTTTTGATTTAATTTCGGTAAGAGAAGAGAAAGATAATATGAGGAAGGGGAGGTCTTGAGAAGGAGGAATGGAAGGAAAGTAAAATTTTTCCCCAAGTTACTCCAATTGACACCATGCATTGCAAAAGATCCTGCAGATTACTAAAAACTGCTGTAATTTCCATAAACAACCACATTCGACAAAAACCAAGATTTTACCAGATTTCACCCTATTTAGCAAACATCATCTTACATGTAAAGAACATCAAAACAGAAAATGGATAAAAAACAAATTTACAGAAAAAAAAAACGAAAAATTTTCTCATAGAGTGCTTCCATATTTTTCTCTTTAGCACCTTCATATATTTGATTTTACTTTTCAATAAGATATTCTAATGTAGTGAAAAATTTTAACGAAACAGGATATGCGTAAACCTCCAATCCCCCACCCCAAACGTACATATCACTATTTCCTCATTTACTTCCTATCCATTCCTCCCACGCGCGACTTCCCCCTTCCTTATAGTATCTCTTTCTTTCCTCACTGAAATTAAGTCAAAACCAACAAACCCTCCCTCTACCACTCAACCCTAGATCTAATTCCCCTCTTTTCTTTTCTGATTTTTTTTTTTTTGTCTAAAGACCCTGACCCTTTCATATTCTATTTTATTCACTGTTATTTTTTTAACTCTTTTTTTGTTTAACTTTTGAAAATAGTATTTTTCTCAGTTGAAAAAGATATGTCAATAAAAACGAACAAAATATCCTGAACAGAAACCGTTGTCTGTGTTTTTAGTTTATCCCCTTTTCTATTTATTTTTCATCATCTTGTCAGATATACCAAAAAGGTTCCTTTTCTCTCTATATCTATCTATCTATCTATCTATATATATATATATATATATAGACAAACTTTGGCTGAAAGATTTATAAACTGACACATATACTCTAATTGAATATGATAAAATGAGGTTTATATTCTACTTTGTCTCTCTTGCAGTCTATGCATATCTTCCTGCATTTCAGCGATTAGAACCTATTGGTCTAAAAATTAATTACCAGTAGATATGACATCTTCACCAGAATTTTCAGCCCCACCTTGTGTACACAACTCGACAGAGAGAGAGAGATAGATAGATAGATAGATAGATAGATAGAGAGAGAGAGAGAGAGAGAGAGAGAGAATCAGCAACTGAAACTGCGGTATTATTTTTTTAAGAAGAGTACTTTTGCATTTTCCCGATGATTGGAACTTGATGAGACTATGTTTGATTTACATTATACATAATTAAAAATACGTAATATGCATGCTTTTCATATATATATATATATATATATATATATATATATATATATATTTGAGGGATGGGACCTCTCTTTTCCTTGCTCCATTTCATATTCCTTTAATCCATTAGGCATACCATGTTGTCAAATACAGCTAAGAAGTAACCAATATTGATTACTCGGATAGCGTTCATTTCCGTCGATTGGTGTTATTTTTGCAGAAATTGATGTTGGGTGCCAACCCTGATACTACAAATCACATATGCCCGGGTCCCTATCGACATAAAGCCAATTACGAAGCAACCGACACAATGGACCTCGCCTTTGGCCTTGAGGACGCCTTATTAAAAAAAATAGAATTACACACGTAACGTATGAGACTAGAAACTTGGGCTGCAATATAAGGGCATAATGAAGACCATCCTTCTCCCTTTGGCTATGAGCGAAACAGTAAATACATGTTCAAGTAGTTCAATATCTACGAAACCTTTGAAATATATTCTTTCTTTCTTTCTTTCTTTCTTTCTTTCTTTCTTTCTGTCTTCCTCTCTTAATCCCTCCCTCTTTCTCTCTCTCTCTCTCTATGTATCTATCCCTATCTATCTATCAACCTATCTATCTGTATATATATATATATATATATATATATATATGTGTGTGTGTGTGTGTGTGTGTATGTGTGCATGCATGCGTGTTCATAAGAAGTATTCTTTTTTTGCTTCTTTCTTTTTTCTCTTTTCGAAGAACACTCGAATATCCTACGTTTCATCTTCAACCAATCCAATGCAGGGCCAGATTTATCGTTTGTTAGTTTGTATTGGATATTTATGAAGGTTGCTGACAAGTATGAAGCAGATCATTTTTTCTAAATCACGCTATTCGTTCTTTGCTATATTTACGCCTGTTCGTACGAGTTATGTCTTCGAATAACTCGATATTAAGTGAAAAAAGAAGGGTGAGATTCCTTTGAAATTTACAGGCCTCCTTAAAAACCTTTGAAATATTGCAATGAATCGCTTCTGCAAATTAAGCATCAACATTAAATTCATAGAATAGGGAAGAATTCGTTTAAGAAAGTTTCATCACAATTCAGTTAGTTTTCAATTGTTGACGTGGTTTATTTATTTACGAGATCCATACGATAAGTTTCCAGACTTTTTTCGTATAGGCACTTATATTGATAGTACACAGACAAAACTCTAGTCCCCTTCTGAGTAATACCCTACGGCTGCAATTCACTTGTTGTACCGTTCCAATAACTTCTGGAAGGTCCCATGGAAGTCCTCTTATGTGAGCGTATCAATGACCTTCGTCACAGCCTCTTTCATCTCCTCACTCGTCTCATAACGGCAGCCTCTGAGCGTAGGGCATAACCAGAAGTCACAGGGAGTAAAGTCTGGACTATAAGGAGGGTGATGAACTGTCTTGATGCCTATCTTGGTCAAATAGTTTGTGACATGGATGGAGTTGTGGACTGGTGCATTTTCCTGGTCGATATGCCACTGACCCATTTGAAGAGTACTGGCATCTTCCGACGGAATCTTTTCCTGAACTCCCTTAAAACCTCAACATAGTAACCCTAAACCTAACCCTTTGGCCAATCAACTGTAGTGTATTGACTTCCTTATTTCTCCCACACCTCTTATCATCCCTCACTGACTATCTGGCTTTCTTGAATCTCTTACTCCACTCAAAAACTGATGCCCGATTCATGCAAGATACTCCAAAGTTTGTCTGAAGCATTCCATACATTTCTGTGACATTTTTCCAATTTTAAAACAGAATTGTATTGCATATCATTCTTCTAAAGTGTCCTCACGTCCAGATTGTACTCTTGAAATTCACCAGCTGTGACAATCAGGCTTTAGTAGGGTGTATTCCAATTCTTGCTGTAATGGTCATTTAAACTTAAAATCATAAAAAATGATCTGTCATCTGATAAGATGTATAACAATAACATACTGAATTTTCAAGAGTCTACGACAATTTTAAATGTCCGTACGTAAAAAGTCTGGAAACTTATGGTATGCACCTCGTATTTATTTATTGCTTGATTAATTTCACGACATGTCCACTCTTCTAGGATTATTATATGATATCAAGTATTCCTAACAAATTGAATGGTCCAGTTGTTTGGGGTTGTAGAAGACACCGACTACATCACTGCACAGAAATAAGACTTCCCGAACTAGTGTCCTCGGTTGTATACTAAACAATCTGATGATGTGTCTTCAATAACGCTGGAGCTTTGTGGAATGCGGAGGACCCCTTTATTGGCATCACTTTCAGGCTCACTCTGACTCCGAGTGGTAGCACCTGCTAGAGTCCGATCTCGGGGTCAAATAGAACAGTTTGTTATTGAACCGGTTTACTTATGCGAAACTGAATTATTTGAAATAGAATTGCTTTTACATTTTACAAATACACACACACACACACACACATATATATATGGGGGTTGAGCACTCTGGCGAAGGAATTGTCGGCCGCCCCTAGCGTAATGCAAAGCTCTTCGTAAGAATTGAGCACTCTGGTAGCCGATAGGGTATTAAAAAATGTAAACAAAGGCTGCTGCAGCTGCTGTTACTAAAAATAAAATACCTTAAAATTCCCTTAGCCAACGTAGTCCGCTTGTAGCCGTGTGGTCTGAAACCTTAATCTATCGTAAAGTTAGACGGGTTTCGATCCCGGCTTCGAGCGTCCTGCGGGTCTAGCCACACTGAAGAGTTCTGATAGAACGAAACAGTCTGTCTGTGGATGACTATATATATGCCAGATCAATTAAGAGCGGTGATTACATTGGACGTTCATCTTCAGTTCTAGTGTTCAGTTTTTGATTTAAAAAAAAACGGCCATTGATGTTATTACGCGTTCATAGTAACTGTTTCTTGATGTTACGTAATCAAACGGGAATAGTAGTTCCCCGTGTATTTTCATCCATGGTGAAAACTTCCCACTTTTGTTTATAATCTGCCTTCTTGATAAAATAAAATGGTTTCACACAAAAAAGCAGCAAGCATGTTCTTAGATGGATTTTGGGTTATGCATATACCATTTGTTCGTATGGTCAAATTTATACTTCTTGCACAATTACCCGTGGGTCACCTTGCCCATCTCGTCGTGTCTAATCATATACTCTCTTTGCGCTAATTTACAGCACTCGCTTATTATGTGATTGAAGGTTTCGTCAATATGATTTACGTCTTTTTGGATCAATGTGGTATTTCATTGGTCATCCATTCGGGGACGTCTACTTTTTCTGGGTATCCGTTCATCTCGAGTGCTATTGTATCATGGATAGAGAAGAATTTCTAGAACTAGAATCTACTTAAGCCTTCGTGGTCTGGCGTTTTCCAATTTGATATTTTTAAGTGTAGTTCTTAGTGAATCAATGTGTATTTCCACTTTTGGTCCTTCTTCGAGTCCTTCTAACAACTTTACGATGTTGCTTATCCATTCAGTTTTTTTGTTATCTCTCTTTGATGCCAAACTTTTACTCCAAAATTGTTTAGCTTCCCTTGAATCCGGTTATTAGTAAGTCTTCCCACAATCTCCCCCTACTTTCTGGAATAATTTTCTTTCTCGTTGTTTTGAAATTTCTTGTTTTGTCTGTATTTGTTTACTCTTTCTCGATATCTTTTTAATATTCCTTCTTTCACAAGTACTTTCTGGTTTATTTGCTTATGCTGTATTTTTATTTTATTTTTTATTGCTGTTTCCTTTTTGCCCTGCGTTTTTTTCCGTTTTATCATTTTTGCCGGTTTTCATGGATTTCTTATCTGAGTTTCCAGTGTAATTTCCCAACCAAGTTTTGATTTTTTGTTCATGTTCTATAAGGGAACGCCAATTTTCTCAAGAACTTATTTCGCTCCTTCAAATATTAGTTCATTTAATTCGGTGAAGTTTTTGTAAATATACATGTTAATAACTCATTTATTATTATTATTATTATTATTATTATTATTATTATTTAATCCGTGAGAGTTTTTCATATCAGTGTTAGATGATGGTCTTTCACTGGAGTTTGAGTAACAACAAGTCTCCTCTAGGAACCTTCTCAGTATTCTGGCCGTTTGCAATAATGTTGTAGTTTTGCTGGCCTCTACTCGTTCTCTTATTTCAAAGTCCTCCAGCCCCTTTCCTAATCCTTTGGTGTACCAAAAGCACCAGTAACGAATGGTATAATCTTATTTACCAACCCCTCCGCTCGTGTAGGATACGACACAAGGTCAATTTTTAAGTGGAGTTTAACAGGTTTGAATTCAGTGTTTTCATTCTCCAAGACTAGTTGCCTCATCAAGGCTGAAGAACCTAGTCTGCCCTATTATTTACCCATAGCAGGATGGAGAAATAATTGGATTCATACCTTTCCCAAGGGTATTAGTGCTATGTGACATGCGATCAGTCTCGCCCAGGATTTTAACTCGTGTCACCGTGTCCATTCCTACGACAATAACCTATGCACCCCCTGGTATAATTGTCACTTTTATGCTCCACATTTTTTTTTTCAAATCCCTATCGAGGTCCTTGTACTTATCCTTCTTTTCACTTTCTCTCACTTTTATTCTGTGGTCAGCCGGAACAGCAAAACTCACAATTATGCGTGTTCTCTTTACCAGACCATTGGCTAAAAGAGTAGAGTGTTCGCCAATGGTCCGGGAGACCGGGGTTCTATCCCAGTTCTAGTCATACTAAAGACTCAAAAATAGTACTTGATTCCGCCTTGCTTAGCACTCAGCATTATAAGGTATTGATCAAGGGTAAAGTGGGGTAATCTAAGGAATAGAGTGGAACTCTCCTCTACACCTCGGTGTGGTAGCAATGGAAAAGGGAGGCTTCGGATCACCATCGACAAGAGTCGCAAACTTTACTTACATTTACTTATTACAGAAGTCTGGTCTTCTGGCCGGGATAAGATGATCCATTGTATGTCATAGTCCCATAGGAGTTTATCTGTGTCGTTCAGGACATATGCTCGGTTGTACATATACCATTTCTTCATATGTTCACATTTAAAATTCATTGCATAACACCCAGTGAATCATGTTGCCCACACATTCGTGTCGCAGCAGTACTAGCTTATGGTCTTTGACTAGAGAAACAGCAGTGCTTGTCATGTGCCCAGAACTCTTCTCAGGATTATGGCCGACCTTAATAATGCTGTAGTTTTGATGGACCCTACTACTCTTCTGACTTTTAAGACTTCTAGTCCCTTTAGTAAAATTTTAGGGGATTGTTCCAAGCATACGTATTATCATAGGTATCAACGTCAACTATATATTCCATGATAATAATCTTAAGATTATTATTATTTTTATGCTAATGCTACCGCCAATACAACGGCCATGGCCACCAAATTCGATACTAACTATGAATTAAGAGTTTCATGCAAATGGTACAATGAAATTTCGTCATGGCAGGTATTGTACATGGCCATCCTCTCATGTCTTAAAATATGCTGAATGGAAACTAAAAGAAGTACTCACGACTATTTCAATGGCTAAGTTTCCTTCTACGAAATCAATATTTAAGAAATAGATAAACAGTCACAATCTGCAGAGAATATCAATTTTAATTCAATATAATTTATTACATAAAGTCACGTATACAAAAAAAGAACACTTGGTTAATTAGATTAAGATTAAGATATTTGTAAACTCAAAAACAGTTAATAGATGTAACAAAAACACACATGCATATAGACACACCCACAAGTAAAAATATATAAACACGAATATACTTACACGCATACGCACGCACACACACACACGCACGCACGCACGCAGACATATATATATATATATTTGTGTGTGTGTGTGTGTGTGTGTGTGTGTGAATAGTTTTTAGCTTATACCTATGCACAAGTGGAATGCGATAAACATTTAATTTTTAAGCAGAGTCTAAAATATTTCAATTCATTTTCCCTACATTGACCAGTTGCTATACAAAGGTTAATGAGCCCAGTCTGCCCTACGGACAACTTGGTTCAGTATTTGAACTTCTGTCACCTTGTCGATTTGCAATAAGAATAATCGTCACATTATCAGCACCACTATCGCACACATTTTTACACTCTCTCTCTCTCTCTCTCTCTCTCTCTCTCTCTGTCGCACGCACACACACACAAATAGGCATAAACACGCACAGACGTAGATAAATCCCGAGAGTGTACGTTTATATTTAAGATATTTTTAAAATAATATCTGCAGGTTTTCTATGAAAGTTATATTCTTAAATTTGAAATTGATATGTAAGTTGCTAATATATATATATATATATATATATATATACATACATATATATATATATATATATATATATATATATATATATCGATGTGTTTGTGTTTGTGTCTTGGTGTGTATATATGTATGCATATAGGTTGAGAGAAAGAGAAAGAGAGAGAGAGAGAAAACATATTGATAAAAAATGACTGCATGTTCGAAAATAAAGAATGAAATATGAACTGTTACTGAATATAAATACTCAAATTATATAAAACCCCCATGATCTTTAGATGCAACTAGGAATTTCTGAAATGTATTCCAAATCTGAGAACTGAAAAATCGAACTGACCTGATTTCTGTAAAAATAGAATAGGTTTACTTCGTACATTTACTCGACATTCTCTTCTCAACGAAAGTAAACGATACTAAAAAGTTTTTTTTTTAAGTCAGAAGGGAAGCGAAAATACTCCGGAAGTAAATGTCGCTTTATCCTAGTTAATATAAAACTTAGATACGCGGAGCCTTCAATAAGTTTCCAGACTTTTTTGTACTGGCATTTAGAATTGTCATGGACTCTTGAAAATTTAGTATGTTATTGCTATACATTTTATGAGATGTCTGACTAATTTTTATGATTTCAGGTTCAAATGAACAGCTATAACAGGAATTGGAATACACCCAACTAAATCCTGATTGTCACAGCTGGTGAGTTTCAAAAATGCAATCTGGACTTTAGAAGAACGAAAAGCAATAACATTCTGTTTTAAACTTGGAAAAAATGCCATGTGATGAAAGCTGGATCTACTGCTAAGACCCAGAGACTAAGAGACAGCCTGCTAGTTCTCCCAGACCCAAAAAGGTCAGACAGAGCAAATCCACCCACAAATTTTTTATGATCTTTTTTTTTTTTTGACCGCACTGGCATGATCTACATGCACTGGGTTCCCACTGGACAGACCGTCAACAAGGAATACTATGTTGAGGTTTTAAGGCTGTTCAGGAAGAGATTCCGTGGGAAGAGGCCAGCACTCTTGAAAGCGGGTCAGTGGCATTTCCACCAGGTCAATGCACCAGTCCACAACTCCATCCTTGTCACAGACTATTTAACCAAGATGGGCATCAAGACAGCTCCTCACTCTCCCTATAGTCCAGACCTTGCTCCCTGTGACATTTGGTTATTCCCTAAGCTCAGAGGCTGTCGTTATGAGACAATTGAGGAGATGAAAGAGGCTGGGACGAAGGTCGTTGACACGCTCACACAAGAGGACTTCCATGGAGCCTTGCAGAAGTTTTTTGAACGGTACGAGTGCATTCCAGTCGGAAGAGATTACTTCAAATGGAACTATATATATATATATATATATATATATATATATATATATGAAAATGAAAAACGCTACGTTTGGCTGGTTAACGAGAATGCGTGTAAAATTTATTTGTCAATGCGAAAAAGGATTTTCATGTATTTAATTAAAACCAAATCTCGTTGAAATGCTTCATAAAACTTTCAAATTTGAGAACATAATTCAATGCATGTATTTCTATAATGTGTTGTAGGTTACGAAACGAACTTTGAAAGCAAAAATATGTCAACTAGACCAACCGAATATAAGTTTTCAATCTTTCTGTCTCTTAGCCTGATTTTCACGTATGAATCAATAATTAATAAATCGAAAGTATGTACTTATATATTTAAGCCTACGTATAACAAAATACTGTGTATACACATTTCACACTGTGCAATACTCGCACTTACTAATGCACACTTATATATATATATATATATATATATATATATATATATATATATATGTCTGTAAATATATATATATATATATATATATATATATATATATATATATATATATATGTCTGTGTGTGTGTGTGTGTGTGTGTGTGTGTGTTATTTGGTCCACTTAAACCGGAGTTGGGAGTAATTCCATCAGGACAAAAAAAAAAACACTCAACAGAGAACATTTCAATTTTCGTAGTAAAGAGCTCAATGTAACTGAAAGTTGTACTTCCCTACATTAGTATTTAATCAGCTGTTTTAAGTTGAAATGTATTTAAAAAATTAAAAAAAAATTAAAAATTAATTTACTATAGTTTCAACCGGCAATAAAAAAAAAACGAAAGTGGGCTAAATGAGGAGATAACTCTTCAACCCTCTTCTATCACCTCCCACCCTTCTTTCCTCTGTCTATTCTAAATTATTTTATCGATAAGATCTGAAGAAGTCCTGTAAATTTTTGGTGTTTTTTATTTATATCAAAACCCATAACAGGATAGAAATAAATTCATAATCCTAATCTGACCGGTTTTTGTTTTTTCTTAAAGATATATATATATATATATATATATATTTATATAAAGAGAGAGAGACACACAGACAGACAGAGAGAGACAGAGACAGAGAGAGACAGTCAGACAGGCAGACTGACAGAGGAAAGAATCCGTTGTGTACGTATGTATATGTGTTTGCATAATTGATTATTTTTGCAAAGTCCATGAGTATTTACGAAAAAAGAGACATTTTGGGGGAAACCTTTCTTTTAAATCCTATAACCACCAATGAAAGTAATTATCACTAACTTTCTTTTCAGGATCTTTATGGTAATTTATTTTAAGTGACTTTTCGATAAATCTACAAGGCGCTTATAAAATATATTTTACTGTATACGTATATTTCAAAATGTCATTTTAATATCTTGAGAAAACTTTCTCGATAAAAAAAAAAAAGGTTTCGAGTATACGTTTTGTTTTTATTTTAAATATATCTTTTTAAAGCTCTGACATGTTGAATAGACGATATAAAGTATTTTTATTTGCCAGGGAAAATTTTTTCCAGGTTTTATGAAGGCTCATTAGATGAGTTGGTCTCGTAAAAATATTATAACTAATGATACCATTATCCTGCAGCTAAGATTCAAATCTCAAGATTAACAACATTAAAGTTAATAACGAAATGCTATAGCAACATTAAGCGTGTCTCTACTTCTAATTCATGAACTTTTGTTATTCATCATCATCATCATGTCGTGGCGCCGGCACGGATATCGCTGACCCGCTCTCGCTACTTCTCCCTATCGTTCATCGCCTCTGGTAGGTCTTCAGGGCTACATCCCGTATCCTCACATAGCTGCTGAATGTATGTTTGAGCTGGTCGTCCTGCTTTTGCCCGGCCATATGTGGGGGTCCATTTGATTACATCACTTATGAGCCCGCCCCTGCTTCTCCAGCAGTTACCTGCATGTCTGGTTCGTCTAGCTTGGATAGTTTTCGTATGAGACGCAGGTTGCCGTATAGTTGTTGCCTTGTGGGGAGATGCCGCCAGGACTTGTTCAATATTGCTCGCAGCTTTCTTGTGTAATTGTCGTCTAGCTATTTTTCCAGCCGTTTAGTAAGCGTCCAAGAACTGCATCCATATAGCAGTATCGATATGAACGCTGCCTGGAAGAAACTGCGTTTAATTTTATAGGTCAGGTCTGATTTCCATATGATCGATAGCTGTCCATGCATTCGTTACCCGCGTGTCGATGTCGTTTTCGTTTTTTGAGACACTGCTTCCTAGGTAGGTGAATTTGTCTACTAGTTTCAGAGGGGTTCCGCCTTGTGTGGTGATGTCGCCTGTTTGATCATAGCACATATATTCAGTTTTGTGTGCATTGACATGGAGGCCAATGCCTGCAATGGCTCGTTCCAAACTATGCAGTAGTGTTTCAGCTTGGTTGGGTGTATTTGCCAGTATCACTGTCATCGGCGTAGTCCGCGTCGGTAATTGTTTTTGCTGGGTACCTTCTGCGATAGCTGTCCATGCCTTCGTTAGCCGCGTGTCGATGTCCTTTTCCGTTGTGACACGCTGCTTCTTAGGAAGGTGAATTTGTCTACCAGTTTTAGAGAGGTTCCGTCTTGTGTGGAATAAATTCTAAAGCTAAATATCAAAATAGATCTTTTTTTATATATTTTTCAGATATATTTACGTATGCGTGACTTTAGTGCTCGTGGTAAAAGCGTTATCATCGAAGAAAATAGACTTGGCAATTAGAGATCAGATCCTGGACTGAGCTATGTGCATTTGTTTAAGTTACGAATCTAAGTATTTTCGCACCAGTCATGGATAATTAGAAGGGTAAGGTTGGGCACTTTAAATTTGGTACGATGGCCTGTCGAAGAGAAGAAATACACAGAATTTAAACTTGTGAAAATCCACTCAAAATTTGACCTTGTGTCACATCCTGCTCATGCAGAGGGGTCCATCATCATCATCATCATCCTCATCGCGTGCTACCTGCGGATTTCCTTGACTCGTCACTTGACTCCATCGTTCATCGCTCCCGTCAGGTCTTCAAGGCTGCTTGTCCATGTTAATGTGTCCACAGGAGTAAATCGCTTATGCGTTCAACCTTACATCTACCACCAGTGTCCCGCTTGTCTGATTGGTCTAACTTAGATAGTTTTCGTGATAGGTGGTAGGTGGCCGCACAGCGGGTGTTTTGTGGGGTGTTGCGTCCAGGACTTGTTCATTACACCTCGACTATAGTATATATATATCTTTAAGAAAAAACAAAACCGGTCACATTAGGATTATAAATTTATTTCCATCCTGTTATGTGTTTTTGATGTAAATCAAAAACACGAAAAAATTTAACAGGACTTCTTCAGATCTTATAGATAAAATAATTCAGAACGGTCTGAATTATTTTATCCATAAGATCTGAAGTAGTCCTATTAATTTTTTTCGTGTTTTTGATTTACATCATAATGTTAATATCAAAAATCAATCAATCAGATATAATTAAAGAAATTCGCTGTCTATCTAATAGAACTTAACGAGTCATTTTGTCGTGGTTGAATTCAGACTGTGGGTATTTGAAAACACAAGTAGAGCAATACTTATCAAAATCAGTTTACTCATTGTTTATTCATTGCTTAAAATATAATTTAGGAAAACCTTGTGAATGAAGTTTTTCCATTCCAAGAATACTGCTAACTAATTTCACGAAATCTATAGAAACTCTCGAGCGATGTTTACACACGCAACTTGACAGGATGAATAGATATTTTGGGTTGTGATACTAACGCCATCAAACGGCTGCTTATGCTACTCAAACTAATCTTAACACCCATCCTTTTTCCGATGTTCAGCGATGAGTTGAAATCACTTATCAACACGGAAGCAGGATCAATACTGCTGGCTAAATGCCATTCATCGATTACCCCTTTAGTAGGCAATATTTCCATTTGTTAAATATTATGAAACTCCTGTTGTTATGATGTCATGATAAATAAAAAACTTAGATATACACAGAAAAACAGGCAAAATATTTCGTATTACTAAATGATAAAAAAAGATGTGAACACTTATTTGGAGGAGTTTTTACGAATTTATTATAATGTTTTTGTCTGGAATTGTTACACGAAATAATGATTTTGATTGACTGATCAGTTGAACGTTTGATTTTAACTTCATTTCGTGTTTGGTCATTTTATGCGAAGAGGTCAGTGAGCCACATATATTGTACATTCTTATCCGAGTTTTATTTTACACATAATCGTATTGAATACAACACATAAGTGGTCCGCGACATTGATTTTAAAGAAACGTAAGCCCATGTGGCTATTAGGGCTTGAGATGCATACATTTAACGTTTATATTTTTGCAGAGGTTTCTTTAATATCAAACATACCTATCTAGAAATAGTTTCACACAGTTTTATCATTTCAAGTATTTCTATCTAATACAAATAATTTTATATTTCAAGTTACTGTGTCTGTTTAATAATAATGATATTTTTTGTCAACTCTTGTACAGTTTCAAGTATCAAGTACAAGTGTATCAATTATTTCTATCTGATATTACTTATTTTCTAACAGAATTAATTACCCATAGATGGGACTCTAACAGTTACTACAAGCCCTGGTTAGAATCGACCAGAAAGTCATGGTAGTAAAGGAGTACTCGACTTTCCCTATCACTCCAGAACTGAAGTTTTGCCATTAAATCCAGTTTAGTGCCATACCCAAAACCCGTTTTACTGGAGATTTTACCCCTATACTCTCAACTAAGTCCAGCCTACACGGTTGTAAGGGTGTTGAAGAAGAAACATATTGGGGGACATCATAAGAGTATATATGCTTTTCATTTCAGCGTAATTACAATAACGAAGCATCTGTCAAACATGTTTGCCACAATGCTATGGGGATTTTTTCCGGCAGCGTTATTAGGATTATCGATTGTTTTGAAACTTTAAACGTATATTTAACGATATTTAAGTTGGTTGTAAAATGTTTTGGTTATTCATAAAAGTATTTTTACGGTTGAAATACTTTTAACTCTTTTCTTTTAAAATTTAAAAATATCGTGTTAAGTAGTTAAAAAGACTCAATGAAAGTTGATAATAATGTTTTTGTTGATTCATTTTTTCAAATTAGTGTTGATTTTTTTTCTCTTAATCTTTTGTTTGGCATAATTTATTGCTGTAAACATTTAAATTAGACCTGTTTAGAAAGAAGAAAAATAATCAATGGATTCATATTAATAGAATGTAACAACTGTGTTGTTTATGTAAACATTATTGTATTTTATATTTTGGTTATATTTAAAATGGCTATATAAACACAATATTATCTCTTCGTCCGATTTATCACTTTTTTAAAAAATAGAGTCATAAAAAAACATTTAATTATAAAACACAGCAATAACACTCTCAAACTTACATCTTCCGATGTAAGGAAGATTTTCACAAATAATTATATGTAAGAACAATAATGAAAAAAAAAATTACAAATCTTTGAAGCAATATGCATACAAATTTAAAAAAGAAAAAGAAATAAAATAGCCTCTAACACAGACACCAACATATCAAATATCTTTAATAACTAAAAATCACTAACGCTATTAGTAAGCCTTTTTCATAAATAAAGATGAATTAGCAGCAATAAGAGAAATCCAAGCTGAAGTGAAAATCTTAACAGACTCCTTTCAGATGAGACTGACATTCAATACTGCCATTTGTTATAGCAATGATATCACTCACTAATATACTTAGAAAATTCACAGAGCGCTACAAATTTACAAAACCACAGGAAAATAATAACCAGCGTCCGTATAATTGTGATATCAAGATATTTGCTAAAATCAAAATGAAATGGAAACTCTGACACAAACAATAAGAATATGCAGTAAGGATAAAGGATTTGAATTTGACATTGAAAGATGCGCATTGCTAACTGTGAAAAATGGAAAAGATTAAAAAAAACGGAAGAAATAGAACTGACTAATCAGGGAAGCATCTTAGATGAAAAACTATGAAAAGTATTTGAGACAAGCGTTTGTATTATATACTCACATAATAAATATGCTTATATACACATATACATGTTCATGAAGCATCATAACGACATAATAAATAATCAAACAGAGGCACAATGATAAAGTCGCAAGAATAAACGACGCACGCAAGGAAGACGAAGGAAGACTTCTTAATAAAATATTTTACCTCTCACTTTATTTGTTAGGTTTCGAAAAGGGTTACTCAAAGTTTGCGTGTGAGAGGCAGCTGGAGACCGAACATTACTGAAATATTGTGACCCCGAAGTTATGGCCATCAGCGTTGTGTCTTTCTCGTTCTCCATGGTTGCTCAACCGGACCCTGAAGTAAACTCTCCTGTGTGCTGGCTTTCCCTACTACAACGCGTCTACTTCCGTCTTCCAGTGTACTGCTTTTCCCTCCTTCTCGCCTACTCCACTGGCTCGTTGAACTCAACTCACCGGAACTCAACTCGTCGGCCTTATATTACCTTCAAACTCCCACGCGCTGATATGGACACGCCTCCACGACTACTTCCGATATCTGGGGACCGGGATGTGTCACTTCCGCTTTCTTTGGAATGGCCTGTGTGATCGTCATCGAGCGGAAATAACTGTCATCCAGTTCAGAGGCCACTCTCTTCCGGTGCGTCAGTCTATGAGAGTATAATGGGATCTTTTTTATCTCGTCCCATTTCATCAGCCAAATTCCGCCCACGCGATTTTCTCTCATAACTGCCACCAGAATGTGTCACCTCCTTCCAGTGCATTACCTTGAATGACATTTTTGGCTGGGTCAACAGGTCAAAACATAACAATTGGAAATAATGGAAGCAGACACCAAACAAAAGAAATGAAAGAAAACGTAACGAAATAGTGAAAATAGTCATGAGAATAAAACTTTTCAAAATCAAGCTCTGTATAAAAAATTTTCTCAAAGAAATAACACCTGGTCAGTGCCCTTTGTAGGATACTTTGGACCATTCCTAAAATTGACAAGAGAGGAAGTTAGACATATGAACCAAATTACAAAGATATTGATGACAATGCATAAGGTCTGACAACTGAGAGATGATATATATATTGTATACATATTAAGAAAAACGTAAGAAGAGAACTCGCTAGAATTAGGTGGATACAATAATAACAGGGCACGTGAATACACACTAATAAGAGCAAAATACAGTAGTCAGTTAAACAAATATGAAAGATAAACATACATAAAAGATGTAGAAGATAAAAATGGGAAGAAAAATAATTCCATGGATATTTCACTTGACAAACCGGGGACATTCCATAGCAAAAAATCTGGTCATGGCTTAGTATGGGAATATCATAAAAGAAACTGAATCTTTTTTTAATAGCAACACAAAATCATGCCTCAAGAACCAATTGTATTCAAGTAAAACTTGATAATAATAAAAAAAAAATGAATAGCAAGGGTAGATAATGTGAAGAAAGTGATCAAAATTGTGGAAAATTGGATCAAATAGAATGCAAAATTTGGGACAACTGTTTGGGCAATGTGATCAACTGGAAATTGCACTAGAGTTTAACATTAAACACACTACACTCCCAATATATATATATATATATATATATATATATATATATTATTTTTTTATTTTTTTATTTTTATTTTAATCATACAATGTGTGAAAGCACGTGCGATACCCTGCCCTTATCAGCCACCAACCAGGGGTGATAACACAGTTTCGGTAGCTCAAGGCGGTACAGCCACTCCTGGCGCTACCAAGCAGCTTTTGCCACCTGAAAGGGTATTAAGAGAATCATATATATACATATATATACGCCAGATCAATTAAGAGCAGCGACTACATTGGACGTTAATCTTCACTGTGCAGTTTGTGATTTAAAAACAAACGCGTTTACTTTCGGTCGTTGATGTTATTACGCGTTTACAGTAACCGTTTCTTACGTAATCACATGGGAATGGTGGTTCTGCATGTATTTCCTTCATGCAGAAAACTTCTCGCTTTCGACCAAATCCAACTTGATGCATATTGCACCGCGGTCTGAAGACGATTTGAGACAACTTTCAAACTGCAGCCAGTGATTCCTATTTTTGAAAGAAACGAAATTGCAGAGTGCCCTAGAAAACCACGACAACCAACCTCAATAGGAACCACATGGCATGTCCATCCCTTTTCCACGCAGTCGGCACGCAGTGTTTCGTATCGGTTTTTCTTATATATACATATATATATATATATATATATATATATATATATATATATATATATAGAGAGAGAGAGAGAGAGAGAGATAAAGACGGAAACTAGTGTGTTTTAAATAATTCCTTGCCAAATACTTAATTCAACTGACTATGTACTTATTTACCTCTAACATTCAGGTCTAGGAATCTCTAACCGAATCTTAATTGAACCTATTCAAATTGTTAATTCTACTTCATATTTTGCAAAATGCAATTGCATACTATTTTTCGGTATAACAATGATTTCTCTTTATTTTTATATTTGCTTTTCTTCGCCAAGGAGAATACTTTTAATCATTAAAAATAAAACTGCACATTTTGATAAAAAATCAATTTAAAAAGAAATAAAAAAAGTAGTCATTCAGCCATCTTTAAAATTAGAATTATATCAATTGTGATTCTAGCTGTTCCATTAATTTATAACACTGTGGGAAATCTTTGTTAATATTGTAATTTAAAAAAAAAAAACTGTAGATTTCTTTTCCTCAAACAGATCAGTCCGGTGAAAATATCTTTGCGACAATTCCTTTTCTTTTTTTAAATATGGAATTAAATTTTACTTATAGGACATATATTTGTAAAATATGTTCTTGTTCAGTGATTATTTTCAAATTATTGATTTGCAATGTCTAAAATTCTGAGACAGCATGACAGAATTCGTTTGGATTACTAAAAAAACACGTATTTTTACTGTTGAGACAATTTTACGGCTGACCCATTTTCCCGCTCTTCTTGAGAGAATAATACAAAAGTAAAATGATTGGTTAATTGATTTTAACGGCATGTCAATCTGTTCAGGGTTTTTCAATGGCAGGATGTTAGGAAATCGCGTTAATTTATTCGTACGCATTTTCATATTATGAGGAAATGTTTCTTGAGAGTTTTTTCGACTTGGTCCTAGGAAATAGAATAATTTTTTTACAAGACAGGTGTCTTTGAATCATAGATCTGACATTAAAGAGATACTATAATACCTCGTAATAGTACACCTTGGAGTGATATGTATGAAGAGGCACTCAACACTTCCAAGATATCCAAAACTGTAGGGGGGTCCTAATGGTTAAAGCGAAGGACTGCGGAATCGTAGTAAGCGAGTTCGTACTCCAGTTGCGCTATTACGTTCACTTTCGGGCAAATACCCTTGGGAAAGGTATGAACCCCCTTATCCTCCCAGCTATAGGTTAAATAGTACCACTACTGTTCTTCTAAGAGAACGGCATCGGCATTAAATAACCTAACAAAGGGTGATATGCCATAAAACAAAGAAACCAAACCAAACCAAACCAGAACTATGACCTCATCATCAGATGCAACTTCGTGTTAAATCCAGGACACTTCCTGTTTATATATGTTTATATTTGGGTGAAGGAGTCTTGTCAATATTGCAGGAGATACACTGTATTAAAAGCTAGCAACAGGGCTGAAAATTATTAAATGAAATTAATTTCATCTCGGAAAAAAATCAAGGAAAGAGATATCCAACTATCTCTCTTCTGTCTTTCTTTTATTCTCTGACACTTTTTCGCTTTGGTTTGGTTTCTTTGTTTAACTGCATATCAACGTTTGTAGGTTATTTAATGCAAAAGCATTTCTCCTAGAGGAACAGTAGTGGTACTATCTAACCCATAGCTGGGAGGACAAGGGGGTTCATACCTTTCCCAAGGGTATTTGCTCGAAAGTAAGCCTAATAGCGCAACCGGAGTACGAACTCGCTTATTACGATTCCGCAGTCCATTGCTTAATTGTTACACCACGAGGACACCCCCCCTCTTTACTTTCTTCGTTCTTTCTATGAATCTGAAGATGAGTAACATCCTTCGCCGCCAACTAGTGACCTAGATATGACGTAAAAACCATCAGGTGATGAGGCTCCAGTCCCGGTGTTTTGGGGTTTGTGGACTACATCTTCAATATTAGTTCTAGGTCAAAGGTACCTGAAGTTGAAGTAATTTATCGTCCCACTTATGGGTCAAATAGAAATCTTCTACAATTTATTATACTTGAAACCATTCAACTATGAGTAATCAACCGATTAATATTAAATTGAATTCTTTGTATTTGATAGTAATTTTTGCAAGCATCTGAGTTCAAGTGAATGAATAATTTAAAATCGAATTATTCGAAACCATTTACTGTCCTGGATATGACATTAAATTACAACTGATGGTGCATCTTGGAGTGTGCATTATTCTTTGTTACTTTTAATCGGAGTGGTAGAAATATTTAGGGTTCCAGGGTCAGAACTGTTTAATTTTTTGCTAGGGATTATTGTCATAGTGATTTGAAGCCATGTAGCTGGGTGCAAGGTTTTTATTTTATATTAAATAAGAATACTTGATGAATTGCTATAGTGATATACCATAATGTCACTGCGTGGCCCCTACCCGACACTATAAATAGGGACTGAATAAGGCGAGCGAGTCTTGTCAGTAACCGCTAAACGTTATTGAGTGTAATTCCCTAAATATATACTGCTGTAAACCTTATATCTCTTTGTATTATTTATTTCTGGCCTTTTAAGGCCACAACATGAATAAAAATATTAATGCTAAATACCAATACTTGAAATCATAAACTGTGAACAAACGTGTAAAACTATCCGCTTACCATCAACACACACACACACACACACACACACACATATATATATATATATATATATATTAACGGAATTTAGCCTAAATTTTCCCATAAATTTAATATGCTAAAAAATACAGGTAAACAAAACCAATCTTCTCTCTCTCTCTCTCTCTCTCTCTCTCTCTCTCTCTCTCTCTCTCTCTCTCTTTCTGTACTTGATGACAGAGGAAAATTTTCTGATAAACAAAGCATTTTAACAAAATTTGACAGATGAAGTTTCTCTTAATTTTTGATGACACCATTAAATTTGGTGTTGTATTGACCAATTCTAAGAGAAAATGTTGATTCAATGCGATCAAAATTAAGATTATAGAATATTGACGCAGTAAAATTTATATTATACTATCTATCTTCCATTGTTTTTTATCAGCTTTTTTGGCAACATCTATGTCGTTTTTAGCAATGTACGGTTATTTTAATCGCAATAAGCTCTTTTGAGATATTCACTCGCATCAATTCACTTGAGAGTTCGTGTCACATGTACGATGCCTTCAGATGTGTATATTTTGTCAAATACTCTATTAGGCGAGGATGTGACACAGGGTCATTTTTTTTAAATCGAATAAATTACGTTTGAATTCTGACTTTTCTTAGATTTGTTGCCAAACCATGACAAAAGGATATATTTTCCCGACTATTTACCCATCAAAGAAAAGAATTGACAGATTTCGAGATTTTCTAACAGCTTTAGCGCACAAGGAAATATTAAGTCTAATGTGAAATATCTAAGTATAGTGAAATATACCTCTACATATATATATATATATATATATATATATATATATATATATATCTTTTAAATATTATATATATATCTTATAAATATATCTATATACATAGTGAAATATATCTAAATATATCTAAATATAGTGAAATATATCTAAATATATCTAAGTATAAATATATCTAAATATAAATATATCTAAATAAGTGTAAATATATAAGTCAATAGGTATAAATATATCTAAGTATATATATATATATATATATATATATATATATATATATATATTGTGACGGCAAAATTATTAAAATCCCAAGACGGGAATTTATTTTCCGCACGTGTGAAGACGTGACGGTCTGGTACTTGATACCTCGTAGAATAAGTCCTTGTTCAGAGTCCTTTCTCGGGCATATAGGACCTGGCATATTATGTGGGGGTTAATTTGAGGCTAGATTGACCGCCTCTGGCAAGGGGTTTCCAAATTTCACATTACACACACACACCCACAAGGCCACGAGCTCTTCCTCCCACTAGGATAAAGGAAGGTATGAGCCTTTAGGTTTTGATATAATAATATCAACTATAGTAGTTGACAAAACCGGTTTCCCGTATAATATTTTTAAAGGAAAGAATAGGACGATTTAGGCGAGAATAACATAAGGCGAAAGAAGCTAAAAACAAACATTAACCAGACAACTTGACAGTAGATAACACAATGAACAAAATTCAACACGTGGGGGCATTAAAATATAACAATCTTTTTAATACACACGCGGACAGACATATTCAACGTGTCGGCTACATTATCAACGGATAACACATAACTTTAAATGTCTTTCTTCCTTTTTTCCTTTTCTTTCGTCTTTCTTTAAATTGAAAGAGAGAGAGAGAGAGAGAGAGAGAGTAATTGCAATGCTTTGGAAGGGTGTCGGGAGAAACAGTCTTAATGTTTACTTATCTTTTTGGCGGGTTCCTTCGGAGAGTATTTTCTCTTTTACGGGCTGGCGGATTTCTTTATATAGCTCTGGCTTGAAGGCACAGGTACCACTTGTTCAAGATTATTTCCCCTTTTTCACCCGGAGTTTGGCACGAGATTCTCCCCTCTTTTCACCGCGAAATCTCTCTTCAAAACTGATATTCTTCACCCCTATTTCCGCTGACGGAAGAAGGTGCCACATACGCCTTAGGTTTCTGGCCAATCATTTCTTCTCTATCTTCTTCCTTCCCCTGACAGGCGATTCTGTAGGAGTACTATCTCTTTCACCCGGTCACAGAATGCAAACATCTGTTGGCTTTCATTCTGACCTGGATTTATTACTTCGGCCGCGGGGAATTGACGTATATTCCTATTCTTCTTTTTAGCGGTTATTCTTTGGCGGCCTGCTAATTCAAACAGGAGGGGTAGGGGAAATTCCATATTTCTCTCCTCCCAGTGGTAGACCACATGACAATATATATATATATATATATATATATATATATATATATGTATATATATTATATCATATTATATTATTCATATATTATATAAATATCAATATATCTAAACAATTATAAATATATAACTCAATAAGTATAAATATATCTAAATATAAATATATCTAAATATATATATATATATATATGTTTAAATATATCTAAGTATAGTGAAATATATCTAAATATATCTAAGTATAGTGAAATATCTATGGAAATATTAAGTCTAATCCGGGATTCAAAAAGTGTTTGTGAACTCGGTTGTTATCATAATAACCGTTTTTCTAAGCGCGTCTCCATTTACATTCAGTAAGCAAACTATATTCCCATGAATAGATTTGCATTCATCTGATTTTATTTATGTAGTATTTCGTGATTACACCCTATAAACTGTAAATATATTTGTTTTAACTTGACATAAGTTTTCTATGAATATCATTTTTAATCATTCAAATTATTTATATTACAAATATAACAATGAAATGCTAAACTGAATCATTACTCGTTCCTTAATAGAAGAACCAATATCCTCATGGGCTTTTGAGAGAAAAACATTTTAACGGGTTTCTGATATAAGATAAATTATAAACAAATCAGAAATTGATAAATATAAGTTAGTGAGAAAAAATACAATAGGACAGTTTTATTGGTATTCATCGAATATCTCCATCATAGGCAGAAAAAGGGAGAAAGTCAATTTTTAAAGTGGAAAACTGCAAGTTTGAATTCAGATTTTTTTTTCTTTTACGCGATTGGTCAATGAATTCGAAGCCAGATTGATAAATTGATGGATTGGTTTTAATGGCATCTCAACCCTCAGGACTTAATTGATGCAAAGAGTTTCGGGAATAGCGTAAATTGTATGCTTTTATTTATATTTTTTGTGTAGATATATAAGCTATTTTTCACTGGTTTATATAATAACAGATTTACGGACAGATCAGTTTGATTGATACATTCAAACTTAACCCGTTTCTGGTGAATGTGCACCAACGAATAACGAAAAGATGTACACCACTCTTATAGGTCGCTAGGAATGCAGCTTATTCACTATAGTTTGTTTAGTGTCATATCCAGGAAACATCCAATCTGGGGTTCTTACTCGTCTATAGCGTACACAATCAGAGTTTTCTAAGACCCTACAACTGGGCTGTTCAGAGCCGGAGAATGTGTTATTTGTAAAATGTTACTTTGATATTTACCGGCCATTGGCCTCATGACTAGAGTGTTTGCCAATGGTCCGGGAGACTAGGGTTCAATCCCTGGTCGAACCATACCAAAGACTCAAAAAATGGTACTTGATTTCGCCTTGTTTAGTACAGCACTATCCTTTTGTCAGGATAAAGTAGAGCAATCCAGGGAAAGGAATAGTGCTCTCCTCCACAGCTTGGAGTGGTAGCTTTTGAAAATTAGCCTTCGGGTCACCCTTGAATAAGGTCACCAACTTTGCTTATACCGGCCATTGACCTAATGAGTAGTTCGCCAATGGTCCAGGATCCCAGGGTTCCTAGCACTCAGCTCTATAAGGTAAGGATCAAGGGTAAAGTGGAGCAATCCAGGGAAATGAGTAGCACCCTCCCGTACACCTTGGTATAGTAGCTATTGAAAAGGGAGCCTTTGGGTGACCCTCGATTAAGGTAGCTAACTTTGCTTTTTCCTTTTTTTACTTTGATATTTGCATTTCATACTAATCCTATCTTTGTAATTAATATTCATCAGCGAATTAAGTGCGTTAACATGTAAGAAGACCCTGCCAAAATACATATATCTGCTGAGTTAAATAAATGTTTTAACATCAACGTGCTCACTTGGAGGCGTTTCTGGATACATTTCAGAATTTTTCTTTATACAGAAATTATTGGAAGCCAACATCAAACCTTCCAAACAAGCCATGTCGTTCATTTAAAACATGTTTTTGATAAATGCTTTTGTATTTCCAAAGGGATGGGAGAAAAGATATCCGAAATGATGGTCGATATTACGACATGGAAAATGTGTCATTTAAATTTGATTTGATTGATTGGCTTCTTTAATTTTTTTGTCGTCTCACCGAAATATAATCTTAAACGAAATGAAATAAAATAAAATTTATACCCTTCGGGACATAAGATATATTGTGAAAGTGTTGAAAAGCAAAAAATGTTCGAAGCAAAATCTTCGAAACAAATTTACTGTTCATTCTAAATATTCTTTTGTTTGTTTGTCTGTTTGTATTTATAAACTGTTTTTTCACTTATGAGCCCGATCATCAAAATGAATAATTATGTATGATCTAATTTACCAGTACATATATCTAAATATATATTTAACAATACCAGAAATATTACAGTAAAATGATTTGTTTGATGAAAAGAATGAAAAAAAGCAAATGCAGATGTTTATTAGCTCGAGTTAACATTACTGTCGAAATGTTTGTATGTGGTGAATTCAATAACTTCAAGCCTTTTTTTGTAAAGACATAGAAAATTGACGTAGACTCTTGAAAATTCAGTATATTATTGCTGTACAGGTTATGAGATAACTGACCAATTTTTATGATTTCAGGTTTAAATGAACAGCTGCAGTATGAAATGGAATACACCCTACTAAAGCCTAATTGTCACAGCTGGTGTATTTCAAAAATGCAATCTGGACGTGAGGACACTTTAGAAGAATGATATGCAATACAATTCTGTTTTAAACTTGGAAAAAATACCGGAGAAACATATGGAATGCTTCAGACTGTTTTTGGACAATCTAGCATAAATCGAGCATCTGTTTTTGAGTGACATAAAAGATTCAGGGACCGCATGAGAGGTGTGGGAGGAGTAAGGAAGTCAGTATACCAGAGTTGATTGGCCAAAGGGTTAGGGTTATGGTTTGGGTTACTATGTTGAGGTTTTAAGGGAGTTTAGGAAGAAACTCCGTCGGAAGAGGCCAGTTCTCTTCAAATCGGGTCTGTGGCATTTCCACCAAGACAATGCACCAACTCCATCCTTGTCACACACTATTTGACCAAGATGGGTATCAAGTCAGTTCTTCACCCTCTCTATAGTCCAGACCTTGCTCCCTGTGACTTTTATTTATTCCCTAAACTCAGAGGCTGTCGTTATGAGACAATTGAGAAGATGAAAGAGGCTGGGAAGGTCATTGACACGCTCACATAAGAGGACTTCCATGGGACTTTCCAGAAGTTGTTGGAACGATACAAAAAGGGCATTGTTGCCGGTGGAAAGTACTTCGAAGGGGACTTGAGTTTCATGTGTGTACTATCAATAAATAGGTCCATACGAAAAAAAAGTCTGGAAACGTATTTAATGATCCTCGTATATTTTCATTTTTACTTACTGTTTAAAAAGCGGTAAATCTGAAATCATTGTCATATTTTTAATTAGAATTCTCAATCAAGTTCCTTCTTTCTTTTATGTCTTCAGAAAATGTGTAAAACTTTATATTTTCTCCATTATAAAACGGTAAAACATCTTGTACTGCAGGATCAAAGATCCCACCAGTTTCTGGATTCTATTCAGATGTGTTTTGAGCTTATTATCAATCGCTGTTCTTCTTTGCAGAAATATCAAACAACTGATACCCAACACAAAAGAAATTCACATGAGAGACAAGATTAGATATAGATTGCTTGTTATTTAATGGCATATCAGACTTTTCGGGTTATTTAATGCAAATTCCATCCCTTTAGAAGGACGGTAGTAGTACTATAGGAGGATAAGAGCTACATATCTTTCCCAATAGTATTTGTCTGAAAGTGAACGTAATAGCGTGACTGGAGTTCGAACTTGCGTAGTACGATTCGGCTGTCAAGCTCTTTAACAATTACACTCCAGTGAATCATAAGATCAACTTCTTTTCTAAACTACTCATCACTAATAATTCAATTATTTTTTTTTTTTTTAGTTTTGTATCTTTCCATTTGTCATCACTTAAATAGTGTAACTTTTAAAATTAGTACTGTATGAGTCAGACCATCTTCGTTTATTGAAAATTCTCCTGGCCTTAATTTGATTCTGTGGTTTTTGTTGTAGGGATTCATATGTTAGAAATTTTCTATGAATTATTTTCTTTTTTTTTAATTTTTCGATCGTATGAGTCTTTATCTTTGCTTTCATCCTATTCTGAAAAATGAAATATTGCTGAAACTCTGAGCGCATGTCTAAACTTGCTGACAATAGATATATTAGAGTATAGTCGTATTAATTACTGTTCCCCAGACAAATTAAATTCAAGTTAATAATAAAAGATGTGCAATATGCTTTTGTGAAAGATATAATTAATGAACTGTAGAAAAAATATTAGGGATGATTTGATTTATTGGAACATTGATTGGCTCTCACAGCACCTGGATCGAATTAAAAGAAATAGAAATATAATTACCTTCACGATAAAGAAAAATTCGCTGGCCACTGCTAAAGCTATGCCAAAAGTATATTCCTAAAGAAATCAATTGAAGTTTGTCTTTTTTTTTTTTTTTTTTGCTCTGGAGAAAGCCTTTTCAAAAAATGTGTAAATTGACCATAATGCAAATGAAACTTACAAGTAATGAAATAAGAAGGAAGTTTTGATGTTTCTTTTTCAACTGAACGCAACTTCCGATGTCTTGTAAGGCAAGAATAATAGATTAAAGATTGTTAAAAAATGAATATCCTGTCTGCACTTGATAATGTAAACCAAGTAAAACCAGCTGGCTATATATATATATATATATATATATATATATATATATCATCACCATGTCATGCCACGCTTTACCCTATCGTCCATCGCCTCTGGTAGGTCTTCAGGGCTACATCCTGTATCCTCACATAGCTGCTGAATGTATGTTCGAGCTGGTCGTCCTGCTTTTGCACGGCCATATCTGGGGGCCCATAGGAGTACATCACTTATGAGCCCGTCTCTGCTTCTCCAGCAGTGTCCTGCATGTCTGGTTCGTCTTACTTGGATAGTTTTCGTGATGGGAGGCAGGTGTCCGTATAGTTGGTGCCTTGTAGGGTGTTGCTGCCAGAACTTGTTCAATATTACTCGCATCATTCCTGTGTAATTGCCGTCTAGCTTCTTCTCCAGCCGTTTAGTTAGCGTCCAAGTAGTGCATCCACACAGCAGTATCGATCCGACCGCTGCCTGGAAGAAACTGCGTTTCATTTTATCGGTCAGGACTGATTTATTGGAAATCAGACCTGACTAATAATACATACATACATATATATATATATATATATATTGAGAGAGAGAGAGAGAGAGAGAGAGAGAGAGAGAGAGACCTTGTGTTTAGGGGATGTGTTCTTATTTAACGTATATACACGACTATCATCCGATACACTCTGGGACTATTTACTAGATTTTCCAGCAGGGAATTGTAAGCTCACCAGTTGGCCTAGGCTTAGCCTAAAACGTGTTCAGTGAATGGTGCAACTGACCATTATTAGGGTGAAATTGAGGTTTGAAAATGTATGTGACTTGAATAAATATGGAAATATTTTTTGAAATAAACTTATTGCATCATATTATAATAGTTGTCACTGAAGGTGAAAATCGAAATAATTTTCGCCCTGTCGTTGCGGCTAAGAACAAATGGATGTTGTCCCCGCCCGGGAGAAAGATAAACACACTAAAAAAAACAAAAATAAGAGTAGACCTGGGAGTAATGTCAATAAACTCTACTACACACTCCTATAATCTCCAGAACTAGGACCTCACCATCACAGGCAGTTTAGTGCCTTACCAAAGAACCCCTTGTTGAGGCGTCTTTTTCCGCTGTAGAAGATGAAGTTAGTGTATGTCAAAGCTATGATATGAATACGTTTTCTTCTTTCACTGTTTTTAATTGCATATGAACCAATACGGGTTATTTAATAGCAAAAACATTCTTATAGAATATTAATAGTGATCCAATTTAAATCACAGCTGGTGCGAATTAGTTGGATTATACCTTTCAAAAATGTAATAATCCGAAATTAAATGAAATAGCGAAACTAATATTTGAACACATGTAATACGATATGGCAATTCAACTCGTTTGTCACAAAACCACGGGGACTTCACCAAGGTGATTATGAAACGATTACCATGCTTATTTCATTACATATTTACACAGGATGTATAAAAGCTTATTCGACATCTTAAATTCAGACCTATCGATCAAAAATAAAAAGAAAAAGCAGACTAATTCTCATCATATCAACAGTTTATACGTTTAGCATAGATAATTGAGGCTTAAAGAAAGTGACTTAAAATCAGGTTAATCTTAAAGAAATACAATTAATCGTTCTGACAAAGATAATCTTAAAAATGTTTACATGATTTCTTGAAACCCGCCAGAAACTAGACACGTTGAAATAATTGCTACAATGGTTCGCTGTTAACTCAATTTGGAGGAGCCCGTAGTGTAATGGTTATCGTCGTAGGAAATGGACACGGTGACACGAGTTCCAATCCTGGACGAGGCTGATCGCGTTTCACATAGCACTAATACTCTTTGAAAAAGTATAAATCCAATTATTCCCCCTCCAGATAGGGGTAAATAGTAGGACGGACTATGTTCTTCAGCCTTAGTGAGGCAACTAGTCTAGGAGAAGGTACTATTTACCAACCCCTCCGCTCGGGCAGGATATGACACAAGGTCAATTTTTAAGCGGAGTTTAACAGGTTTTAATTCAGAGTTTTCCTTCTCCTAGACCAGTTGCCTAACCAAAGCTGAAGAACCTTGTCTGTAGTACTATTTACCCATAGCTGGAGTGAGAATAATTGGAGTCATACCTTTGCCAAGGGTATTAGTGCTATGTGAGTCTAGTCTAGTCTAGGAGAAGGTAAACTCTGAATTCAAACCTGTCAAACTCCGCTTAAAAATTGTCCCTGTGTCATATCCTGCCCGAGCAGTAAATATGGTTTACTCAATCAGAAGTAACTAAATATATGGTAAAACAATGATACAGAATTACTTTCGTAATCTCCAAGTTTTAGCATTTTTTTAATAATCTTATATAAACACTGTAAAATAGTCAGACTTTTCCAATGATAATTTATGCAAATAACATTGCTATCTCAATTTCAAATCATTTGTTGATCTTCTTAAATCGACCCAGGTGTTTTTCATTGTTTCATTGTATTGAGATTCGTGATCAGAATATATCATAAGAGTTTGTTATATTCACCATGACCTCAGGGAAAACTTGATTTTGGATAAGAAGATTTTTGGTTGTTATTTTTCTGATTCGAAGACAGAACAATGAAATTATATTCTTCCTGTTTCTTTTCCAAAGTATATTCTCATCCTGAGAAGAATCATATTTGAATCTAATGCTATCAAAACAGATGGATCCAGCCGCAGGCGATAGCAGACAGAAGAGGCCTAGAGGGAAATATAAGAAATGTCGCAACATATATTATTAACTTCAAATGGATGTATTTCAAGACATCATAAACTATTCGCTTCGGTAAATGTCACATATCTTTTTTATTATGAATTCAACTTATTCTGTTTAATTTAGTGTATACGTTATGATGAATGTATATACAAACCAATTCGAACGTGCAGGATGTGACACATGGTAATTTTCTAAAACGAAATTTCACAGGTTTGAATTCAGAATGTTCCTTTTCCTAGACCAGTTTCTATACCAACTTTAAAGATTCCATTCCGCCCTACTACTTACCAATAGCTTAAAGAATGAACTGTTGGATTCATACATTTCTTAAATGTATTACTGCTGTGTGAAATACAACCAGTTTTGTTCAGCGTTTGGATACAGGTCACCGTATCCATTTCCTCTAACAATAACCATGCCCCTCCAACATTATACAAGTATTTACTCAACCCATCCGCCATTATCAAAATGCAACACAAAGGTCTATTTCTATGCGGAGTAAAGCTGATTTCAATCGTACTAGACTAGTTTCCTAAGGCTAAAGGGCCCAGGCTAGCTTACTATTTACTCGTTGTGAAGAGGAAAATAATGGGATCATACCTTTTTAAGGGAATTTGCTCGCGAATGAGAAACGCAAAAAATCATCCAGAATTAGAACTCTGGTCACCGATTCTGTCTTGTACGTGGGTAATCGCTGCACCACGAGTGACTTCAAAGCATAAACTCTACCATAGAAAAACACCAATATGCTGAACATATTCGTAAGCGTTTTCAAAAGTAGAGTTTGTTGGTAGACTATAAAGAAATTAGGATGCTTTAGACCAGGGCTCATCATAGTAGTCCATATTGATCTCTCGGGAGGGAAAATGTCAACAGTGTAACAAATATTCCACGGTGGTGGTGGTGGTGGTGGTGGTGCTACTGCTGCTGGTGGGGTATATTTGCTCGTTTTTATTCATAAATCCCTTCATAAAAACAAGTAAGAATAGATGGATCCAGTAGAATGGTTACTAAATAATGTATATCGATCACATGGCTCTTCAAAGTGGTCCATATGGAACCTTGAGTGTGAATAAAATGTTGTGGG
>OY757930.1:14055632-14070632 GCA_963585895.1 Sepioteuthis lessoniana
AAAAGGGTTATGAATAGTACCTCATGTGTTAATGTGTCAAGACAGACTGTTTCTAGACGACTGCAAGAAATAGGGCTGTTTAGTCGAATCCCAAGGAAGAAACCACTTGTTAGTTCGAAGAATAAGAAGAAGAGATTAGAGTTTGCAAAAGTATTTTTCAGTGAGGAAAGCAAGTTTAATTTATTTGGAAATGATGGAAAAAACAATGTAAAGAGACATATTGGTGAAAGATTAAGTGCAAAGTGTACTAAGAAAACTGACAAGTTTGGGGGCGGAAGCGTAATGGTATTCGAAATGTTTTCTAGCCAAGGTACAACGCCTCTTGTCTGGTTACAAACTCGTGTAAACGCTCAGATCTATAAAAACATTGTTCAAGATCATGTTGTACCAATCATACAGAATTTAGGTTTCGATAGGGCTACCTTTATGCAAGATAATGCCCCATGTCACAAGGCAAAGGTAGTAATGAGTTACCTTAGCGGGCAAGATTTTGAAATTATGGATTGGCCACCGCAAAGTCCTGACTTAAATCCAATAGAAAATCTTTGGAAGACCTTAGGAGTGAAAGTTATGGAAAGAAATCCCACTAACACAGAGGATTTATGGGTAAAGCTTCAAGAAGAATGGTCTAAAATTAGTATCGAGGATTGTCAAGAAATGATTCGTTCTTGTAGTCGAAGATGTGCAGCTGTCATTGAGAGCAAAGGCTCATTTCCTAAATATTGATTGTACATGTATTTTTATTGTTTTTTTGGCTGTTTACATTGTTTTTCGCAATTTTGTCCCTTACTTTTGGACGTTCCAAATTTGAAAATAAATAAATAATTGTTATAATTCTTTTTCTATCCTTTGCAAATGATTCAAATTTTAGTATGTTATTATGGATGATAACGACTACGAGTTGTCAAAATTTCAGCTTTTCACAGGTGTTATTTCTAAGAAATATTAGGTTTTAAATTTTTTCCCCTTAGTTTTGGACGCTACTGTATATATATATATATATATATATATATATACGTGGGTCTTTCAATAAGTTTCCAGACTTTAATATAAATTTGTTGTACACTCTTGAAAATCCAGTATGTTATTACTATACATCTTATGAGATGGCTGACCAATTTTTATGATTTCAAGTTTAAAGGAACTGCTATAGCCGGAATTGGAATACACCCTACAAAAGCCCGATAGTAAGAGCTGGTGTATTTCAAAAATGCAATCTTGACGTGAGGACACTTTAGAAGAACGATATGCAATAAAATTATATTTTAAACTTGCAAAAAATGCACCAGAAACGTATGGAATGCTTCAGACGGCTTTTCAACCACCTTGCAAGAATAAAGCATCAGTTTTTGAGTGGCATATGAGATCGAAGGAAGGCAGGGAGTCTGTGAGTGATTATGAGAGGTTTGGGAGGAGTAAGGAAGTCAATATACGAGTGTTGATTGGCCAAAGAGTTAGGGTTAGGGTTACTATGTTGAGGTTTTAAGGGAGTTCAACATGAGATTCCGCCGGAAGAGGCCAGCACTCTTCAAATCGAGTCAATGGCATTTCTAACAGGACAATGCACCAGTCCACAACTCCATCCTTGTCACAAACTATTTGACCAAGATGGGCATCAAGAAAGTTCCTTACTGTAGGGAAAATCGTGCCTTATCTGACTAGCTTGTGGTTGCGTTTTGTACGGTTCATTCCCTTAACAAAAAAAGGCTGAAATGGCGGCACACCGTTGCTTTTGTATTTTATTATATCGCGTGAAGTAACGCAGACTCTCGGTGCTCCTATGCAAATAAGACTATGCCACAAGTATAAAAAAGAGCCATGGAGGTAACGGGTATGTGTGGAAAAAAGGCGTGTTGCGTAGACAGACGCGTACAACAGGATTGTTTGAGTCAGTGACATTACTGATATCGACTTTCAAACCAGAAGCTATTTCGGCAAATATACTACTTTCTGGCGATGGAGGGCAAGACGTTTGACGTCCGACTGGTTCCGGAGTTTATTCGTGCGGCGATTGATATGCCCATTGTCGAGTGGATCGAAAATGTGGAACTTGTGTGTGAGCTTTGCACTATGAAGAATGTCGAGCGTGTCCTGCCATTGAGATTGCGAAGGGGAGCTTTGGCCATATACAGGCAAATTAGCCCGGAACAGAAAGTGGATGCAGAACAGATCAAGCAGGCCCTCATAAACACATATGCTACTGATGCATTTAATGCATATGACCAGTTTGTCACTTGACAACTTCGTCCAGAGAAGGTGGACGATTTTTTTGCCGAGCTGCCACGACTGGCCCGGTTGGTTGGGGGACCGTTGCCCGAACGGTGGTTAACGTGCGCATTCGTTTCTGGACTACCGCAACACGTTAAACATCTACTACAAGCCTAATCCAGGATGGAAACGATGAGTGCGGAACAGTTATTGACCCGAGCGAGAGCTGTCATGAATGACAACGAAGGCCCCGAAGAATTGGCTACTGCCTCCACCAGACGAAGACCTTCAAAATCAATGGTGCGCAGTGACGATAAAAAATGTCCCTGCTACAAGTGTGGTGGTCCCAACCACACGGCGAAGTACTGCTTACAGGGTCACCAAGAGAAGCCGGACAGTTGAATGCGCAAGGTTCGTCGTGAGATCCGTGGCTTCAGATGCAGTGGCCGTTGACATATAGCATCGCAGTGCCATGGAAACGCAAAAGGGGAGGAGGTATCAGCATCAGTCTCCTCCCCGATAGACTAAACACTAAGAAACTCCCCTCCATGAAAGTACATGTAGATGGGCAACAGTGCACGGCGCTGATCGATTCCGGGTGCACACAGACGTTGGTGAGTAAAGCCGTGTGTTTCTTTGGAAGCGGAAATCAGCAGGAGTCCTAACAGATGACGGAAGGACATTGAATTTCCGAGGATACGGCAAAATAAAAGTGGAGGTTGGCCAAGTTCCGGCTGTCGACATGGAAACATTAGTTGTTGATAAACAGCTGTTGGGCTTCGATCTAATGTTGGGGATCGATGCGATCGAGAATCTCGGTGGTGTTTACCTGACGAAAACTGGTGAAGCACATTTCGGAGGCCTGAACAGATGTGCTGCCATCTCTATCGATGATCCGGACTTTAACGTGACATATGATCGCAGCAACAAAGAATGGACGGCGTCATGGAAATGGGGAACGGTCACTCTCCCAGCGCGCAGAGTAATAGTATGCAGGAATACGCGGTGCCTTGTCATGCCAGGGATGCCAATGAGAACGAGATCCTACTGTGGCAGCGGAATGGATGGCTGTTGCCATATTCAGAAGAAATTGGCCCGCCCAAGGGCCTAATTCCCTTAATGGCGGTCGTGCAGGAGCATAAGCAGAAGGTGCGTCCGGTGCTTGACTACCGGGAATTGAACAGTTTTGTAGATGCTTTCACTGCCAATGCAGAAGTGCGCGCCCAAAAAACTGGGAGAGTGGCGGCGACAAAGAGTCAATATGTCACTTCGAGAACTGCGAAATGCATATCTTCAGTTTTCCTGCTTTTGCTCGGCCATAAGTGGGGGTCCATAGGAGTACATCACTTATGAGCCCGTCCCTGTTCCTCCAGCAGTGTCCTACGTGCCTGGTTCCTCTAGCTTGAATAGTTTTCGTGATGGGAGGCAGGTGACCGTATAGTTGGTGCTGTGTGGGGTGTTGTCGCCAGGACTTGTTTAATATTGCTCGCAACATCCTTGTGTAGTTGCTGTTTAGCTTCTTTTCGAGCCGTTTTGTTAGCGTCCAGGTGGTGTATCCATACAGTAGTATCGACACGACCGCTGCTTGGAAGAAACTGCGTTTCATTTTATCAGTCAGGTTTGATTTCTATATGACCGATAGCTTATCGATAGCTGTCCATGCCTTCGTTAGCCGTGTGTCAGTGTCTTTTTCCGTTGATGAGACACTGCTTCCTAGGTAGGTGGATTTATCAACCAGTTTAAGAGACGTTCCGTCAAGTGTGGAAATGTGGCCTGCTTGATTAAAGCGCATATATTCAATTTTGTGTGCATTGACATGGAGGTCAATGCCTGCGGTGGCTCGTTCCAAACTATGCAGTAGTGTTTCAGCTTTTTTGGGTGTATTTGCTGGTAAATCTATGTCATTGGCGTAGTCGATGTTGGTAATTGTTTTTGCGGGGTACCTTGTACTTCTTTTCTTTGTTCGCTCTAAGCCGTTCTCTCTGATCTAGGTTCTAAGCACGTAGTCTAGACATATGATAAAGAGGTATGGGGCTAGTATGTCCCCTCGTAGTACTCCTGCTACATTGTCAAAGTATTCTGTGAGTGAAAGTACGTTCACCAGATGGGCTGAATGTAACGCCACTTATTATGAAGTCTCTTATAGACGTTATCGCATCTCAAGACCATACGATCAAAAGTGCCACATCAGCGTATGTTGATGACATTTTGATTAATGCAAACCTAGTTCCTGCGTTGCGCATACAACAACATTTTCTGAACTATATTTTGGTTTCCAAGGATCCGGTGCGACTGAGAGACAAACCAGAATACTTGACTTGTAAGTCTGGGAAAAGGATGGCACTCTCCGATGGAAAAAGGAAGTCAATTTCCGTAAATCCCTGATGGATTAACCCGTCGACGCGTATTTTCTCTCTGCGGGAAACTTGTGGGTCACTCCCCTGTATGTGGGTGGCTCAGAGTGGCAGTTGCATTTATCAAGCGCCTGGCAACTGCAGTATCAAAGAGCTGGGATGATAGAATCAAAAACGCTTCTCTCTGTCATATATTGGCGGAGACTTTGACCAGAGTACGAGAAGCAGATCCCGTTCGGGAAAACTGGTGTATGAACGGTAAAGAAATTACAGTCTGGGTGGATGCGAGTTCCGTAGCTACAGGAATGGCATTGGAAACGAATGGGACGGTCATAGAGGATGTGTGTTGGATACGTCCAACTAACGACGCTCAGTACATTAATCTAGCTGAACTCGACGCGGCCCTCAAAGGAGTCAATTTGGCCCTTCAGTGGGAGGGGACTGTATAACACTTGGTCACTGATTCGGCGTGCGTACACCAGTGGATTTCCGACACTTTAACTGGAAAAGCACGTGGGAACACGAGGGCAGTGGGCGAGTTGCTAGTCAGGCGACGGCTAGGAACCTTGCGATCGCTGGCGAAAGAATATGAACTGACCTTCGACGTGAAATTCGTGAAGTCCTTTCAGAACCACACAGATAGTCTCACCAGAGTGCCGCGCAGGTGGATGGATTTGCTCAAGGAAGGAAAAGGGCCGGTACTCGAGAGTTGCGCAATTGTGGGAAGACGACTGGATAAGGACCAGTTGGCTGACATCCATCATCAAAGTGGACATCCGAGTGCGAAGTTGACTTTATACTTTACCAGGTAGGTTGACACGCAAGTGTCCAAAGAAACGGCTAACTCCATTGTGAAAGCCTGCGAAACCTGTTGTTCGATCACTGCGGGCAGGTTTTCCATACAACATCAAATGTCAGTGCAGCTCTGTTGTAGATAGGTTCTTGCTGGTCTTCCAACCCTTGATCGTCAGTCTAAAGGGGTCCACAGGAGTACATCGCATATGACTTTATCATTACTTCACCTGCAGTATCCGCATGACTTGTTCGTTTAATTTATACGGTGTTCGATATGGGTGGTTGGTGGCTGGAAATATACTGTCTTATGGTATGTTGTCTCCAGGATGTGTTCAATAGCTCGTAGAATTATTGTTCAATTGCCTTCAAGGTTTTTCTCCATGGGCTTGGTCAGCATCTATGTGGTGCATCCATATCGCAGTATTGACACGACTGCTGCTTGAAAAATATGCGATTTATATTATTGGGTAGTTCTGACTTCCATTTGACGCCAAACGGTGCAGAAACAATAAATACTTAGTGTAAGCTATAGATTAGCTTTTATTCCAGTGGTAAAAGTCTAGCAGTTCAATTGGGAAAGATGCTTACTCTTTATGTGCGATTGGCGTTATTTACCGTTGACGGTCTGAATGAATAATTGCAATAATAAGAAATGAACATGAAAATGGAAAAAATGGTTGACAAATGCTTCATCAAATTATAAACATAACATTTCTACAGTTTTGTGGTATCCCCAATTATTTTTTCTCAGTTTGATGTTTTTCAGTCACATTTTATATTCAAGAATACCAGTTAACAATGCCTTATAAATGTTGTTTATACACTGTGAAATTTTCGGGAATAGAGACACGCAGTAATTGTTGTAGGTTCATGGAGAACGTCAAAAAATATAGGAGAGAAATTAGTATATGTTTTATACCGTTATGATATCATTAATTAGAATTTTATCAAGAAAACACATGGGAAGAGATTCACCGGTCCATGGGTATTACAAGGCTTGACTTGGTTTAGCTTCATGGCATATCAAACATTGTTGCTTATTTAATGCTAAATCCTATTTATTAACATATATCAAATATATATGATTTCGAATCACATTTTGTTGATAATATTTTTAAACAAGCCAAAGGTCATTCTTTTGAAATGGTTCCAAGTATTGCTTTATAGAACACGTATAATTCAATCAAACGTCAGTCATATGTTTAAATATACTTTCAGGTCTATTTCTAACAATTCAATCATTTGTTTGCACAGTTTTAATGTCAAACAGTTCTATTTGACCTATCGATAGGATTTGATCGGGTGCTACCACTCCGAGCCATAGCAGACTTGGGAGCAATGGCAATGAAGAAATTCCGCCAAGCTTCAAGGCTGGAGCCTTACCATCAGATTGTTTAATGATATATCCAGAATACTCGGTGTTGTGTTATCCCTTTGCAGATGCAGTCGGTGTATTCTACAGCTGCAGCAGACTTGGCTTGGATATTTCAAGCAATAGTCTAAAGATTTTCTTCATGAGATGACTTTCAAATTGGTATAAAGTGTAAAACTTCAAAGAGAAAAAAAATATCTTAATGACACAAAATAATGTTCTAAGGACAAATGAAGTCAAAGCAATATTTGATAATGTACCAGAAGAGAAAAAGTGTACGATATGCGGTGATAAATATGAAAGTTGATGATTTAATAATTAGATAGAGCGTAGTAGCTTAATAGGAAAAAAGTGAGTATATATGACTGGTTAGGGAAGACTATCCACCGCGAAATATGTAAAAAACGAGGATCATTAAAAAAGTTTCCAGACTTTTTGCGTATGGGTACGTTTATTGATAGTACATACATAAAACACTAGTTCCCTTCGAAGTAATCTCCTCCGGCTGCAATGCACTAGTTGTACCGTTCCAACAACTTCTGGAAGGCCCCATGGAAGTCCTCTTATGTGAGCGTGTCAATGACCTTTGTCACAGCCTATTTCATCTCATCTATTGTCTCATAAAGACCGCCTCTGAGCTTAAGGGAATAATCAGAAGTCATAGGGAGCAAGGTATGGACTATAAGGAGGCTGAGGAACTGACTTGATGCCAATCTTGGTCAAGTACTCTGTGACAAGGATGGAGTTGTGGACTGGTGTATTGTCCTGGTGGAAATGCCGCTGATCCGATTTGAAGACTGCTGGCCTCTTCCGACGGAATCTCTTCCTGGATTCCCTTAAAACCTCAAAATAGTAACCCTAACCCAAACCCTTTGGCCAATGAACTCTGGTGTATTGACTTCCTTACTCCATCCACACCTCTCAGCATCCCTCACAGACTCCATGCCATCGTTGAATATCTTATGCCACTCAAAAACGGATGCTCGATTCATGCAAGATGCTCCAAAAGTAGTCTGAAGCATTCCATGCGTTTCTGTGGCATTTTTTCCAAGTTTTAAAACATAATTTTATTGCATATCGTTCTTCTAAAGTGTCCTCACGTCCATATTGCGTTTTTGAAATTCACCAGCTGTGACAATCAGGCTTTAGTAGGGTGTATTCCAATTCCAGCTGTAGCTGTTGATTTGAATGTGAAATCATAAAAATTGTTCTGTCTTCTCATAACATGTATAGCAACAACATACTGAATTTTGAAGAGTCTTCGACAATTTTAAATGGCTGTACAAAAAAAGGCTGGAAATTTATTGAATACACCGCTTTTTAATATTTCACCATGTGGACAAATGGTTTCTGCACAAACCATATCATAGAAAATTAGACTCATAAAATCACGTGAGACTTTGTGATATAAACATACAACCAAGTCCCTGTAAAAGTAACATAACTTATGATATTGTGGATTTTTCTATTCGAGTAGACAATACAGTGAAACTGAAAGAAGGGGAAAAGTTAGACAAATACCGATATCTTGCCTGGGTGATGAACAATACGTAAACATGAAGATGATACTAATTGTAGTTGTTGCCAATGGACCAGTTCCCAAAAACAAAACAGACTGGGAGAATTGAAGACAAGAGGGAGACTCGAAATCGTCCGTACCAAATAAGTCATGGACTGCTGAAATGATTTATTGTCCATCCGTGGCGTGATAGCTAAAGTGCTGGACTGTGACATCCTAGTAAGCCAGCTCAAGCTCCAGCCTCGCTTATAAGTTCACTTTGAACTAATACCCTTGGGAAAAAAATGAACTCATCATCACTTTTCTTCAAGATAAATGATTTTGACTTTTAATAACGTACGATTTCTTATGTTCTTTAAACAAAGAAGCGAAGCAAAATAAGGACCGCAGTAAAAAAAATTGTACGTAACAAATGATTTGAAAACGTTCAAAAGACTTAAAGCAATCATTCTTTTGCAGGACTTTACTCAAAAATCTGCTATCATAGAAGTTTGAAAGCGCCCTTTTATCATGTGTTATACGGAACCACCCAAAATATAACAGTTACAAAGGATGATGTAGCGAGAAACCATTACAACCTCTTGGTTATGCAAAATAATTATTTTATATTAAACACATGTTTGATTGAAACACTTGAAACCATTTACTCGTGTCTGAGTAAACGAGATGTGGCTTCTTACGTGTGCTATATATAGAATGTGTTTACAAATCATATACATTTAATATCTATATGTAAACAAGATTTGGCAATAAATAACCCATAGTGGTTGATATGCCATAAAACACAACCAACCAAACAAACAAACAAAGAATGATGGATAGCGATTCTACCCACGAAAATTCCAAACCAGGGGTTGGGTGGGGCAATCAGTCTGTTGGTTTATCCGTTCATGGCACTCATTAACATCACATGTGTGATCTTGGAGCCAGACTGTCTGAGTATCAAATGTGTTTAATTACGGTGACTTCATTTTATTATATATCTGGTATTCTGGGAATATACATCAACTAGTTTTATCTTCACGTTTTCATAATTCATAAAAAACGGAGTGTTTTATGGCTTATATTTAGGCCATTGGCGGTTGGACCAGCAATGGCACGAGTATTCCTTGAATTGATTCTTTTAGATTGTGAAGTGATGATTGTATTTACACATATTTTGACTGTATGCTCGAGTTAAAAATTAGGAAAAGTAATCTTGTTTTTATTTCACTTTCTATTATTCATTTGGTAATATCGATGACAACATTAATCGTCATATGAAATACAAGTAGCAGGTCAATTTCAAATCTTGAACGAAGTTCTTTACGTCTAACTTCGTATTATGAAAGGTTTGAATGAACCTACTCTCTGCAATTGACATACATTATGGCCGATTAGATAAGAAGAATGATTCTGAATTAATAATCTGAGGAGCACTGGTTAGGGATTATTTGACTTAATCATTACCCATTATTCTGCTATGAGCTCATTCAAAAAGCATACATTTCTCTCGGTAACCTTTATCACTACACAGTTCTTTGAGTTGTCTACTTTCCACTGTTAAAATTCGGCAGAAATTACTAAGATAAAAAAAAAAAGAATTTCAAATGCTGATTTTTAAAGAATGCTGGCTGTTTCTAATTAGTTGAATATTGCAACACAAGCGTTTCTTATTCTGTCAATTGAATGAACGTTTGTGACTCTATTCGTATGCTGGGCGGGGAGATTTGAAATTTGTGGACTATCCGTAGTTGCATTCAATCCGCTCAGTCAATGAGACTATGAAAATAAGAAGAAATGGATAATGAACACGACGAGGTATCTCCTTCGATATTGGAGGGACAATGTTCCCTCTTTCTGCGTTGATAAAAACATTGAGTATATCACAAAGTGAGTATATATATATATATATATATATCGTTATTTCGTACTTTCCTCGGTGTTTTTTTTAGCTGAGGTCTGATATATATATATATATATATATATATATATATATATATATATATATACACTGGCCATTCAAAAGAAGGACAACCAGCTCGAACATATATACAGCAGCTCTGTGAGGACACGGGTTGTAGCTCTGAAGACCTGCCAGAGGCGATGAACGATAGGGAGAAGTGTCGAGAGAGGATCAGGGATATCTGTGCTGGCGGTATGGCATGATGATGAGGATATCCACCTTGGGTGTGTCCTATTTTTCCGGTCATCAATCACAAATTATTGACTAGATCAAGGAGTGCTAACTCAAGTGCGTCATAAACGGCATAGACGAGAGATTGAACAGTCAACTTCTCTGTCTTTCGGCTGCTGGCTTTACTCTCTTTTTTTTATAATTCAGTACAATTTGCTTATAATTTTATACTTTTCACACACACTTGTATGAATTTATGTGTTTATAACGAAAACACGAAAATAAATCTCATAAATTACTTTCTGAGCACTGTAAAATTGAGGAAACTACGAAGAAAGCAATCTCTAATTTGTGAGTAAAAAAAGTTGGCGATCTTGGTCGAAGGTAACTCGAAGGCTCCCTTTTTGATAGCTACTACACCTAGGTGTTTGGGAGAGCGCAACTCCATTCCTTGGATTGTTCTACTTTACCCTTGGCCCATACCTTATAGTGCTGAGTGCTAAGCAAGGCTTCATCAGGTATCATTTTTAATTCTTTGGCATGAATTGACCTGGAATTGAATCCCGGTATCCTGGACCATTGGAAACACTCACTCATTAGGCCAATGGCTGGTATAAAAGATACAATTTGGAAATAAAGGAACGAAATATCGTATAGCTAGTTTGTATTAGTTCTGTTTATACTAAGAATCATCATCAAAATATTTGAAAGCAACAAAGGAAGAAAACAATAGGAACATCTTCGATTGGATCTTATATATATATATATATATTTGTCAATCTTTGCTTTCTCGCCGAATTCACCTCAGAATCAAATTACTTCTACATTTTTTATCTCTTTCGAATACATTTTTCTTTTCTTTTTTTTTTTTTTGTTCTTGCGCTCTGTTTACAAGCTGGTAAAAAATAAGTAAAATTTTAGCATTACTCGGGTTTACACTTGTATCTCTGATCTTAGTCAGTGTCCACGTCTTTTGTTTGTCGCCGTGTCTTTCGTCTATCGTCGGCCGCCATCTTTACTGTTGCCATTTCATGTTGCCAATCTCTTTCTTTTTTCGTTGTCTTGATCGTTGCTGTAACTCCACCATCTTTTTTTTCCATTGCTGGCATGACGATAGAGTAGATTACATTTTGATATTCACAGATTTTTCTTGCGGCATATTTAATCTAACCGTAGGGGTTGACAAGCATCGTGGATATCAACTGATCTCCTCGAACAGACTTCGGCAACTGATTAACTATTCCAACTTTACTTAGAATTCTAGAACCCCTCGGTCACCTGACTAAGAATACCCAATCATGGACACGTTCTAAAATTGATCTCGAGGTCATCGTCTGTCAATCAAACTGACCTGACTTACGGTATATTTTCATCCGTTTGACGGTTCATAATTTATTTGAATTACCTACACCTCCTGTCAATAATAATTTTTAAAAATTTACTATGGTTTTGGGTTTGAATTCGCTACACTCAAAAATAAGATCTTATGATGGATTTTAGCAGATGATTATAATGATAGGACATAATTATAAAATTTTAAAAACATCTTTTTAACCAGACATTAAACATTTACCTTCAGATCTGAACTACATTATTTTTGATCAACCAAAATCCGAAAAGTATAGTTTTCAAAAGAATTTATCATATCAAAGTTAATGGTTTGAAACAACGTTTTCGTAAGGTTTTCGATTGTTTATTACCATTAAATAAGGCCTATCAGGACTGAAGTACGGTTGCTCTTCATCAAATTCAAGAAAAGACTTAGATGAAAAGCCAGAGAGAGAAACTGAACTGGGATCTTTTGTGATGCTCCGAACAAATCAGGGAAGCAGTACTCCACAAAACAATAACTATACGTCCTCCTACCTTCTATCACGGAAACCATTGTAGGAATCGAATAAGCCATGCTGGAGATTCCAGCAAAGCAAGGAAGAACTTACGGGTGAAGTTCTCTTGTGTACATACAAGATTTGGCAGACAGGCAAAATCTTCTTTTCCCTCATTGACAGCTATCAAAATAATCACTGGTGAATATTTATTCTACTTTTGTTATCTTTCTAGTTTTGGGGGGAATTCAGTGTTAAGTTTTGTTTTGTTTTATTTTGTTTTATTCTATCACATTAATAAAGTCCACTATATTTTTTTAAGTTCTAACAATTATTAATGAATTATTTTTCGTAGTGAATCCAAAATTTTCGTCTATTTCTTTTAAGTCGTCTTTTTTCTTTAAATTTCTGAAAAGTAAAGATAGCCGCCTAAATCTTTTTTTTTTAAATAGTTTCAAAGTTCTCAATAAATTTTACGAAACTGTTTTACTTATTAGACATGGATATATACATCACAAAAGGAATGTCGACGTTATAACGTTTCTGTTTTATTGAACTTTCATCAGGAATTTAAGATGATGAAACAAGTGTTGATAGAAAAACGATGGATGTTGCAAAAAAAAAAACAGGGGATGAAGAATACATACGAAGAAAGATAATGAAGCCATTTAATCATTGAATCCAAGTTCTTTTACGAAAAAAGTCATCATCATCATCATCATCATGTCGTGCCGCCAGCACGGATATCGATGACCATCTCTTGCCACTTCTCCTTATCATTCATCGCCTCCTGCAGTTCTTCAGGGTTACATCCTGTGTGTTCACATAGTTGCTGTAAGTAAGTTCGAGCTGGTCGTCCTGCTTTTGCACGGCCATATGTGGGTTTCCATTGGAGTACGTCACTTATGAGCTCGTCCTTGCTTCTCCAGCAGTGTCCCGCGTGTCTGGTTCGTCTAACTTGTATAGTTTTCTTGATGGGGGGCAAGTGTCCGTATAGTTGGTATCTCGTGGGGTGTTGTCGCCAGGACTTGTTCAATACTGCTCTCAGCATTCTTGTGTAATTTCCGTCTAGTTTCTTCTCCAGCCGTTTAGTTAGCGTCCATGTAGTGCATCCATATAGCAGTATCGACACAACCGCTGCCTGGAAGAAACTGCGTTTCATTTTATCGGTTAGGTCTGATTTCCATATGATCGAGAGCCTATCGATAGCCGTCCATGCCTTCGTCAGTCGTGTGTCAATGTCTTTCTCGGTTGATGAGACGCTACTTCCATGGTAGGTGAATTTGTCTACTAGTTTCAGAGAGGCTCCGTCTAGTGTGGCAATGTTGCCCGTTTGGTTGTAGCACATATATTCAGTTTTGTGTGCATTGACACGGAGACCAATGCCAGCTGTGGCTTGTTCCAAACTATGCAGTAGTGTCTCTGCTTGATTAGGAATATTCGCCAGTAACGCCAAGTCATCAGCGTAGTCGGCGTCCGTGATTGATTTTGCGGGGTATCTTATGTCAGCTCGAAGCCATTTTCTCTGATTTTGTCGATCGAAGTTCTAAGCACGTAGTCTAGACAGATGATAAAGAGGTACGGGGCTAGCATGTCTCCTTGTAGTACTCCTGCAACAATGTGGAAGTATTCCGTGTCTCCATCTGGTGAACGTACTTGCACTTTGGTGTTTCTGTAGAGAATCATTATCGCTGCTACGGTTTCTTTTGGTAGGCCGTATGCTAGTAGGATTTGCTCCATCTTCCCTCTGTGTATGGAATCGAAGGCCTTGGTAAAGTCGACAAATAGTAATGTCGCCTGAATGTTTTTTGCCCGAATGCCTTCAAGGATTCTTACGAAACCGCATAGAACCCAAAATAGACAACATCCTTAGGAAAAACCAAAATGGCTTCCGTAGAACTAGATCGAAAAAAGTAGCAAGGCAATACTGTTTGAATAAATAGACCCACGAAGAGATTCAACAGAATAATAATAATAATAATAATAATAATAATAATAATAATAATAATAAAAATAATAATAATAATAATTGCTTCCCTGAGTATTTAAAGGAGTATTCCTGCTTGTTGTTAAATCTTAAAATTAAGACTTATTGATAAAAACTGTGTTCCAGTAAAATAGGAGCTTAATCTAAATATGATTAAGATTTAATGGCAAACACATTTTCATTTAGAAAATAGTGATCTATGCTTTAAAACGCAGAACAATATCAATAGTTTAAGTTCAAATTCATTTAATAGGAACACAATAAAAACCACAGCTAAAAGTTTTACGTTCATGACATACTATTCAACATGTCTGAGAATTGTAAATTGAATCACCATGACAAGAAAACCCAGCAAAAAATTGTGCGCAACATATGGAACAACTGGACTGCTATTTCGTCCTTATTAGATCTTATCCGCAGTGTATACCGTGATATGGTGGTGGGGGATCAACTACGGGAAGAATGTGACTCATGGTTAAATTGTCAGCGGAGCAAAACCGCTTTGAAATCATGATGAAAAAAGAAGAGGCGAAAGCACAAAACACCGTCTTCGAGCGCTAATACAAAAGTTTATTCCCAACTACACCTCTTAGTTATCATCGGGAAGAGAGAAACAGAATAAGAAAAATAGTCGACTGGTTTAGCTACACAGAGTGAAATAAGACGTTGTGAGTAGAGAGCGAGTTGACACAGACCTATTGCTTTTCATCTTTTCTGTTAGAGTCATCGCACGTACTTGTTCACTTGATACAACTTCACTTTTCACAAGGAGAGTGAGACCCATCCAAAATGGGCACGTCAATTTTCGGATGTCTTCACATCG
>OY757930.1:14075632-14093132 GCA_963585895.1 Sepioteuthis lessoniana
TGTAGCCACAGACGTAGTTTTTAGCGATTCTGAGGTCAACATCTTTGGAGGATGGGAAGGATTGCATTTTATTCATTTCTTTGTTGTGTTTTGTTCATTCACAGCATTGCATAATTGACTGGGTATGTCGTTAGATTTCGTTGACTTTCAATGTCCACGAAAGCTGCAACTTTTCTGCCGTCATTTTTTTTTTCTGAAATTTATCTTCTTCCTGAGTAAACTCTCCATGTTTGATGTCTTCGTATCCAGTAATTATACATTGAGTAGTATTATACCAGATTTCATACCAAAGCATTGAGCACAGTCTGCCCTACTCTTGGTATAACTCTTTAAATCATGTTCACGCTGTCGTAATAATAGTTTCTGGATATCCATACTTTTAACCTAATCCTATAAAATACTTCATCAATTTAAAATGAAACTGAAAACAATGAGTATTTTCCACCGTATAATATGGTTATTTACATTTGATTTTAATTTCTTTTGGCTCATCACACTAAAAGAATCGATAAAATAATGCTCAAAGTTATTTAATAATAAAATAAATCTTTATATCAATCCTATAGTATTTTTTTTCCCTTTTTCATAGGTGTAATATATAAAATAAAAAAAAACAAACTAAAGAGACGTCATGAAACAAACATTTTATTTTAGACTTTTCCGTTATGTATTTTTTTTATTCAAAATAAAAACTCCAATAATTTCTTTGGAAAATATGTATAGAACTTCAGGGAGTTATCTTTAATCCAAAAAAATATCTGTGAGGTATGGATTGGATAAGGAAAACAAATTAATTAAAATAGGGTAATCCGGAGGGGATAAAAAAAGAAATCTTTAAGAGAAATTTCAGAATTATATCTCAAATTTTTCAAAGATTCATTATTTCCTAGGTTCTTATTCTGCCCTTTCGTTTATTTTCTCAGTCCAGGTTATTAATAGTTGTTTTTTTTTTTTTTTAAGAAGCGTTTCATAGTAACATTAAAAAAACATATACCCGATTTTATTGACTCTACTCACATGTTTTCTTTTTTTTTTTTTTTTTTAACAAAAACGTTCTTGGAAGATGCAAGAAAACAAAATATATATTATTATTTATAAAATAATTAATAAAATTGTTAATGATTCAATTATTAGTTGATATTTTGTAGCTGTTAATTTTTTTATCAGGCGTTTTAATGCATGTTTCCAATTAAATAACCATTCCCGACACTCAGACATGATCAGGATATGAGAAAAGCCGTCGTGAAAATAGACATGTATTACACCCAATTCGAAGTAAAGAGTTTGCGTCCATACACTGAATGTGGCGAATGATGCCGTGCGTTGCTCTGACGTGGATAAAAGTATTGCTGCGCATTTGTGGTATCTTTCAATAGAATGTCAACGAAATGTTTCAAATATTGTTTAGAATTGTGTTGGTTAATTTCATTCCAACTGGAAATCATTCTTTTATTTTTGCCGGTATTTAACATGTATGATATTATACTGTGTTCATAATCTTCGACATCATCTTGATATTCGCTAAAATAAATAGTCTTTCATGAACCAGGCATGTTTTTCTTCGCAAATTTAATTCGGTTTTGATTAATTTCAACACACATTGGCTTTTTTTCCACTTTGGAAAGTAACTTTGTGGGACACTCGAGAAAAACATATTTGCTAAATATAAGGGAGATGGATAAGAAAGTGGATTCTAAGTGTAATAATTAGTTCATACATATCCCGTGATGTTACGCACGCTGTGTTTCGAAATGTTAAATTAATCACTTCTTATATATAACAAAAGAAAAACCTGATGTGGGTGAAATGGGGACGAAACTCTTCACCCCTCTTAAACCACCTCCCACGCTTCCCTCCTGTGTCCAATCGGGTGCTATTAATTGGATCTGAAGAAGTCCTGAGCAATTTGGTGTAATTGGTTCATATCAATACCCATTGCAGGCTGGAAATATATTCATAATCCTGATGTGACCGATTTTTTTTCTTAAAGGTATATATATATATATATATATATATATATATATTTATATATCATGTTCATCATCATGTCGTGTCGCTAGCACGGATATCCCTGATCCTCTCTCGCCTCTTCTCCCTATCGTTCATCGCCTCTGGCAGGTCTTCAGGGCTACATCCCGTATCCTCACATAGCTGCTGAATGTATGTTCGAGCTGGTCGTCCTGCTTTTGCCCGGCCATATGTGTGGGTCCATAGGAGTACATCACTTATGAGCAGGTCCCTGCTTCTCCAGGAATGTCCTGCGTGTCTGGTTCATCTGACTTACATAGTTTTCATGATGGGAGGTAGGTGGCCGTTGGTCCCTAGTGGGGTGTTGCCGCCTGGACTTATTCAATATAACTCGCAACAATCTTGTGTAATTGCCGTCTAGCTTCTTCTCGAGCCGTTTAGTTGGCGTCCGGGTGGTGCATCCATACAGCAGTATCGATACGGCCGCTGCTTGGAAGAAACTGCGTTTCATTTTATCGGTCAGGTCTGATTTCCATATGATCGATAGCTTATCGATAGCTGTCCATGCATTAGTTAACCGCGTGTCGATGTATTTTTCGGTTGATGAGACGCTGCTTCCAAAGAGAACTAACAGCTGTTATTTAGAGTTAGGAGAGTTCATTCGTGCGTGGGTAAATTTCCATAACAATACCTAATTTAATATCAAATATTTGTTTGTATAAGATATAATATTAATCATCTTTTGCACACAGTTTAAATGTATTCGGGTATCGCTATATCAGTGTAACAGAAACTCAACCACCGACCTCTAGCTTCTTTAATTTAAAATAGGATTGGGTACTTGCTTTCTACAGCCTGACATGACCAGACGATTGATCGGACTGGGCTTTTCGAACGAACGTTTTCCCCAGTTAAGGCCAAAGTGAGAGTAAAATATCACTTCCATTTGACGAGTCGAGGAATGCTGGGCCACAAAAATCTCGTTCATAACAATTACACACAATTTTTTAAAAACTTTCTTCCGTGGGTCAGAAAATTTCAATAAAAAATCGGAATCGGAGGTTTGGATCAATTGCTTTTTCACGACAACGGATAATTTTGTAGGCCTGTAAATTGTCTCTTATCTAGAAAGTTGGAAAATGCTAATTATCCACAATGTTCTTCTTTAAATTACTACCTGTTCAGTATGTCTAAAGTGCTTCAGCTTGTGATTGAGAATCAATTATGACTTTTAGCCTGAAATTCAGCATCGAACAAGTGATTTTAAATTAAATATCTGTCCAAGATTTATTCGATATGAAAATGATCAATATATATATATAGTTAAATAAGTCGAATATTTAATGTCGCAACTTGTTTTTCCGCTGATGAAGTGGGATTATTAGCATGTACAAAACTATGTTGGAAATGAACAGGCACGAGAACTGATTTCTATTCGGTTTATTTAACGAAAAATAAACATTCGAGAGTTATTTAATCTCAAAATCATCATTGTAAAACATCAGTCGTCACACTATTCAGCCCAACTTATGTTATGTTTTGACATTTTGACCCGGCCAAAAATGCCATTAAAGGTCGTGCACCGGAAGGAAGTGACACATCCCGGTCGCTAGAAATCGGAAGAGGTTGCGTAGGCGGTGAGGCGTGTCTATATTACTGCGTGGGAGTTTGAAGGTAATATAAGGCTGACGAATTGAGGACAGTGGGAGATAGGCGAGAAGGAGGGCAAGCAGTACAGTGGAAGACGGAAGTAGACGCGATGTAGTAAGGAAAGCCAGCACACAGAAGAGTTTACTCCAGGGTCCGGTTGAGCAGCCATGAAGAACGAGGAAGACACAACGCTGACGGCCACAACTTCGGGGTCAAAATATTTCAGTAATGTTCGGTCCCCAGCTACCTCTCACACGCAAACTTTGAGTAACCCTTTTCGAAACCTTACAAATAAAGTGAGAGGTAAAATATTTTATAAAGAAGTCTTCCTGCGTCTTTCTGTGTGCGTCGTTTATTCCCGTGTCTTTATCATCGGGCGTCTTAATTATTATTGCATCGGTATGTATCCAGCATATATATGTATATTTCTGCATGAATCAGCAGATGACTATATAACACTTAACCCGACTGGAATTTGAACACACTTACTAAAATTCCGCATTCCAACACTGAAACCATTACGTTGGATACAAGTCCACCGGAAGAGTTTATGATCGATCGTAAATAGTTTCCATATTATAATGAAATGTGCGTAAAAGCATAAAATAATTGTAGAATTCAACATTGAACAAATTAATTGCAAGAATTAAAAGAAAATAATGTAAAATTCAAAACATGTCAATACAAAACCTACTTTTAAAAATCATTTATGTTTCAAATACAAATGATTTTTTGAATGCGATTGTTCGTCTTTTTTTTTCGATTCCTTTGTGCGATATGAAATAACACAATCCAGATGAATATTAATCATTAAAAGTATTTTCCCATTTATAATATATATATATATATATATATATATATATATATATATATATATATATATTAGAAAAATAATGCTAATCTGATATTTTTAGTTTTATATCATTTAAATAATGCTAGTAAAAGAGATGATCAAGTGGTTATGTAAGGTTTGATATATCAATGAGATAACATATTAAAAATGGTAAATATCATGTACGCTAATTATTATCACGTTACACTACCACAAATTATATATATATATATATATATATATATATATATATATATATATATATATATATATATACTGGCATGGTAGGTGAGAGAACTATTCAACATTTCCTTGATATGGAAATGTATATATATATATATATATATATATATATATATATACCAACCCCTTCGCTTGCTTAGGATATGACATAAGGTGAATTTTTAAGATGACTTTAACAGGTTTGAATTCAGCCTTTTCATTCTCGTAGACTAGTTGCCACAGCAGTGCTGAAGAACTCATCTGCCCTACTATTCATGCATAGCTGGAGGGAGAATAATTGGATTCATACCTTTCCCAAGGGTATTAGTGCGATGTGAAATGCAATCAGTCTCGTCTAGGATTTGAAATCGTGTTGCTGTGTCCATTTCCTACGACGATAACCATTACACCAATGGCACCCCCGATATATAAATATATATATATATATATATATATATATATATATATATATATATATATATATATATATATATATATATATATATATATATATATATATATATATATATATAATCTATTATCATACAATATCCGTATCCGACTAGTCTAATGTTTGCAATTTGTCTTATAATGGATGATACTTGACATTACTTGCAAAGAAGAGATGAAAAAACAATTATAAGATGTCATCTGCATAAATCATTCCTATGTGTATGTTTTTGTGTTTTTGCAAAGTGATTGAGTGATCTATGGTAGTTCCAAGTTATAACTAGAACGGTAGGCTTATTACTGGGGAAGGAGAGAGAGGAGAGAAAATTATAAGAAAACGCAGACAGAAAGTCTGTGGAACAGCAAACTGAGAAGTCGAGGAAAAGCACTCGTATTAGGTCAGCTAATGACAGTTGTATTACTATGGTAATTAAAAATGACTAGAAACACAATCGTACGTCCCAAATCTTTTGCGCATGTGCAGAACCACCGAAAATGGATATGTTCCTCCATCCAACACCAGGCGGAATTAAGAGAATGACTAGTGGTTGAAACTGAGCTGGAAGATGGACGTGATTGTGTAAACACAGTAAGTTGAAGCCTTGAAACGGAAAAGTGAAAACGGCCGTTGTTTGTGGTCCCCATTATGGGGTGAGCTCTGAAAAAGTGTCTCACTCTAGACGCGTAGCTATGGAGACGAAATCAGTGCACAAATACCTGAGAACAGTAACAGAAAATCCAAAAGAAAATTCAAGGTCCCTCTCTTCTGTCTTTTTCCTCATGACATATTGTTTCTCTTTGTCTAGATAACGCGGTCGACTCAGTTTTCATACTCTGTTTCTTTCTCCCCGACGACTAACTTAAAAGGTGTTTGCCAATAAACTTTTTTAGAGAACTAAAACAGAGTTTTGCGTTCTAGTCACCTTTTCCACGGTGAGGTTACAAGGGTGTGCGACTACCACGTAAGATATAGCGATACATGCACTAACCCATTCGTCACAACGTGGTACAGATATATATATATAATACCGGCTCATTAGCCTAGTAGGTTGAGTGTTCGCCACTGGTCTGGGAGACCTACGTTCAATCCCAGACTTTAAAAGTGGTACTTGATGCCTCCCTGCTTAACACTCAGCAATATAAGGTACGTATCAAGGTTAAAGAGGAGCCATCCAGGGAAAGGTGTAATGTCCTCTCCTACACCTCGGGGTAGTAGCTATAGAAAATGAAGTTTTCGGGTTGCCGTCGACTAAGGTCGCCAACTTATATATATATATATATATATATATATATATATATATATAATCCTGCTCCCGTTTTTAACTGGATAATCCTCTTGGGTAGGAGCTTAACTTAATCATAGACACAATGATATAGCAAAGTAAATCAAATGATGCAGTATAGTGGATGAGAAGTGATTTAAGTTGGGTCGACGGCATGCTTCATTATATGCTGAGCGGAAGAACCTCATAGATCAATGATCATGATCTAATTGATCAATTAGAAAACTACTTCTACTCCTCTTAAAAGGTTAGCATCAACTGATAAAAAAAGAAAGCGAATGTAATTCCGGCTTCTATGCAATTCGTACATTTTAACTGCATTTACTTTTATGACGGTAAACAAGGATTGCGTTCTGCTCAGAGGAAAAAATATAATTAAAATAAGAACTTCTAGCGTTGAGATATTAAACACAATAAACCGACTACCAGAGCCTATCGCATCTGTAGTGGTTTGGTTTGGTTTGGTTTCTTTGTTTAATGACATATCAACCTTTGTAGGTTATTTAATGCCAAATCCATTCTCCTGGAATAACAGCAGTGGTACTATTAATCCATAGCTGGGAGGATAAGGGGGTCCATACCTTTCCCAAGGGTATTTGCTTGAAAGTGAACATAATAGCGCGACTGGAGTACGAACTCGCTTACTACGATTCCGCAGTCCATCGCTTTAACCATTACACCACGATGGCACCCTCGCATCAGTAGTGACGCACAATATAACCATGATATATGTGCAAAATCATAGATATTGCCAACATCATAATCAAGACATGCTGACAGCACGAATCTCTCTCTCTCTCTCTCTCTCTCTCTCTCTCTCTTTTATCCATAGCTCCCAGCAGGTCTTCAGAACAACACTCTGTGTACGCACATAGCAAAATTAAATAAGTTCGACACTGACATTGAAATCTTTCAAGGAGATACATTAGCACGATATTTCTTAATAGTCTGCCTAGATTACGTACTTTTAATGTACATAAATCTAATAAGATAAATTGATTTCAAATTCATAAAACAAGAAGAAAATGATATCCTGCCAAAACTATGATAGACGCAGATTACTCAGATGATCTACAAATGCACCAGACAAATCAGAACCTCAGCTGCATGGCCTATATCAATCAACAGGAGTCATTGTGCTTCGTGAACACAAATAAAAAATAATACGTGTGTATTAAATAAAAGAGGCGTCTCACTTTTAAATAGTTGGCCTCTAAAATTATTAGACCAGTTCACATACCTCGGTAGCAATATCTCATCTGCTGAAAGTAATAACATAATTCTAGAGAAAGCATGGATTTCTATCTACAGGCAACAGTTTATATGAAATCTTATCTACCCGATGAAATAAAAAGAGATTTTTTTTCAAAGCAGTAGTCGTGTCCATACGAATAAACCAAATGGACGATAACAAAATGCATTGTAAAAGTTTGATGGGAATTATACGAAAATGCTGTGTGCTGTCTTGGACAAATTCTAAAGGTAACATTATACAAAACGGTAAATACACTGCCACCTGCCTCACATCTCACAAACGATTCAAGATTGACATGGTTGGGGGACATTGTCCCAGCGATTAGAGTGTTCGCCAATGGGTTCAATCCCAGGTCGAGTCATACCAAAGACTTTAAAAATGGTACTTGATACCACCTTGCTTAACACTCAGCATTATAAGGTACGGTTCAAGGGTAAAGTGGAGCAATCCTGGGAATGGAGTAGCGCCCTCCCCTACACCTTGGTGTAGTAGCTATCGAAAAGGGAGCCTTCGGGTCACCCTCGACTATGGTCGCTAACTTTACTTTTACGATGGAAGCAAAGTTGAATAATAATCGACATTTTATTGTGGACTACTACACATAGACATGCCTGCGTTGGCCAACCAGCAATGTAAGGAAAGAGGACACAGTCTAGAAAACCTATCAGTAGCAATGCATGATAGGGATTGATGGCCAGACAGAGTTAGGGAACTCTGCGTTGTCTGTGTGACATCATGTTGATAACATATATATCTCTATATGCTCATGTGTTTGTGTTGTGAGTCGAATACACTTGTTTACAATTATTTGTATTCAACAGAATCGTGTGCCAAAAAAAACCTATTCAAAAACAACAACACCAAATATGTATGAAAAATGATTGAACGCGATTGCCTAACATCTAGGTCTTAGATAATCTTTGATGATTTGCCATGCCTTTGAAATCAATCGATTCCCCAGTCAATCTGATTCGCGAGTCTATATCGCTTTTCAAACCGCTCTGATGTTAATAATGGAACTGTAACCTTTTTATGTTGCTCTCCTTTCAGTTTACAGACAAAAATCAGATAATTTACTATGTTGAAAATTAATTTATTTTCTTCACGGCGAAGTTTGTACATTACTGAAACATTGATACGCACAAAAAAAATACTCCCTTGGAAAAGCCAGTCTTCTGTATAGATATTAAGTTATTCGTTCAAATTCAGTATTCTATAACCATTCAGGGATGTCTGTTTTTGACTTGTACAACAGGTTTGCTTTCTGAAACTCCAGGCCCTTAACTCATTTTTTGCGAGGGTAAGAATAATGTAACACTAAATTCTGCATAGGTTAAGATGCCTTCCACAAAATGGCTCCTATGGGTATTACACTAAAATATATCAGATAGCCAACTTCATTTCTGGAGATCTGAGGCACGTATTGTTCTGCTTCATTGCCAATTGTCCCAGCTTTACTCAATATCTAATCTATGCGTCAAATAGATATGTTTTAAAAGTATCATTATTATTTGATATGAATAAATGAAAACGTATTATCTTCATGACGAATAGTTAAAGTTATAATCGTTGAAGATTTTATTGGTCATTTTCACAAACGTCTCCGTGACACCACGTCTCCTCATACTATTCATACTCTTCTAAATATTGGGGGTGTCCTCCTGGTGTAAAGGTTAAATCGTACTAGGCAAGTTCGAACTCCAGTCGCACTATTACGTTCAATTTCGGGCAAATACGCTTGGGAAAGGTATGAACTCTCTTATCCTCCCGGCTATGGGTTAAATATGTAGTACCAATACTGTTCTTCAAGGAGAATGGCTCTGACATTGTAAATAACCTACAAAGGTTGATATGCTATTAAACAAAGAAACAAAACCAAATATTCTAGCTTGTGATATCAGTGCCCTGATCCGGATTGTCTCTATTCTTTCTCAGATATGCAGTTTCATTTTTATGCCGTTGGGACTGTTTCAAGTTCAACAACTACAATTGATTTCACTGTCAACTTTATGTTAAACTGTTTTCTCAGCTCTCAGGTAAAATCCAGGTAGTTTTCAAACTTTTCACTTTCTTCTATTGTCAATCTCAGGTTCACTGAATCAAGAATATTTGTAAAGTAATGATTTTGTTCATTTTCTTGTTAATTAACTCAAGGTCTGGCTTGCCTAGTCGGCTGGGGCTGTAGAATACACTGACAGCATCTCTGCAGAGGAGTAGGACTCCCCATTAGTGTCCTGATTATGAAACTAAGCAGTAAGATGGTGTAGTCCCATTTAAGCTGGGGCTTTGGGGGATACGGAGCACCCCGTCATTGCCATTGCTTCCAGGTCCCCTCTAGCCCAGCGTGATAGCACCTGACAGGGCCCTATCTATGGGTTAAATAGGACTCTGAATTGTTTAAATAAATGAATAGCTTGAAATGGTAATGTTTTTTAGAATCAAACCGTATTTATATTTAAACTCCGAGCTTATGCTAAACTGAATTAATTTAAATAGAACTGTTTTTGACATTGAAACTGTATTCACACTAAACTGAATTGTTATATATAACTGCTTGAATAGTTTGAAATAGAAATGTTATGACAATTAAACTGTGTACTCATGTTAAACTGAATTGTTTACATAAAAATGGGTTTGGCGTTAAATAACCTACGAAGGTTGATATGTCATAAAACCCAACAAACCAAACCAACCAATCAAGGTCAGGTATCCAGGTCGGTATTAGATATTATTTGTATCTCAAAGTCCTAGATAATAAAATGCATCACAATTTTGGACAAATTCTGGTTTGTTCATACACTATTTGTCAGCATGCCCAAACTTTTGCACAATTCGCAACGAATCCCTTTTCCAATTAATTCGTTCCTACACTTGTACTCCATTAGCGCCATTTTGTGGCATTAGCTTAGTATATTATTAAACGTCTTATCCCCTCCGTCTTCACATAAACTACCCTTGCTATTCTGTTACGCATTATCGATTTTCGTTTTTATGCGATTGTTCCTTATGGTGTTTTTTTTTTGTTGCAATTAAATGACATTCAGTTTTCTTCTTGAGGTTTCCACTACGTTGTCTTGTTTTGGTCATCTCATGTGTGATGACGCCAGTTTGTCGTTTGAAGTATCCATACAGTTTTATATTATTATTATTTACATTAGTTTTAGTAGTAATAGTGGTGATGATGGTAGTAGTATAATTGTTAAATTACATTTGAAGCCATTTTATATTAACTTCGATATCCATCTACTTTGGACTCACACTGGATAAACTGGAATAATTGGATACAGTAAGTAGACTGAGATCCTATGGCTTTTGATATATTTTACTATATATTTAGAAATAGAGTCGACTATTTTATCTTAAACAAATATTATCCTACACCTCCGTTACGAGCAGGATGTTAGATATGGTCAATTTGTTTAGTGAGGTACAACTAGTTTGAAATTAAAATGTTCTTTCAAGTAGACTCGTTGCCTCACACAAGGTAAAACCCTCAGATTAAGCTACTATTTACCCATAGCTGAGGAGAAAATGATGAATTCATGTCTTTCCCGAGGAAATCAGCGTAAAATGGAAACCAAAGAGCCTCGTCTAGGATTTGAACTCGGATGTTTTATTCCATTATCATCTACGAAACTCGTGGCTCTAACCGCTATCTAAACTACAGTAAACAAATGTTTTTAGACCAGTGCAATCCAGCCTGAATCTTCTATCAGTTTAAGTATAAAACCTTATCTTTCGAATTCAGTTATATCATCAAAATGTCTTCTTCTTCTTCTTCTTCTTCTTCTTCTTCTTCTTCTTCTTCTTCTTCTTCTTCTTCTTCTTCTTCTTCTTCTTCTTCTTCTTTACCATTTTTTTCTTTATCTGGCAACAATTATTCTTCAGACCCTTTAAGTATCTTAATACACACTCATGCAAATCTTGACATTCCTACTACTAAGCTTTCTTGCTATATCCTTATTTCGTGTGACTTCTTCTCCTCATGCCGTCTCTCTTTTTTTTAAATTATTTCATGCCTTATTCTTTTCCTTCTCTTGTTTTTCCTTCCTTTCAATACATCCGTCCAAGCCAATCATTCTTTAATTCTGCTCGATGACTCTCAAGTAGTCTCTATCGTGTCTCTATCACCGAGTACACTCCTTCATTCTTTGTCATCCAATCGACTGTGCCATTGATTTCCGACTCGTCTCGTAAAATCCGCTCCTAGCCTATCCGGCCAAACAGCAACTAACTGCTTCTTTTCAGAATGAACGCCAGAGATCACTGCAAGTTAACCAGAAAGCAACTTTTAAGTATCTACTCTACAATGATCTTACATGTAATAGTCAGTGATATTCTTGCTGTTATAATTAATAGAGTAATTCTAACATTAGCGAGAAAAATCAGGGGAAAATTATAGCCGGCGGCACGATAAAACTGAGCAACTAGTCAGTCACAATTCTGGCAAAACAACTAACCTCTATGCTTCCGTATATATGTGTGTGAGTATGTAGGTGGTTGACACGTCTGATTTGTGTTCGTGTGATCGTATGTAGAACACAATGTTACTGAGTCGTGTCTCATCCTATTTCGTTTCATGTTTTCATACGGAAATAATGTCAACTTTCACTTTCACTCTCATTTTCAAGTTTTATATTACTGGTTTACGCCTCGCATTTTTTGTTCGTTGTATTCTTAAATACTGTGTTCTGCTTAAGTATATTCATACATACTTTTCACTTACAAATCTTTATTCTATATGTCAATGTTCAAGGAGTTATAACTATGATTGGATATATATATATATATATATATATATATATATATATATATATATATATATATATATACATTATAAGAGTGTTGGGTGTCACTAAATCACTTTGTGGGTACGAGTCGAGACAAGTGCAATATAATATCCTGAGTGCTCATTATCTAGGATACAACTATTATATAATAATAATAATAATAATAATAATAATAATAATAATAATAATATATATATATATATATATATATATATATATATATATATATATAATTCAAGGAATATTGTCTGCAATCCTGGGTTTCATGGAATGTTATGTCAAAAACTCCATGAAACCCAGGGTTGCAGACAATGCTCAATGAATTGCATATATATACACACACATATATATATATATATGATTTTCTAAAATCATATTAAAGATTTCCTTCTTGAAAACAAAATCTTTGTAAATAATATCTAATCAGTTATTGATTTTATTTTATGTTTATTTTATTTGAATCTGATAACATATTACCTAAACCCTTACCACACGTGTTTTCAAAGCTTTTCTTTCTTAATTAACCCACATATAGTAAATAGTGTCCATCACTTAACACTTAAAACTCAATGTCATTTCTTTCATTAATTTTTTTCTCTCTAGTCCGTCCATTTTTCTGTTAAGTTTGGTTTTTGTTGACTAATTTTATCATTTAGTCTCCATGCCTATTCTATTCCATTACAATAATATTTATTATTTGTTCATGTTTGAGTGAAAACTTGCTGATTTACTTCTATCTTAATTTGTTTTAGTCAGCTTTATTTATATAATATTTGATTTGTGAGTTTTTTTAAAGATTTCCGCCATCTGTAGATTCTCCTTCCTAAGAGTTTCATTAAGTAGTTTTTATGGGTATTTATTTTTGGTAGTTTATATCCTTCTTTCTTAATCTTTTTTTCTATAATTTCATTAATGTTGAATTTATTTTTAAATTAATTTATTTTCAATCTTAAAGGAAATAATTTTTTCAGCTTGAGAAAGAAACATGAAAACAAAGAAATAAAGATGGAAAAGAAAATAGAAATGTGTAGAAAAAAGAAAAGAAATAACAATTAGAATAGGAACAAGCATATGAACAAGCATGTCAATGAGAAAGAAAGAAAGAAACAAACAAAGAAACAAAGATAGAAACAAAGAAACAAAAAATAAATAAATAAACAACGAAATAAACAAAGAAACAAAAAAAACAAACAAACAAGAAACAAAGAAATAAACATGGGAAAGAAAATAAATATTAGTAGAATAAAAAAAGAAAAAAAATAACAATTAGAATCTGAACAAGCTTATAAACAAACGAGAAACAAAGAAACAAAGAAAGAAACAAAGATAGAAACAAAGAAACAAAGAGACAAATAAACAAAAAAAAAACGAAGAAAAAAAGAAACAAAATACAAACAAAGAAATAAAGATGGAAAAGAAAACAGAAATTAGTAAAATAACAAAAGAAAAAAAACAATGAAAATATGAACAAGCATATAAACAAACGTGTCAATGAGAAAGAAAGAAGGAAACAAACAAAGAAACAAAAAAAGAAACAAACAAAGATAGAAAGGAAGGAACAAACAAACAAACAAACAAACAGAGAAACAAAGAAACAAAGAGACAAAGAAAAAAACAAAGAAACAAAGAAACAAGGAGACAAAGACAAAAACAAAGAAACAAATAAACAAAGAAAAAAACAAAAAAAACAAAGAAAGAGACAAAGAAAAAAACAAAGAAACAAAGAAACAAAGAGACAAAAAAAAGAAACAAAGAAAGACAGAAAGATGTAAAAGAAAATAGAAATAATAATAATAATAATAATAATAATAATAATAATAATAATAATAATAATAATAAAAATTAAAATATGAACAAGCATACGAACAAACGAGTCAATGAAAAAGAAACAAAGGAACAAAGAAAAAAACTAACAAACAAAGAAACAAACAAACAAACAAACAATGAAAGAAATGAAGAAAGAAACAAAGAAAGTAAGAAAGGAAGAAAGACAGAAAGAAAGAAAGAACGTTGTGTGGCCAGAAAATAGAACCAGGCCAATAAAGAAATTAGCAAATAAAAAAAAGGATGACGGGAAAATGAAAATCGACCAATGAAAAAAGAAGGAAAAAATACAGAAATATGAAATTTAACACAAGAAATAGATAGCATAAAATCAATTGGAAAATTTTGCAAAACAAGTAACAAAAGAATATAAAAAAATATAACCGAAAGGAAAAAAAGTTAAAAAAGAAAACTCTTTTTTTTTCCAACTCGTTTTCTTTCTTTCGAAATATTTTCTTATCTCTTCCTTCTTTTCTACTTTCATCGTTCCATTCTTTGAAATGATCAATAATCTTTTGTTCATATATTTGCTCTCATATCTGAAGTCATCAATTTTCTTATATTTTTTCTTTATCGATTTTTACTTTATTTCTGATTTCTTAAGTTCTTATAAATATATATTTTTTATAACTTCACCATTCGTAGTTCAAGATATTTCAAGATCTCTCTAATTTCTCATAGCCTAATACACTAAGTATCTTATCAATGATGTGACTTCTAATCCATCTTCAACAAAATACTGTATCATTTTTTATTGTTTGGCTTTCTTTTTAAATCCTTCAGTATCTGATTTACACCATTGTAATTTTTTTCAATTGGATGAAAACTCTTGTTCAACTAAATATTTTCTTAAATATGTAGCTACTTCATATTCTTGATCCAGTGAATTAATAACTACAAAAAAGTCATTACTTATCAGAGTCAGCAAACACGGAGGCGTGCTTATCATAACGGTTATCTACTTGAGAAATGAAGTCGGAGATGCGAATTCAAGTCGTTGAAAAAAAATTCTCATCACGCTAAAGCGTTTGGGAAAAACATGAATCTATCTGTTCCAGTCCCCTAAACTATAGAAGAATAGTAGAGAAGACTAGGTTCTTTAGTCTTGATAAGGTAAACAATCTAAAAAAAAGGGTGATATTGTATGTACCTAGCTTAAAAATTAATTTGTGCGGCCTTCTAGACGTTACAGAGGATTTGGGCAAATACATACTTACAAAACTCATACCAGTGTATCACATTGTGGGTTTGACTAGGTGTGATTGTGTTTCATGGCATATCAACCATTACAGGGCATTTAATGCAAAATCAGATATATATATATAACAGACTGAGCAAATTTTTCTCATACAGTTAAGTAGTTTCACTTATTTCTATCTAATACGAATACACAGTTAAATGTATAAAAACAAGTCTTTTACACACAATTCAATTTAGCATAAGTACAGTCTCTTGCTTACACACAGTCATTTGTTGAAATACAGTTTTTGATAACCCAATTATTTGGAAAAACAGTTCAATTTCCAACAATTCATTTCACAATGAGTACACAATTTTTTTTTGTATACACATGAATTTAAAATCAGTTTTGTCCCAAGACAACTGAGTTTAGCATAAGTACAGAGATAGAATACCAAAAATTCTATTTAAACCAGAGATTGAACCCTATCAGGTGCTACCACTGTGGGCAAGAGTGGGCCAGGAAGCGATGACAAACAAGGGCTATTCTGCATTCCTCAAGTCTCCAGCATTACTGAGACCTCACCGTCAGATTGTTTAGTGTCATATCCAGGACTCACATTGGGGTAGTCTCACTGCTGTGCAGAGATGCAGGGTGTATTATGCAGCCCCAGCTGACTGGACAACGGTGGGTTTTATTTGGTTTCTTTGTTTAAGGGTATATCCCCTTTGGGATGCTATTACCTGTGCAAGAGTTTATGAAATCACAGGAGATAAGCAGCTTGAAAATGTCCTAATATTAATATAATGATATACTGCACAATAATGATCAAAATTATTATCAGTAACAAACAGAGAATGGATTCAACGTGCGAAGCGGGAACAAATGAAATACCCATCACAAAGAAGTTTAAAACCATAAAATTCTAATCGGCTAAATTTTTTTTTTTTTTTTTACAATGAAAGAAAGAAAATATTTTTAAGAAATTATTTGGATTTTTCATCCTACAAAGTTTTCGTGACAAGTCAAATATTTTTTCAGTGAATTCTCAAAGAAATTTTAAAAGAAGCGCGAAAGCACCGATTGGTCAATAAATACAAACATACAGATGCAAAAATCTCAGCTTCTCAAGCAAATTTTTTGCACAAAAATAAGCACTTTTTTTTTAGAATGGGAATCAGTTTATTTCCCATCCTCGCTTGCATGTTGCGAACGATTTCCAGTTGAAGAAAGAAAAGGAGAACATGAGGAACAGGAGACTTACATTAGATAGATCAGTTAGAATGAAGTGAGGAGGAAAAATGCATTCATATAAGGGATTGACAAAAAATAGACCTAACATTTGAATCCAGCAAACGTGAAAATAGTTAACAAAGACATAAACTTTAAAACAAGAACCATGAAGTGGCCGTGGTGTAATCGTTATCGTCGTAGGAAATGGACACGGCGACACGAGTTCAAATCCTGGACGAGACTGATTGCATTTCACATAGCACTAATACCCTTGGGAAAGGTATGAATCCAATTATTCTCCCTCCATGGGTAAATAGTAGGGCAGACTATGTTCTTCAGCCTTGGCGAGGCAACTAGTCTAGGAGAAGGAAAAATCTGAATTGAAACCTGGTAAACTCCGCTTAAAAATAGAACTTGTGTCATATCCTGCCCGAGCGGAGGGGTTGGGTAACTATGATAACAAGAACCATGAAAAACTGAAAAAGTATTCAATTGGAGGAGTAGAAACGAAAAATCCAATGGTGCATCTTCAAGGAACCCACACTTTTACCATTACAATTAGTTGTATCAATGATGCTACTTGATAACATAATTATGAAATCCAATGATGGCTCATAATTAACAAAATCATAAGAAACGATGAATTACGCAATGTATTTAGACGACATCAAGCTATTTGCAAAAAAATTAAAAAAGTAACTACTTTCATACACACAATAAGAATATATAGCCAGGATATAGGGGTGCACCTTGTGCCATGTTCATAAGGAAAAGTGAAAAAAGAAAAACAATGGGAATATAGGATGGAAAAAT
>OY757930.1:14098132-14100632 GCA_963585895.1 Sepioteuthis lessoniana
TAAATATTACCACTCGAACAAATGGTGTATGCGCAACCCAGCATCTGTCCTAGAGGATGACACACACAAATCTTACCTAATCTCGGCCAGAAAAGAAAACCTTATTGTAATCGCCGAAAAAAAAAGTGAACTTACAAAATTGTGGACTTTGCTGACCCGGCTGACCACAGAATAAAACTGAAAGAAAGTGAAAAGAAGGATAAGTACCGCGACCTTCCTGGGGAATTTTAAAAATACGGAACATGAAGCTGATGATTATACCAATCATGATTGGTGCATTCGGCACAGTAACCAAATGACTCTTAAAGGGACTGGACGACTTGGACGTTGGAAGACGAGAGGAGATAATCCAGACTACAGCACTGTTGACAACGGCCAGAATATTGAAAAGAGTCCTGGAGACATGAAGAGACTTGCTATCACTCAAACACCAGTGAAAAACCATGAGATAACACTAATGTGAAAAACTCTAATAATAATAATAATATAGATAAATATAGAGACTGAACGTTAACTCTCTAAAAAGTTTTTCATGCCAGCGTTTGTCCATGATTCTCACTGGAGTTGGAGTGACAGCTAGTCTCCGCAACTCCTTAGGACTCTTTTCCGTATTCTGGCTGATCTTTATAATGCTGTCATGTGAATGATCTCAACTGGTCCTCTAATATCTAAGCCTTCTAGTCCCATTACTAATCCATTGGGGATTGATTCAAATGCACCGATTTCAATGGGTATGAACCGTCACGTTCAGGTTCCAAGTTTTTTGGATTTTTTTAGTTCGTTAGCAAGGTCAAGGTACTGACCTCTCTTTTCACCTTCCTTCAATTTAACTCTGTGTTATCTGTTTTTTGACTTTCACAAGGTCTGGTCTTCTGGCCGAGATTTGGTGATCCGTTTGTATATCAAAATCTATCTATCTATCTATCTATTTTATTTTACTCATTAGAGTTTTTCACATCAGCTAACGCTGATGGTTTTTCAATTGACTTTGAGTGACAGCAAGTTTCCTCATGTCTCCAGGACGCGTCTAAGGATTCTGGCCGTTCTTAGCAATGCTGTCATTTTGATAGTCTCTACCCGTCCGCCAACTTCCAAGTCCTTCAGGCCTTTTAATAATCCTTTAGTTATTGTACCTAAGGCACCAATCACAATTGGCACAATCGTTACTTTCATGTTCCACAGCTTTTTCAATTCTCTAGCAAGGTCGAGGTACTTATCCTTCTTTTCACTTTCCTTCAGATTTATTCTGTGGTCCGCCAGGACAGCAAAGTCGACAATTTTGCAGATTCTCTTTTTTTTTTTTTTTGTTAATTATTATGAGGTCTGGTCTTCTGGCGGGATTATGTGATCCGTTTGTATATTAAAGTCCCGTAGGAGTTTATTATCATTATTATCATTATTATTATTAAACACCTTGTGAGTTTTTCACACCAGTTTTGGCTGGTGAGCTTTCACTAAAGTATGAGTGGCTGTAGGTCTGGTCAGGTCTCAATGACTTAGTATTCTGGCCAATACTCTTGTTGTGATAGTCTCGATTCCTCCTCCCATTTCAACTCTTCCAGCCCCCTATACTCAACATATATCTATTGATTAAACGAGAAAAACGGTGTAAACTAAGCCAAACTTCCTTGAATGTTACGAATACTACCCTACACAAAAGTATATAACGATATACTAACCTGATTGGAGTCCCTTCGTGTTATAATCGTTTTGACAAAAACCCTTCCAGTGAACAAGTGATGATGATCTTGTTTACTTCTTTTACAATCTTACATGGACAAGTGATCTACCATTGATATTGAACACACTTTGTTTATAGATAAAGGAGACTAATGAAACGCAGTTTCTTCCTGGAAGCTGTCGTATCGATACTGCTGTATGGATGCACTACATGGACGCTAACAAAACAGCTGGAGACGGCAATTACACAAGAATGCTGCGAGCAATCTTGAACAAGTCCTGGCAGCAACACCCCACAAGACACCATCTATACGGCCACCTGTTTCCTATCACGAAAACTATCCAAGCTAGACGAACCAGACATGCAGGACACTGCTGGAGAAGCAGGGTCGAGCTTATAAGTGATGTACTCTTATGGACCCCCACATATGGTCGCACAAAAGCATGACGACAAGCACGAACATACATTCAGCAACTATGTGAGGATACGGGATGTAGCCCTGAAGACCTGCCAGAAGCGATGAACGATAGGGTAAAGTGGCGAGAGAGGGTCAGGGATATCCATGCCACCAGCACGACATGATGATGATGAAAGCATATTATCAACTTACATATATATATATATATAGGTATATATATGTGTGTGTGTGTGTGTGTGTGTGTGTGTGTGTGTGTGTGCAAATTCATGCGCAGGCATACTTATATGTATATATACAAAAACAATAATCAGTAAAACTCTTTAGTGACAAGTCATTACCTGTAGATTTCAAATCACAGTACCACAAAAAAATTGACGACCAAAATTATACTAATACAGTGA
>OY757930.1:14105632-14108132 GCA_963585895.1 Sepioteuthis lessoniana
TCAATTTTTAAGCGGAGTTTAACACGTTTGAATTCAGAGTTTTCCTTCTCCTAGACTAGTTGCCTCGCCAAGGCTGAAGAACCTAGTCTGCCCTACTATTTACCCATAGCTGGAGGGAGAATAATTGGATTCATACCTTTCCCAAGGGTATTAGTGCTATGTGAAATGCAATCAGTCACGTCCAGGATTTGAACTCATGTCGCCGTGTCTATTTACCCAAACTCTCTGTTTGATAGAAAGTAAATTTGTTAAGCAGAGAGTTGCTGGGATGTAATCAGTTTTCTTTCTCGTTTATTGATTGCGAAACCAAGCCTTAAGATCCCAGTTTGCCCAACTATTTAGCTAGGTCAACTATTGTAAGTTATTTAATACTAAATCCATTCTTATACATAAAAACAGTTCTATTTACAACAATTTAGCATGAATATTGTATTTGCTTACTCATTTAAACGTAAAAACTGTTCCATTTTAAACAATTCTGTCTAGCAGGTCAACAAAGATAAATTGTTCAAAATATTTCTTTGAACCCGTAACAATTCAATTAAGCATCATTCATATGTTTGCACACAGTTAAAATATCAAACAGTTCAATTTCAAACAATTTAGTTTAACTTTAGTACGTTTTTTTTTGTTTACGGAAAGTTAAATGTAAAAACAGTTAATTCTAAAGAGTTCCGGTTAGCATAATTTCACAGTTTATTTTTATTTGACTCATAGATAGGACCCTAAAAGGCGCTACCACTCCAGGCTAGATTGGACCTGGGAGCGATAGCAGTGAAGTAGTAGTCGACATTCCCCAAAGCTTGACCATTACTATAGCCTCACCATCGGATTTTTTCATTTCATACCGAAGACAAACATTGCAAAAATCTTAGTCCACCGCAGAGATGTAGTCAGCGCTTTCAGCAGCCCCAGCCGACCGTGCCACCAGACACACGATGGTTGAGTTTTACCCCTCTGTAGAGATGCTGTCAGTGTTATCTGCCGTCTCAGCCCACTGGGCCACAGCACTCTCGTTGGGGGAGTCATACTGCAAATGAATTCTGTGTGTTCTGCAAATGAATCAGCGCAAAGTTAAACTCAAAAAGTTTCGTCGAAAATTTTAACTCGGGTAAAAAAATTCCTTTTTCAACGACGAAAATCATTTCGCCAAGTAAGATTAATTGCAATGAAATGCAGCTCCACAACACTTAGACCTCAAGAACTGCAACCTCACCATCATGTGTGGCTTTTTGTCACACCCAAGACACAGCTTTTTAGGGGGAGTGGTGTCAAGCCGTCTGCAGATGATGCGGTTTAGCATAGTCTTAGCCTTACTTTCAGGACGGTTTTATGTCGAGTCTCATATTATATTTTCTATCATTTTCTCAAAACTTATACGACTCTTATTGATGACATTTTCATTTCAAGCTTTCTTTTCCCAATCAAATGTTTCAATTCCTTTCCAGTCTTTCTTTCCATTATCTATTTCTTTACATCTAAACTACTTTCATCCTGATCTGTGGAGATTTTCCTCTTCGACTGGCCTTCTTCTCGTCCACATCCCTGTTTGATCTCTTGACATACATCACTCTTTCTTATCTCTTTTAGAAACTTTTTCTCGCTAAATCACTCAATACCTCTCCGCCCACTATTTTCCTACACACCTTTCTATGTCGTTTCGTTTGTTTGTTTGTTTGTCAGTTTGTTTGTTTTTTATATCTCTTTACTCGCCACTTTCGTCTTTCTCTTAAATCGCCACCGTTTTCCCCGATTTATCACCCATTTCTTTTCCGCTCCTAAATCCTTTCTTCCTTTCTCAATTTTTCACTACTGTTTATTCCCTTTCACGCGGCATTCTTAACTCCCACCCCCATTCTTTTCTCAGAAAAGTTTTCCTCGGCAAATCCTTCCTCCTTTTTTTTTTTATATCTTCACTTATCCGTCTTAGTTTTTCTCCTCTCACTCCGCCCAGTTCACTTAATTCCCTGCCTCTTCCAACCGCCAGAATTTCACTTCCTCTCAACAGACTTTCCTCTTCTCGATTTTCTATTTATTTTATTGATTAATTCACGCAACGAAGTATAACAGTAAAACGGATCAGGCCTCTCCTGACTGAGAATAGCAGACGCTTTTAAAGCTTGAGTATTGGCTGGGTCCATTAACCAAGGTGTGCTCTAAATGTTCAGAAGTCGCTTTTAATGTGCGGATATACCAACTTGTTTTTCCCCCACATCCTCCATTTCTTCTTCTGTTGTTCTTGGCGCATCTTTTAAAATCGGTAACACAATAAGAGAACGAAGACAAAAAATAAATAAATAGAAATAAAAATACCCCTATATATATATATATATAATAAAAAATTCAAAACCCATAACAATGAATGGAAACAGAAGGCGTGGGAAATAAATTGTACATGATAAGCCAAGACATCTGTGGCGTTTGTCAATAGCGACTTCTTGTTTTAGGAGAATCTCAACGTGTATACAAGTGGTAAACAAATAAAATCACGATCCGATAT
>OY757930.1:14113132-14153132 GCA_963585895.1 Sepioteuthis lessoniana
CCACGTTACACAACTGCTACTAGAAGAATCCGATGATATTTATGTTTTTCACTTGGAATTATCATATTAAACATGTAACATTTTATATTCAACACGTTCAGTCGGTAGGGCTCAAATATACTGAGCGTATTCCCAAAATGGGTAAATCTGTGTATCTCAAGGGAAACTGCATCGGACGATCAGGCTGGTGTCCTGGAGTCCTAGTTTAGTTTGATTTTGTTTTGTTTCATGGAATATCAAACATTGTTGGTTATTCAATGCTGAATACATTTTTATACATATAAATAGTTCTATTTAAAACAATTCGGTTTTACATAAATACAATGTTTAGTCCTATTTACGCATGGATAGGTCTCTATAAGATGCTACCATTCCGGCACAGTATGAACCAACGGCAGTAAAGTGTTAAAAGTGGAGGTGCCCGTGGTGTAATGGTTATCGTCGCAGGAAATGGACACAGCGATACGAGTTCAATTCCTCGACGAGACTGATTGCATTTCACATAGCACTAATACCCATGGGAAAGGTACGAATCCAATTATTCCCCTCCAGCTATGAGTAAATAGTAGGGCAGACAAGTTTCTTAAGATTTGGTAAGGCAACTAGTCTAGGAGAAGAAAACTCTGAATTCAAACCTGTTAAACTCCGCTTCAAAAATTGACCTTGTGTCATATCCTGCCCGATGCAGAGGGATGGTAAATAAGGTAAAGTGTTAATCCACATTCCTCAAAGCTCCATCATTACTGGAACCTCACCATCAGATTGTTTTGCAGTTATAATCAGGGCACTAGTTGGGGGTGTCTTACACCTCTGCAGAGACGAAGTCAGTGTATTTTGCAGCCCAAGCCAACTGGGCCACTGGAGACCTGTGGGATACCCCTTTATTCCCCTAAATTCAACATCCACTCTACCCCTTAGTGATACTATAAGTGAGAATCATGTTTGAACTTTTTTCTTATTTCGAAAGAACTGTAAGCAAAAAAAAAAAAAGAAAATCTTACCTCGAGGCATAAGATCATTCAACCCTAACTGACATCGCGAAAAAATCAAGCAATCAACCATAAACTATTTTCATGACCAATTCTTGTGGTGAGATGTAATTCTTTATCTATGATCCCATAGGCAAATAAAGTTAATTTAAATGAATTCTTATTTTCCAATTTTAAATTTTATTTTGAATAAATCTAAGTTGGCAACTGAATTAGTTTCCTCCATATAAAGATATCCCATACATTAATATTAGCATAATTTCCTTTTCATTTGAACGTACGATGTTAATTCTCAATTTTTAACTAGTATTCCATCACTAAAAGTTATAAATTTACTAAGCCCCAATGCAGTATACGACACAATGTCATTTTTAAGAGGAGTAAATATGTTTGTAAGTCAAAGTTACCATTCTCCTTAAACTGTTTAACAAACCAAGGCTAAATAACTCAGCGTGATCTACTAATTCCCCATATCTATAGGGTATGGAGACTGATGCCTTTCCCAGGGACATTAGCACGATGGGAAAAGCAGATATCCTTTTCCCGAATTTTAATTGCGCTGTTCATGCAATTCCCTTCAATGATATCTCTTACGCAAGGAGAATATCTCACAAGAATATCTTTTATATGAATCATTTTCCTTAATGTGGATTGAACTTGGTAATATATAGAATGCTAGATTATGTCATTTTTCGACAAAATATTTATTCTGGAAAAGACTCCTAAGATATGTCTAAAAAATTTGACAGAATGGAGAAGATAGATGTATTATCGATAAACTTTTATACGTCGAGAAAAACTATTTCTATCTTATACGTGTGTACGTGCGTATGTGTGTTCTCTCTCTCTCTCTTTCTCTCTCTCTCAATATATATATATATATATATATATATATATATATATATTCTAATCCTTTATCAACAGCTAGAGAGAGAGAGAGAGAGAGAGAGCAAGACAGAGCTCTAGAGATATGGAATATGTTCGGATTTTCAGAGCGGGCAATCAAGCGAACTTTAAGAAATCGGGTATGATTCACACGAAGTAAGACTCTCTGCAGCCCAAATATTTTCGGCGTCCCTCTTCCACCGTTTGCCATTATTAATTTACAGACTACATTTAACATATTTTCTTAACAGCCAAATGCATAAAAAAACTAAGAAAACATTTTATCGTGTTACAATTTTTCTTTCGTAATTGCATCTCTCATATTCAATTTACTCAAAGGATTCTGGCTTGGTTTGGTTGGGTTTTATGGCTTATCAACCCTTGTAGGATATTTAATGCCAAATCCCTTTTAATACGTATAAACAGTTATATTTCAAACAACTCAATTTAGCATAAGTATACAATTTTTGTTAACCCCCGGTTAAATGAAAAACGTTTTATTTCTCAATATCCAGTTTAGCGTAATTATACAGTTTAGTTCTCTGACGCGTAGATGGTAGCACCCTATCAGGTGCTACCACTCCTGGTCAGAGTCGACCGCGGAGTGATGGCAATGAAAGAGGTAACTGCATTTCCACAAGCTCCAGCAGTACTGAAGTTTCACCGTAGGAGTGTTTAGTGTTATATCTCTGACACTCTTTGGAGGAGTCTAACCCTTCTACACAGAAGCAGTCGGTGTATTCTACAGCCTCAGCCCACTTGCCCAACTGATTCTGCTTTTGCTAAGTAGGTCGTTTTATGGGTAGCTATTAAGCATCAAAATCCACTAGTAATATTTATTTTAACCTGATAATTTGAAGATCATCGCTACTAATTTCCTATCATAAAACCACCTACATGCTAATAAAATGAGATGGATATTGTAAAAAAAATTATTGTAGCTTTTGCTCTAAGAATCGTTTAAGACATTTTCATCCCGTTTTGTCTCTGTTTCATATACTAAGAAATTAATTATACTCTAGTGTTCTTGCTAAGCAGATGCAAATAGAAGATATTATAAGAAAAAAGCTGCCAGATTAAGTAACCCATATTGTCAATATGGCTTCTGATGCCCGGCCTGTATTCCCATAAAAACGTGTAATACCCCAACAACGACAAGTGATTTGAGTATGACAAAACCAAATTTGATGACAAAACTCAACTTCTGGAGATATGGAGAGAGCTGAATAGTTTTTATATCATTACTTTTAATTAATGTTGTTCTCTTATTTGGCTGCCATCTATGGTCCATGTAGATATCTTTGAAAATGATTAATATCTGGTAGGAGTACTGGGTATCATAAAACTTTGGTTTATTTGTATTAAGAATAATTTCTGGAAACTGTTATTGTTTACTAAGGACGAATATTGGTATTTCATTGTCCCGTGTGCAAAAAAACCCAAAAAACAAAAAAAAACAAAAAACACTTTAGGAACCACTGCAATATTTACAGATATGAACATGCAAGGAATATATTCCATAACTTCGAGGTATGAAATAATTCTTAATGGGGCGACATACTGCTAAAATCAATTACTAAATCACCCAGTTGCAGGATTGAATCATTGGTTAAAAAAAAACGAATATGCAGTTGAAAAAAAATGCAATTATGCAGTCTTTTCGACTATTTACCCATTGTTGGAAGAATAATAGTTGGATTCATGCCTTTCACAAAAGTATTGGTACTAAGAGAAATCTAACACATTTGTTAATGATTTAAACTCAATTTACCTTGTGCATTTCCTGTAATATACCAGCTTAGATGGCGACGATGAACTTAGCAGATTCAATGCGATCGCTTGATAGCATCAACATAGTGGTTTCACAGGAAAAAGAAAACTGTAAAGTATTGTCTGCAAATAGAATGGCAGATATTTCCGTTCGCAGATAATATCAACAAATTACAAAAAAAATGGAAGTATCAAAGTTCGGATAAACAGCCATAAACAGAAAAATACGTGGGCGAAGAGGATATTCATATTTCCGCATGGACTTGAAAAGACAATATAAGGTCTGTAATTTTGACTGAAGGCAGAGATCCGTTGTTCCCCGAAGCGGAGGGGGATATCCCACTGGTCTCTTAAGCGAGGGGAGATACCCGCAGGTCACTCATGCAGACCATTCATCACCCTGTGTGTGTTCTCTAGCCGTCGCACTATTCACAAAAAGGACCCAGCCTCAGAAGAAAGACATGTGAGAACTCTCTATGACTGTATTCCTACTAAATATAATCGATGCTGTCGGGGAATATAAATATAAATTATATTTTTATATATCTACGATTCCTTCGTTGTTTGTCTAGCGGTTTAAAATACGACATTCCTATTATGATGACAAACATACAAGGATATACTAGAAATCTAGAAACTTGTAATAAATGCAAAAAATGAATCTCTGGAAATGTGCTAGATTAGAAAATAAATGGTTCCAGAAATAGCAGATGTAAAATCCAACTTAAAAAAATGGTTTAAAAATTGATATTGATTACGGGACTTATATATATATATATATATATATATATATATATATATATATATATATATATATATATAATATATATTGTGTGTGTTTGTGCACGCGCATAAAGATCGTTCCATATAGACTTTTGATGAGATATTATTCTACGATGTTATTAATAGTGATTATTAATAACATCGTAGAATAATATGTCATCGTTCTCGATCATATGGAAATCAGACCTAACCGATAAAATGAAACGCAATTTCTTCCAGGCAGCGGTTGTGTCGATACTGCTATATGGATGCACTACATGCACGCTAACTAAACGGCTGGAGAAGAAACTAGACGGAAACTACACAAGAATGTTGAGAGCAGTATTGAACAAGTCCTGGCAACAACACCCAACGAGACACCAATTATACGGACACTTGCCCCCATCACGGAAACTATACAGGTTAGACGAACCAGACACGCGGGACACTGCTGGAGAAGCAAGGACGAGCTCATAAGTGATGTACTCCTATGGACCCCCACATATGGCCGTGCAAAAGCAGGACGACCAGCCTGAACTTATATACAGCAACTATGTGATGACACAGGATGTAACCCTGAAGACCTGCCGGAGGTGATGAATGATAGGGAGAAGTGGTGAGAGAGGGTCAGGGATATCCGTGCTGGCGGCACGACATGATGATGATGATAATGAAAAGTCTATATGGAACAATCTTCATGCGCGCGCACACAAACACATACACATATGCAATGAAAATTATTGACACACTTTATGAAAATTCGCATATCCTAATGAATTCGCTCTCTCTCTCTCTCTCTCTCTCTCTCTCTCTCTATATATATATATATATATATATATATATATATATATATATATATATTTTGGTGAAAGGAATTCTATTATGTTAATTGAATTACAATGACTTGGAAATCTGGAGAACACAGCATGTTATATACTGGAAAAATGGACGGCCGTTTCGACCTTATTATGTCTTATCAGAAATGCGTAACTTGATATCCATCACTGGAGATCGAACCAACAACCACAGACTGCAGAGCCTAAACTCTACCTCTGGGTCTTTGGTTCACATCGCACACAAGTGATGCCAAATTAACCAGTCAAGTTAAATGCGTGACCACTTAACCTGATGTGTCGTGAAGGTATGTTTGATCCCTACAGAGGACACGGTCATCTCTCGGACCACATCTTCTCAAGTGGGCGTTACGCATCCAGGCTTAACCATATGGGCAAGAAATATATTTACATTTTGAATAGAGGAATTGTATTATATTAAGGACATGTATTCCGTCTTGTCTGCGTTGTCATGAAGGCCTATGCCAGCAGCTGCTCCTTCCAAACTATGTAGCAGGGTTTCAGGTTGGGCGGGTGTATTTGCCAGAAGTGCTATTCATCGGCGTAGTCTGCATCCGTAATTGTTTGTTCGATGTATCTTCTGCTTCTTTCCTTTACCAATTTGAAACCGTTATCTTTCATTTTATCAGTAGAAATGTTTATTTGTATAAAGATTGGGTTGATATTAAGTAACTGTTATGGCCCTGGAAGGGGCCACAAAAAGAACAGAACACCACGGTTATAGTATAGGTATATATTTACAAAATCATAGGATGGTTACAAGAACATACAACGGTGTAGTTTTGGGTGGATGATCTCCCTGAGCGTTGAACCCGGGATTGAACCAGGGACCTTTAGATTTTAGGCTAAAGTGCTTGCGGGTTTCTTACTACACCTGTTCCCTCTTTGCGTTCCTCCTCCACTTTCCTCCTTCTCTTCTTCGCTCTCTGTGCTTCTCCTTTCGTTCCTCTTCCACCTTTTTTCCTGTTTCTCCTTTTCTCTGCTTCTGCTTCTAGCCAAGAGACTGACTGACGAAAAAAAAAAAAAAAACTCGTCGTCACCGGAGGAATTGGTCGATTTTTATTCACGCCACTCTACCCATAATCTATTTCCTCAGCCTAAAAAATTCCACTCGGGGGCCCCCTCTCTTTTTTTCCTTTAGAATGGGTTGAAGGTGGATTATTGAAACAGCGGTGAGTATTTTTCTTTTCTTTCACATACAGACCGACTCACCGTAATGGCGGTGTTTCTTCCTTCGGATCAGATTACTGCCCTGCACGCCAGACACAAACGAAACCTCTTTTGTCGAGAGCCACCGTTAGTCTCACTTTCATGTCCACAGACGGTAAGCTAGTTCGCATAATAACACAGGGCCGAGGTTAGCTTCTGGATCTAGACTGACTTCGTATTACTGCGTCTTCCGGTATTATGGATAGTGGTTGGCTCCTTTAGTAGATAATTTTGCCACAACAGTAACCTACAAAGGTTGATATGGCATGAAATCCCAAAAAATAAACACACACTTAAGACGGCCTCAAAATACTACATCAAAGTCCTCTCAGGTACAAGTGTCAGCCATTAGCAACAACTTACCTGATCAAAATATATGTGGGACGGATTATTCGGATCACTGTTTAACTGTTTTACACTAGACTAGGTATAAATAACATATAGCTTTTTAGAGGCTATAGTGATCATGCTCTATTGCCTAATATTCTGCAGGCAGAGAAAATGATTTGATATTTTTTGTCTGTTCGGTGAATAGTGGGAGTTGTGCGTTATTTTTTTTACATACACCCTTCTCTCTGATTTAAAATTCATTTTTTAAATGATTCCAGTAGATACACAGGACACACTGTGAAGAAACATGCGACGTTGTTTTGCCGACTACCTGAAAGCGAAACGTTGTCCCAAAAGTCATAGAAAACACGTGTGGACTTAAGAGAACAAAACCCCCATACTTACGGTCCCTAACGTATATACACACACGCATACACATGTATGTAAGTCAAAGTGTTATCCTTTTACTTCGGCCAACTATGGACACATTGACTCAACATACTTTCCCAACATGTACACAGGCCCAACACAGGCGAAAAAATCATTTTTTATTGAACTGGCCATAGATGTATTTCCCCCCCCACTCACACACATAAAATGAACATTATGTTTTAATTATTTTAATCCTTTTTGTTATAATTATTAATTGCTTGTTTCTCAATGTTTCTTGTTGTCACATTCCATTTGTTTACGTGCTTGTTAAATGTGTGCTGTATTAGTGGAAAACAAACCTGAACGTAACTCCCGTAGACTAAGGAAGGTACATAGTCCTCCACAATAAATATATATATACATATATATATATATACAAGGGGCATTCAATAAGCTTCCAGACATTTTTTGTACAGGCATTTAAAATTTTCGTAGACTCTTGAAAATTAACAATGTTATTGCTGTATATCTTATGAGATGACTAACCAATTTTTATATTTCAAATTCAAAATGAACAGCTACATCAGCAATTGGAATACACCCTATTAAAGCCTGATTGTCACAGCTGTTGAATTTCAAGAATGCAATGAGAGCACTTAGAAGAACGATATTCTTTAAAATTATGTTTTAAACTTGTAAGAAATGCACAGAAACGTATTGAATGCTTCAGACAGCTTTTGGAGCATCTTGCATGAATCGTACATCAGTTTTTGAGTTGCATAAGAGATTCAAGGAGATTCAAGGAAGGCAGGGAGTCTGTGAGGGATGATGATAGGTGTGGGGGGGAGTAAGGAAATTTATACATCAGAGTTGATTGGCCAAAGGGTTAAGGTTATGGTTACAATGTTGAAGTTTCAAGTGAGTTCGGAAGAGATTCCATCGAAAGAGGCCTGCACTCTTTAAATCGGGTCAGTTGTTTTTCCTCCAAGGACAATGCACCAGCCTACAATTCAATTCTTGTCACAGAGTACTTGCCCAAGATGGGCGTCAAGACAGTTCCTCACCCTCCTTATAGTCCAGACCTAACTCCCTATGACTTTTGGTTATTCCTTAAGCTCAGAGGCTCTCGTTATGAGAAAATTGAGGAGATGAAAGAGGCTGTGACAAAGGTCATTGACACGCTCACACAAGAGGACTTCCATGGGGCCTTCCAGAAGTTGTTGGAACAGTACAATAAGCTTATTGGAGCCGGAGTAGATCTCTTCGAAGGGGACTAGAATTTCATGTGTGTACTATCAATAAAAGTGCCCATACGAAAAATGTCTGGAAACCTATTTAATGATCCTCGTATATATATATATATATATATATATATAGAGAGAGAGAGAGAGTGAGAGTGAGAGAGAGTGATACGCGTAAGTATTGGATACATGTTATTTTCTGTTATAACATATTCGTTTATTTACAAGATGTTACTTTTCCAAATATTAGGCAAAATGGTGAACTAGAGTTATAACAGAAAATATTATCTATTTAAAATGTATACGTGTCACTATATATATATATATATATATATATATATATATATATATATATATATATATAAAACTTTGTTCATGTGTCGTAATCAAAAAAGTGACAAACCTCTAACATTACTACACCCATCACATAGCTTGCCAGCAGCTTTAAAAACAACTGAATTAGAATCAACATACGCATCCCTATGGCACGTGATGCTATTGAGTAGAAATCTAAACTATCCGATAAATAATACACACTTTCTTACAAGCTATAGCTGTGTCCATAATCCTAAAGGAATGCGCCACGTACACTCTAACAAAGTGTTGCGCTCTGGCTAGTTAACGATTATAGTATTAAAAAAGGACAAACCACGTAATGTGAGGAAATAGAGTTATATTCACTGGAAAAAGTATTTACAATTGAGAGACTGTTAGTAGACAAGAACATAGGATTAGTGAATACAGTATAATGATATAGTTCAACGATAGTATTGGCTTCCGTTATAAGGAGCGACTCTCCACCTTCTAGTCTACTGGTATTAGTAGCTACTGCTATATATGGCAAATGGGCTAGCTCATTGGGTCGAAAAAGTTGGTGATACCCAACTCAAAGCAATACGAGAAAAAGCTAGATGGGGACTGCCAAGGATCCAGCGTACTGCCTTGAACAAATTTTGGAAGCAACTCTTCACAAAACAGTTGGTATTCGACCACTTTACTCCTGTCTAACAATCCACTCATGGAGGACGAATACGACATACCATATACTGATAGATAAGCAATGAAGAAATCATTGGCCACATTCTCACATGGATTCCTGCAATATGCGTGCCAGTTTTGGCCGATCAGATTTGCACTGACACAGGATACAACCTAGAAGACATCGCAGAAATAGAGATACATGGCGTGTGTGCATCAGGGCACACAGCACTGTCAGAAAAACTTGATGTTGATAATGATATGTTCACCTCTGTGTGTATGTTTGTGTGTGAACGTACCGTCCATATCAGGGTTAAGCGTTGGAAGTATAGGGACGTCTGAAACGAAGTAAAGAAGGGCTCAGTCGTCAAATACTGACCCTGATAATTTAAAACAAATAGCTAGGTAATACAATGACAAGCAATAGAAAACTCGCAAATATATTTAGATTATTTAGCAAAATCACATGTAGAGTATGACATATACTCTCAAGGTATTTACTAGTAATTCCCTCATTGATCCTGTATAAAAATTACGTGATGATAATAGAGTAAATTATACTTATACCATTTGCTATTATGTAACCAATAAGAATTTGATTTACCGTTAAACAAATCGACTATACCAAACGGAAACCCTACAAAGCAAAACTGAAGCATTTCTTCTTCTATATATGTTATTACATGTGCAAGAGAAATGAATATCCCTAAGAAAATTAAGTTTGTGCCAAACGTTTCTTTCATGATGACACATCATAATATATATATATATATATATATATAGTCATAAATATTTATATATTTTTCGGTTACATATTTTAAGACTCGCTTTGTCAGTGAGAAATTCTACATGAAAAACCATAGATGAAAACGTCTATAATTCTAAAATAGATCAAGAAATTCATCAAGAAATAAACGACGCCGAAAGAAGATGAAAGTCAGGAACAAACATTAAATAAATACCGAAATATACAAAAATATGCAGTAAAGATCCATTCCACCTCCACAAAAATATAAATACACAAAGATGAAAAGAGGGCTTATGAAGAAATAAGAAAGAATAAATATTGATAAAGATGAAACATAGAAGAGCATAATATATATATATATATATATATATATATATATATATATATATATATATATGTAGGTGTGTGAGTCTTCGACCATATTTACGGTTATGAGTCCTCGCTCATAAGATGGGAAAATATGCATAAAACCTAAAAACAAAGCTAACAAGATACATTTACTTCTAAAGATAAACGCGACAACGCGAGAACTATAAAAATAAGTGAAAAGCAGGACAAAACTACACAGGTTGAGCGAAATAAAACATGAAATATCAAGTAAGAATTAAGCATGGTGATTTCATTTTTTTTAGAAATAAGTTGGACTCTAGTTTGCGTATGATTCGTTATCTTAAGAAAGTTATGGCAGTAGATTATTTGGAGGCAAGACAACAATGGAAACCTTGTGAAAGCATAAAATGCTTATAAAAACTATAGTGAAAATTTCTGGATTTGTCATTTATCGTAAGTTTTGCTGCGCAGCAGCTTCGTCATTATCATTACACCTCTTCACGCTAATATTGTTCGGCGAATGCAATTTTAGGTTTTACTTGGAGACTTTTTTTTCCCCATTGTCTTTTTCCCTTTCTGAAGCCTAGGTAATAATAATTATCATATCTTAATACGATTGTACATTTACTGGATGCGTTTTCACAAATTCTTTCAGTAAGAACTATTCTCGAGTAACACATCAAACACCTGTTCCCTCAAGAATACGGCAGATAAGATGCGTGTCGTGTAACTGTTATCGTTGAATTAAATGAAATCGCCGCAGCCAATTCAAATTTTCGGCGGGACTACTCATACTTAAGTTCCTGCTCATCCATCCATCCCCACTCCAAAGTGTGAGTACATATTTGGGCAGACTGGATTATTTTGCCTTGTTACGGCAATCGGTCGACTGGAAGGAAAAGTTTGATTTCGACCCCTCATTAACTCTCTTTAAAACAAGTGACTTAGATTTGTAACCTGCTGGTTGATTAAGTATTGGATAAATATATATTCATCTCATAGATTGATTAACTATTCGGAAGAGTAGAGACTAAATGTAATCTGAGGACTGTACGCTTGACAAAGCAAATCTGTTTGAAAATGTGGTGATGTAAAAAGCTTGGAAGTTAAGTTTGCAGATTACTGATGGTGAGTTCGAGTTCCAATAGGCTCCACATATATCTAATAAAAGAAAATGTTTTCCCATTTAACAAAAAAAAAAAGACACGAAGGAAACGGTATCCTGCTGAAAATATAACGGATGCAAACTATATAGATTATCTAGTGCTTCTCAAACATGCTCGTGACTAAACTAAATACCTGCTGCATTGCCTGGAGTAAGCAGTAAGAGTTATTAGTCTCTATGTGAACTGAGATAAAAAAAAATAGTTTCTGTGGTTGAAATAAGATGGTGTCATCAACCTAGAGTGCAAAGAATCAGGAACTAGTTGAACAGGAAGGATTCATATTCATCAGCTTTGTGTCGAAATTTGAAACTGTCTGAAGGAGCTACCGAGAGAGAGAGACAGAGACAGAGACAGAGAGACAGAGAGGGAGAGGTGGGGAGGCTGTGTGTTTCTTGGTATCATCACGACTTGGGGATAAAAAGAAACAGAACGAAACGAAAATAAAAACTGCTAATCTAAAAAAAAAAGACAATTTACTTCTGCAAGACATGACCATGTGATCTGTAGCAGTTGTAAAATTCGTAAATATTTTGGTAATAGAAATGCCTCTAATATCTTATGTAGTCAATGCCTGATCAAGACAAAAAAAACTATTTTCCGGGAAAATGGATAATCAGTAAGCTCTCTGAGAAATGATCATGATGTGTCAGTTAATCTGATGATATGTGATGGTTACAGAAAAATACCGCTGTCACCGATGCCGACTACGCCGATGACATAATGATACTGGCAAATACACCTGACCAAGCCGAAACACTTCTGCATAGTTTGGAACGAGCAGCAGCAAGCATAGGCCTCTATGTTAATGCACACAAAACGGAATATATGTGCTATAACAAAACGGGGGACATCTCCACTCTAGAAGGAACCCCACTTAAACTAGTAGACAAATTCACGTACCTAGGAAGCAGCGTCGAATCAACCGAAAAGGACATCGAAACCAGGTTAACGAAAACATGGACAGCTATCAATAGGCTATCGATTATATGGAAATCAGACCTAACAGATAAAATGAAACGCAGTTTCTTCCAGGCAGCGGTCACATCGATACTGCTATATGGATGCACTACATGGACGCTAACAAAACGGCTGGAGAAGAAGCTAGATGGCAATTACACAAGAATGCTGCGTGCAATCCTGAACAAGTCCTGGCAGCAACACCCCACAAGACACCAACTGTACGGCCACCTGCCCCCTATCACGAAAACTATTCAAGTTAGACGAACCAGACATGCAGGACACAGCTGGAGAAGCAGAGATGAACCCATAAGAGATGTACTCTTATGGATCCCCACACATGGCCGCGCAAAAGCAGGACGACCAGCTCGAACGTACATTCAGCAGCTATGTGAGGATACAGGATGTTGTCGTGAAGACCTACCTAGGGCGATGAACGATAGGGAGGAGTGGCGAGAGAGGGTCAGGGATATCCGTGCTACCAGCGGATATGATGATGATATATATATATATATATATATATATATATATTATTTTATATTTTTCATTTTTTCATTTGAGAAGATATTAGGAAAATTACGTTTCGTGAGCACACTAGATTTTTATTTTCCAACCATCCTGTCTCTGTATATCATATGTTCTTGGTGATTTCTCCCCGCCCATCTCTCTCCCCCCCCTCTCTCTCTCTCTCTCTCTCTCTCTCTCTCTCTCTCTCTATCAATCTATATATCTGACATACACACATTGACACGCTATATATTGATCCATCAATGTGATATATATATATATATATATATATATATATATATATATATATATATATATATATATATATATATTTATGTCAGATAGATAGATAGATAGATAGAAATAATACAAAACTAATAATTTACTATAAAATATTAAAAATCTTTTACCACAATCAGAGCCATAATAACATCTCTGTAAGCTCTAAGATTAATAATACATTGTTTAGGAATCGTGGAAAACCCAATCCTAGACAAAAACAATACCTTATTATCTACCAAAGACACACAGCGATTACTTTATGTCGATGATTGTCCTCTAATCTATCAGTCCGGGGTGCCATACAAAGTCACCAAAAATAACATGGTATAACTACTAGTTGGCAATAAACAATATAAAACTTGAACTGGAACCAGATATTTAATATATAAAAAGGAATTATTATAAAATCTTTTGAACTTGGTTGTACTTTTCTGGCAGTGTTTGGAAATTAATAATCTGGTGAGATATCTTATTTATTTATTCCTGGCTTGATCTTATCGTCATATCAACCCTTCAAGAGTTTTTTAATGTTTAGGTTTACAATATTTGTGTTCATTTATATTTCTATGTTGTTTCCTAAATATATTTAACCCTGATGTTATCAAGTATTCCCATGTAATAAAAATAATTCACTCTCAATTGTATGCTTACGAGTATTACTGTCTTATAATAATAATTCATACCCATTCATATGTTTTGAAGCAATCATCTATACCAAAAAAATGTTTCAGTTTTTACACTGTCATATCATTTCTAGTAACTAATAACCAGCCTTTTAAACACTTACAGCTTCAAGTACCTATACTAAATATTAAAAAGTATATATATATATATATATATATATATATATATATATATATATATATATATATGCTATCAAGTATTCTTATCTAATAAAATATTTTAACCATATATATCTAACTTATGAGTGGGACATTCACACGTGCGACCACTTCAGGTCAGAGTGGACCTAGAAGTAATGTCAATGAAGCAGTACTCTACACACTGCATATCACCAGATCCATAGAATCATCATCAGATACAATTTAGATTCAGATCAAGGAAAACTCTTTTTAGGAGTTCTACTCCTTTACAAGGGGACATAGCTATTTCTAAATCCCACATACTGAGTGGTATATAATAAAAGAAATAATTGCGAGGAATTGAAACATACATATATTGATATGCCATTGATCAAATCAAAGATGTTTTAAAACGACCCGCTCAAGTTTACAAAAAATGTTACATCTTGAGAAAACCTTAAGAACTTACTGGCTTATATTTATTTGATTAAAAATTCAGTAGATTTCTCATTTAATTTCCTTAGAACGTTAAGATTAAAACATGTAATTTGTATAAAAATTAGTTTTATACATGGATATCGTATGTGTCAATAATTCAAAAGTGAATATAAAGCTTAGTATATGTTTGTTTGTTTTTTATTAATCACAGGCAAATTAATAATATGAAATATTGGCAACAATATACAAAGGCTCAATCATTTTTTCTTTTAATTTTTAAGATTTCTAATAATAATATTGAACAGATAATGTGCTTTTTGAGATTTTGGCAAATAACTGGATATTTTTAATTGGCTCTTGCTTTTCAGGTCTTCGAATTGAAATGTTTATTAATGAGATATTTCATATTAAGAGAGATGTCATAAAAACAAATGAATGTGTGATATGAATTATTTAATCAATTGATGGCTATGATAGATAAAAATATTAATTAGAACCGTAAAACAAATTTGAATGAATATGGATGTCAGAATGTGAGAGAAAAATAAAGCTAAGTACTAATTTTCTCATCTCTGTCTCTTTCTGTTAAAGAAAGTTTTTACTGGTAGCTAGTTTTTCAGTTAATTTCTTTTTATTTATCTCTGTCCGTCCCTATATATATATATATATATATATATATATATATATATATATATATATATATATATATATATATATATAAGGATGTGGACAAAGTTTGGTTCCACGAAAAGATAACTCGGAACATTGTATAAGTTTAAGGATATATCGAAGTTACAAGATACGGAGAAAAGTGGTGGCGTCTCTATCCAATTTCACGACGATCGACCGACCGACCGGCCAACGAGAGTTCTTGGCTCTCAATTAGTATAGGATCTGGAAAAGTCCATCAATGGGCAGGTAACGGTCCCATAACAATATATATATATATATATATATATATATATATATATATATATATATATATATATATATGTGTGTGTGTGTGTGTGTGTGTAATGACAGAACAACAACAATATATATATATATATATATGCATATATATATATATATATATATATATCACGTGAACTCTTAGGCGCTCAATAAAGTAGTCTCTAGGTTTGACAGATAGGTGGGGTTAAACTGATCTCGATAGAAAGAAACGATTAAAAAAACTTCAGTTTTGACTTCTTATCCAATTGATTTCTGGTTACTACAGCAGAATGTTTTGATTTTTAAAATTCTTTTATTTTTCAAAAATGTTTTGGTAGAAGGAACTTATTTCCTTAAGAAAAGTTAGGGAATTTCTTCCTTCCTATGAATGATTGTCAGTAATATTTGAATTATACTGGCTTTGGTTATTATCACGTTAATGACCACGCAGATTAATCATTAACAATGCACTATGTAAAAGAATTTTCGTCTCATGTACCTTCTTCGATGATCCAATAAATTTTAGTTGACAAATTCACATATCTCAACAGCCATATGTTATCAACTAAAAGTGACGACAACTTACACCTAGGGAAAGCGCTAAATGCTCTCGATAGACAATCGATCAGATGGAAATCTGATCTCTTGGACAATATAAAACAATATGTCTTCCAAGCTTTGGCTATGCCCATATTACTGTATGGATGCACCACATGAACGCTAAAGAAAACGCATGGTGAAAAGGCTGAGTGGGAATTACACAATAATGTTTTTTTTTGGCTAATCCTGGAAGCAGTACCCCGCAAAACAGAAAATGTACACCCATTTACCTCCCATCTCACAAACTATCCAAATAAGACAAAGAAGATATGCGGGGCACTACTGAAGAAGTAAGGACGATCTCCTTGAGATAGAGGTGGTAGAGTTGGGCGATCAGCAAAGATTTACTTGCATGACTTCTGTACGGTCACTGGATGTAGTTATATGGACATGCCAGGAGTTATGTTATGATTGGGGTGGATAGTGAAAGAGAGAGGGGGGAAATCTGCGCTCTAAGAGAAAATTGATATTGATGATGATGGGCCAATCAGAATGCTCTCTCGGGTCGGGTATAATTATAATTTAACAACTCAATAGAGAACCAATTAAAATTTATTTTTCCCCTGAAGCCTTATATTGACTTTCTTGATTTGATATTGACACAAATTTATTTCGAATATTGATTAGATTAGATATTTTCCCACTCGATTTATACACCCTTGAATTGCACCCCAAAGAGGCAGCAGCACTCGTCTCCTCATTGTCTAAGATTTCAATGTAGAATATAAAGAAGGTGAGGTTGAAATGTCGGGTATGGCAGATCAAATATGGAAGAAAATGGGAAATCATCTGCCCTTATGGGATGGAGTTGAAATAATTAATAGAGCTGAACATTGGAGGATTAGACGCATAAAAGAATCAGCATATATGTTGAGCTACAATGACCTGCTGAGTAGACCAAGTATAGATATGAAATCAATATGGGAATCGATAATTAAAAAAGCTAGATTAATAAAAATCTGAATATAAGCACAGGTAAAAAATCATACATAACAGTAGTACTTCTAGTCAAGTAAGAACATTAAGTTTATAAGTCCCAAAAATTCCCTTTAAACTGTCCAGTAGGACATATAGTGTAAGAGTTATAGGCGTTGGTTCCCTAAACTTCTAAGGAGATCAATCATTTGCAGGTTCAATCCTGTCTGCAGGCAGAATGATAATACAGAAATACTTAACACCTGTACCCAGTTATGGCTAACGAATTCAGAACAGGTGACCCCCATGGTTTCAATAAAGTACGTAGTTCGAAGTTCAGTGTAGGTTCCCCAGTTCGACAAATACCTGAAGAAGGCCAGGGGATATATCGACTGAAACGTTGTAGAAATAACAATGAATATGATAAAAATAAACTATCACTTCTTGTTGTCCGTTGGCGAAATGTTAATAGTTCTTCTATGTAAGTTCACCACTGGATGTCACCACCACTTGTGAAAAAGGATCTCAGAACTTGAACAGACGCCCTAGTTCGCCAATGGATGCCATGATGAAACAAATATATACTCAGAAATATATTTCCTCGTAGCTTTTTGATACATGCACCTTCTTAGTGATTATTTCAACAGAAGGAGACGAATCCGCCTGACTATATATAAGTGTTTAAATTTTAATGTTAAAAATCACAAAAAATCCATTCTAAATAAATGTCCTGTATCTTAAATTTTAGCTGCAAAAGGAATTTCATTCACTTTGAGCCAAAGTGACGTTCAGTATTCTTGAAATGTAAGTAGCACAAAAATGTGTAAAGATTTAATATTCAATAGTAACTGAATATCAGACACGATATATACTTTTTATTTTCAGTTTTATTAATGTAATGTACACTCACATACAAAGACAAAGTCATAAACTCAGACACATACGAGGATCATAAAATAAGTTTCCAGATTTTTTTTTCGTATGGGCACTTTTATTGATAGTATACACATGAAACTCTGGTTCCCTTCAAAGTGATCTTCTCCAGCTGCAATGCACTTGTTGTACAGTTCCAACAACTTCTGGAAGGCCCAATGGACGCCCTCTTGTGTGAGCGTGTCAATGACCTTCGTCATTACCCCATTCATCTCCTCAATTGTCTCATAACGACAGCCCCTGAGCTTAGGGAATAACCAAAAGTCACATGGAGCAAGGTCTGAACTATAGAGAAGGTGAGGATCTGTCTTGATGCCCATCTCGGTCAAATAGTCTATGACAAGGATGGAGTTGTGGACTGGTGCATTGTCCTGCTGGAAATGCCACTGACCCCGATTTGAAGAGTGCTGGACTTTCCCAAGGAATCTCTTCCTGAACTCCCTTAAAACTCAACATAGTAACCCTAACTCTAACCCTTTTGCCAATTAACTCTGCTCTATTGACTTCCTTACTCCTCCCACACCTCTCATCATCCCTTACAGACTCCCTGCCTTCCTTGAATCTTTTATGCCACTCAAAAACTGATGCTCAATTCATGGAAGATGGTCCAAAAGCAGTCTGAAGCATTCCATACATTTCTGTGTCCATTTTTCAAGTTTAAAACCTAATTTTATTGCGTATCGTTTTTCTTCACGCCCAGATTGCATTTTTGAAAATCCCCAGCTGTGACAATCAGGTTTTTGTAGGGTGTATTCCAATTCCTGTTGGAGCTGTTCTTTTGAACCTGAAATCATAAAAATTGGTCATTCATCCAATGAGATGTATAGCAATAAAACAGTGAATTTTCAGAAGTCTACGACAATTTTAAATGCCTATACAAAATGTATGGAAACTTATTGGATGTACCTCGTATATGTGCATGTGCATGTGTGTATTCACGCATGTGTGTTTGCGTGCCTGCTTGAGTAGTAGTGTTATTAAGAATAATATATATGTATATGCATATTTATATAAAAGACAAAAAGGGTCATCAGGGAATGCTATTATTTATTTCGTGCCTTCTTCTTTTTCAGGGGGTGTAAGTTATCAAAGTAAAAAGTAAAATAGGTGACAGTAGTTTAGGGTGACCAGAAGGCTCCCTTTTTAATAGGTACTACACTGAGGTGTACGAGAGGGCTCTATTCCGTTCCCAGGATCGTTCTACTTTACCTTTGATATATACCTTATATTGCTGGGTGTTAAGCAAAGAGGTATCAAGTACCATTTTAAAAGTCTTTGATATGACGTGATCAGGGATTGAATTCAGGTCTTCCGGACTATTAGCGAACATGGAACGAAAAAGATGAGAAAGTTTTAAAAAGTTCCATTCCCGTTGGTAGCGTTGTGTTTATTCGTATCATTTAACGACTCTAACAAGACGATGAACGTCGAAAACCCAAAATGTGCAACGTTGGTCTCTAATTCCCTAAATAAAATCATCCACAAAAGACCTTGTATTTCTTAAACTGTATATATTTTCAGATTGTCGTACTAACTTCCAACTTTTTCCGTAAATATATTTTTTTCATCGACCGACAGACAGTTTCGTTGCATCACAACTATTCAGTAAGGCTAGACAAGCGAGATTCCTCAAGCTGGATTCGAAACCAGGCTGGTTTTACTTGATATGTATGTATGTATGTATCCTGTATGTGATATTTGATCACTGTAAACAGTTAATACGATAAATTTGGCATATATATATATATATATATATATATATATATGCTCCTTTCGACGCTATAAGAATATTTGCATATTTTATGATCTCGCCTCTAATTTCCGATATCTTCCATGTTTTATTTGGCGAATATCTATTTTTATGAAAAGCGTTTATTATTTTACGTCATCAATTCACTTTTCGTTACAATCATTATGTTTATAGAGACGTTGCATCTTGACAATGAAAATAGTTTTATCCGTTTTCTTATTGAAACATCAATTGTTCAATTAGACTGTCTACCCATCTACCTGTCTCTGCATTGTTGAGGTGACACCTGGCACAATCTCCAGAACATGGTAATCAATCGCTTTGAGCATGATTTGTAATCCCTTTCTCCTTCTCTCTCTCTCTCTCTCTCTCTCTCTCTCTCTCTATCTTTTCTCTCCGTCTTTCTCATCCTTTGAATATATATATATATATATATATATATATATATATTTAGTCATCCACAGACAGATTGTTTCGTTCTATCAGAACTCTTCAGTGTGGCTAGACACGCAGGACGCTCGAAGCCGGGATCGAAACCCGTCCAACTTTACGTTAGACTAAGTTTCAGACCACTCGACCACCAAGCGGACCATGTTGGCTAAGGAAATTTTTTAGGTATTTTTATTTTTAGAAACAGCAGCAGCAGTCTTTGTTTTACATTTTTTTATACCCTATCGGCTACCAGAGTGCTCAGTTCTTTCTAAGAGCTTTGCATTACGCTAGCGGCGGCCGACAATTCCTTCGCCATATATATCATCATCATCATCATCGTCATCATATCGCGCTGGTAGCACGGATATCCCTGACCCTCTCTCGCCACTCCTCCCTATCGTTCATCGCCCTAGGTAGGTCTTCACGACAACATCCTGTATCCTCACATAGCTGCTGAATGTACGTTCGAGCTGGTCGTCCTGCTTTTGCGCGGCCATGTGTGGGGATCCATAAGAGTACATCTCTTATGGGTTCATCTCTGCTTCTCCAGCTGTGTCCTGCATGTCTGGTTCGTCTAACTTGAATAGTTTTCGTGATAGGGGGCAGGTGGCCGTACAGTTGGTGTCTTGTGGGGTGTTGCTGCCAGGACTTGTTCAGGATTGCACGCAGCATTCTTGTGTAATTGCCATCTAGCTTCTTCTCCAGTGGATCTATCTATCTATCTATCTATCTATCTATCAATCTGAATTATTTATATATATATATATATATATATATATATATATATATATATATATATATATACGTGTGTGTGTGTCTGTGTGTGTGTGTGTATGTGTGTGTGTGTGTACTATTTTTCTCTTTACTATAGTCATCTTGATTCGTTCTTATTATGTTGAGAGAAGAATTTGATAAAACTACATGTGCGATGGTGAATACCGAGATCAATTTTTGTTGCCTTATTTATTTTTCGGAATGTATTCAACTTTCTTTCCAGTTTTGTGGTGCCTATCCGCTGAACATCTGCCTAAGGTTTGTTGATTTTATTACTTGTCACCAACTTCATTTCTTTTTTGTTTCTTTTTAATACAAGAAATATCTTTAGTTCAATTTTCCACCAAACAATTATGTTGAAGTGTTGGTTACACTTTGTAATGTCACAATGTCGATTAAACTTACGCATCATTTTTTATTTAACTTTCATGACATTCAGAGTCTTTTCTTTCATTTTGGAGTCACTAATTCTATCTCATTTCAGTATTCTTACGTAATTGTATTCACTTTCTCTATTTGGTGTCAGTTTTCTTTGTTTAAAGGTGCAGTTTTCACATTTGTCTAAACCTAAGTTCATGTCATTGCTAGCGTTAAATGTTTTTCACATATGTAGTGGATTTTTCTTTTGCGTCTTTTTTGCGTAAAGCTAGATGCCGTCCAGTTAAAATGAACATAAAAGCATAATACTTCCTTTTTGAGGAGTTGGTTTGCTGGTTTTACGGCAGAGAATTACTTTGTAGTTTTTTTTTATCAATGACTAAGTCCCTCTTTTTATGTTTCAGTTGACTTGTCGTAATCCCCTTAACCAATTATTGAAGCAATTAAAAATTCTTCTTACGAATGATTTGCACACAGTTGTAAGATTTCAAGTATTTTCACTTGATACTAATAATTTACAAATAGAGCTATTTTCCTAATAAATAATACCTGGTGTTCTATCAGAGATTCTTTCTGTCAAAAGGCTAGAAGAGAGAAAAGAAATCGACAAAGTTGTCCTTTGTTCTCCTGTTTCAAAAGAACAGACGAACAACTGATTAAGAACACACACACACACACACACACACGCACACACACACGCGCGTATATATATAGAGAGAGAGTGAGAGAGACAGAGAGACAGAGAGAGAGAGGAAGGGAGAGAAAGAAAGAGAGATGTGATATTGATTTTTTATTCAGACATTTTTGAACGCTTATTACATCAACAAACCTGAAACAGAACGCTCCCAATAGAAATAGAATGGTTCAAAATTTTTCATGTTCTTCGTTTCATTTAGACACTTACACGCCTGCATGAATTTCTAAAAAAACTGAACAGTTCAACGTTCGCAAATGTTTTTTTTTTAAATGGAATCATCTTATGAAGTACTTGTGCTTTTTCATCTAAATAAATTTTCATACAGTCGGATCTATTTCCAGTTTCTCTCTCTCTCTCTCTCTCTCTCTCTCTCTCTCTCTCTCTCTCTCTCTCTCTCTCTCTCTCTTTCACACACACACATACACACACACACACACACACACACACACACACACACACATATATATATATATATATATATATATATATATATATATATATATATATATATATATATATATGTTCAACTTCGAATTCAGTCGCAGTGTTCATCAAACCTGTAGGAAAGATTGTTAAACACGCTCGCTAGTTTTTTTTTTATATCGATGGAGGAAAGCCTTGTTTATCAATAAATCATTTCTCTTCTTTAATCTCCAAAGCAGGAGACAGTTTCACATTCCCCCAAAATATACGCTTTCACTTTCGCTCTCTCAGAACTGACTACCTCAGTCTCATCTGACTGCCTCAGAACGACAAGACTTCAGGTGATTGATTTCTTGATATCTTATGGTCAGTCATGTTTGATATAACGGGCACAAAAATCGTTTGTAGATGGAGACCATAACATTGCATGTTCTACTTTCCTGGACGAGTGATCCTCCTTTCCCGTAAACTCTAAAAGGTGGGACTTACTTCAGAATGCAGTTTACTGTCTTACTCAGGACACTCCATTTTTGAAGTAGTCTTACCGATCTGCTGAGAATGCTGTCTTCATATTTTCTACCACGCAGTTGACACTTTTACCAACTTCTTCATCAAGGCCCTTAATTCTGTCACGATTATTAACCATTGATCAAACATAATACAATAAAGGTTTCAGATCAAAATACAGTAAATATTTTAGGCCTGTCTGCCGATACAGTAAAATACGTCAACTTTATCTCTGCTGAGGGGTAAGGCCCCGACCCCAACGAATATCTTGGATATGACACTAAACGGCATCTGATGGTGAGTTTCCGATCCTGGAGCTTTGAGAAATGTGAACAACTCCTTCATTGCTATGACTCCCTGGTCCACTTTTACCTGGCGTGGTAGTACGTGTTTCAGTCCCATGTAAAGTGTCAAATAGAAATATTTCATCGTTTACTATACATGAAACAAAAAATATTGTGTGCAAATATTATTGTTAGTGCTTGGTAGCAATAGTTGTAATCATTAACTGTGTCTAACAATAACTAGTAATAATTAAAACCATTTAACTGTGTGCAAACAAGAGCAACACTTGAAGACATTTAACTGTGTACAAAAAAATTAGCCCCGGCTCTTTTAATAAATCTTACCAAGTAATTATTCTCTTAAAAATCATATGTATAAACGAGGTTTAGCATTCAATAACCCTCAGTAGTTTATTTGCCCAGTCGGCTGGGGCTGCAAAATACACCGACTGCGCCTCTGGAAAGGAGTAAGACCTCCCAATGAATGTTCTGGATATGACACTTAACAATCTGATGGTGAGCTCCCAATAATGCTGGGGCTTTTGGGAATACGGAGCATCCTTTCATTGCCATTGTTCACAAGTCCACTTTGGCCCGGCGTGGTAGCACCTGATAGGGCCCTATCCATGGGTTAAATAAAAGTAACGGCATATTTATGCTAAACTGAATTATTTCATTATACTGAATAACTTACAATTAAACCGTACTTAAATTTAAACTGTGTGCTTATGCTAAACTGAATTATTTGAAATAGAATGGTTTTTGACATAGAAACTCTATTTACACTAAAATGAATTGTTTAACAAAGAACTGCTTTGACATTTAACTGTGTGTAAACAAAATCTGTATTTATACTAAACTGAATTAGCTGAATTAGATCTGCTTGACAAAACTGAATAGCTCGAGATAGAAATTATTTTTATTGCCCAGCGATTAGAGTGTTCGCCAATGGCCCGGGAGACCTGGGTTCAATCCCAGGTCGAGTCATACCAAAGACTTTAAAAATGGAACTTGATAGCACCTTGCTTAACACTCAGCATTATAAGGTACGGTTCAAGGGTAAAGTGGAGCAATCCTGGGAATGGAGTAGCGCCCTCCCCTACACCTTGGTGTAGTAGCTATCGAAAAGGGAGCCTTCGGGTCACCCTCGACTATGGTCGCTAACTTTACTTACTTACATTTAAACTGCGTGCTTATGCTAAAGGGAATTATTTGAAATTGAACTGTTTTTGACATTGAAACTGTACTTACACTAAACTGAATTGTTATTTATAAGTGCTTGAATAAACTGAATAGTTTGATATAGAAATGCTTTTGACAAACGGTGTACTCATGCGAAACTGAATTGTTTGAAATAGAACTGATTACTTACATAAAAATTTATTTGACGTTAAATAACCTACAAAGGTTGAAATGCCATAAAACCAAACCAAACCAAAACAGTAGTTGATATACCATAAAACACATCCAACCAACCAATAATAGCAATAAAGAATTAAAAAAACAAGAAAAAAAGACGGTGGATGAATACATTTTTGGGTAGATTGCGTAATTTAAAATCATGCCTAGAGGGTAGCTTTTGAGCTCATGTTTAAAATAAGTTATTTCTAAAATTCAGATTCTGTTTTCAATGATTGAGGAATTTATTTGTCATGAACTGAATTTTTGTATTTATTTCATTTAGTTGATGTTGTTCATTTTCTTTTTGTTAAATTTCCCCCAAGGAACTCCTGTTTTCACCTAGAACTTATTATTTTATTTTGTTTCTTCTTTTTTGATAATTCATTAATTTGCTGAACGATGAAATGTCGTTATCATTGTAGTTATTCTTTGTAAATTAATTTCCTATCTCGTGTCTTAGATTAATTATCTTGATACTTTATAACTTATATTAATTATTCTACTTAATACTTTACTCTTCTGTAATTTTAAAAAGGTGGATCTTTCATTTGCATTTTGAACTCTTCTTTTAAATGTACAAAAGTCTTAATAATTTCGTTGGGAATATTTGTTATGCTATAACTTATTTGATTAGTAAGAGTAATATTATCATCTCCATGTTTCATACTAATTCTATGTTGATGTGAGATGTTTTATCTTTAGATTCATAATTTTCTTTGTTCTAGTGTTTGCCAATGATCCAGGAGACCTGGGTTCAATCCCAGGTCGCGGCATACCAAAGACTTTTAAAATGGTACTTGATACCTCCTTGCTTAACACTCAGCAATATAAGATAAGTATCGAGGGTAAAGTGGAGCAATCCAGGGAAAGGAGTAGCGCCCTCCTTTACACCTCGGTGTAGTAGCTATTGAAAAGGGAGCCTTCTGGTCGCCCTCGACTACGGTCGCCAACTTTACTTACTTTTACTTAATTCCATAATGAAATCGAGTTCCCATAGTTCTATTTCTGAAATATTTTGATTTATCTTCGCAGTACTCTATGCAAATGATCTAATCTTAATACACTAAAATTAAGTTGATTATGAGAATATCTTTCTCTTCAGTTTCAGTATTCTTTCTAATACTTTGTTTCTTTATTCGGTGAACATTTAGTTTTGTAATATACAAGAAACTAATCCTGTTTTCAACTGAGATCTACTTTTATTTTATATATTTTTCGATTTGGTATTTTAAAACTAGTTTAAGGAAACGCTTAGATAAAAAAATAGATTGGAACTGCAAAATGATATTGTGTGTTGTTTTGAACAGATTTTGGAAGCATTACCCTGTAAAATAATAGTTGTTCAGACGCTTACCCCCTTCTAGAAAACCATCAAAGTAAAACGAACAAGACCAAATACTCTAATGCTGGAGAAGCAAGCAGGAATCCATGAGTGATATTATCTCATGGAGTCCAACACTTGGTCACACCAATGTTGGCTAACCATCAAAGATTTACATTCAACTCTGCTGGGCAGATATGGAGTGTCGTCTAGCGGACTTACCTTGTGTGAAGGCTGATAAGGACAGAGAGACAGAGACAGAGAATACATATTGTCGGAACGTTTTGATGATGATGATGATGATGATTTGACTACGAAAATGGTATTACAGTGTTAAGGTTATCGTCGTGGGAAATGGACACAGTGATACAAGTTCAAATCCTGACGAGGCTGATTACATTACACATTGCACTAATACCCTTCGGAAAGGTAGGAATGCAATTATTCTCCCTCCAGCTATGGGTAAATAGTAAGGCAAACGGAGTTCTTCTGCCTTGGTGAGGCAACTAGTCTAGGAGAAGGAAAACTCTGAATTCAAACCTGTTAAACTCCGCTTAAAAATTGACCTCGTGTCATATTCGGCCCGAGCGGATGGGGTAGGTAAATAAGTATTACAGTTTTTCAGTTTTTTCTTGATGATTCCGTTCTTGCCAAATATAATGACAAGATGGATGACATGAGAGAGATATATGCAAAGCAACGTATGGGTTCATTTTTGTAATAAAAATGTTGGTCTCTATCAAGTTTACACCTGAAGGAAGTGTCCCTTATTTAATTACGTGTAAGAGCTGTGGCCGTAGAATCGTTCGAATCTTCATGAGACGTACGTGGTGCATTCAATGAGTTTCCAGGGGATTTAAAATTATGGTACACTCTTGAACCTTACTATGTTATTGCTATACATCTAATAAGATGACTGACCAATTTTTATGATTTCAGCTTCAAATGAACAGCTACAGCATCAATTGGAATACACCCTACTAAAGCCTCATTGTCACAGCTGGTGATTTTCAAAAATGCAATCTGACACTTTAGAAGAACGATATGCAATAAAATTCTGTTTTAAACTTGGAAAAATGCCACAGACTGCTTTTGGACCATCTTCCATGAATTGAGCATCAGTTTTTGAGTGGCATAAAAGATTCAAGGAAGGCAGGGAGTCTGTAAGGGATGATGAGAGGTGTGGGAGGAGTAAGGAAGTCAGTACACCAGAGTTGATTGGTCAAATGGTTAGGGTTATAGTTACTATGTTGAGGTTTTAAGGTCCTTCAGGAAGAGATTCCGTCGGAAGAGGCCAACACTCTTCAAATCGGGTCAGTGGCATTTCCACCAGGACAACGCACCGTTCCACAACTCCATCCTTGTCACAGAGTATTTGACCAAGATGGGCGTCAAGACAATTCCTCACCCTCCCTATCGTCCAAACCTTGCTCCATGTGACTTTTGGTTATTCCCTAAGCTCAGAGGGTGTCGTTATGAGACGATTGAGGAGAAGAAAGCTGTTATGACGAAGGTCATTGATACGCTCACACAAGAGGACGTCCATGGGACTTTCCAGACGTTGTAGGAACGGTACAACAAGTGCATTGCAGCCGGAGGAGATTTCTTTGAAGGGGACTATTGTTTCATGTGTGTACTATCAATAAAAGTGCCCATACAAAAAAAAAGTCTGGAAACTTATTTAATGATTCTCGAATATATCGTGTGAGATTGTGTCTTTCTTTTCTTTCATCGAGACATAATCCGCAGATATATTGGTAACGAAGATTAAAGTGCCCCTTCAGCCATCAAATGCAAATGTTGAAATTTGTATATCCCATTCTCTTGCTAGAATAGTCAAAATGCAGTCTCATGTTCAATTCCGAGTAGATCACCTTTCCCACCCAGTCGTGCATATTCTTGCATTTCTTTTACGTTAATTTTCTGCATTCACTTATTATATGATTAACCGTTTAATCTATTTCTCCGCATAAACTACACTTGCTATTCTGTTGCGTACTATCGATTTTGGCTTTAATATAAGTAAAAGTAAAGTTAGTGACAGTAGTCGAGAGTGACCCGAAGGCATCATTTTCCAAAGCTACTACACCGAGGTGTAGGGGAGGGCACAACTCCTTCCGCTGGATTGCCCCACTTTACACTTGATGCGTACATTATAATGCTGAGTGTTAAACAATGAGGTATTAAGTACCATTTTTTAGGTCTTATGATTCGATCTGGGACTGAACCCTGGTCTCCCGGACCATTAGCAAACACTCTAACTACTAGGCCATTGAGTTCATCAATGGCCAGGTTTTTTTCTTGACACGTATCATCTGTCAACGTCCTTATGCATGGTCATTAGTTTTCTTGTTCTCATGTCCATTTCTTTAAGTTCTCTAGCCCATTTCAAGAATGGTCTCGAATGGCTAATTTGAGAATTTTACACACCAGCGTAATTTGATTTTTTTTCTCTCTCTTGAGTCTGAGTTACAGCAAGTCTCATAAAATCTCCAGGACTGTTCTCACTGTCTGGCCAATCTCAGCAAATTCCATCGTTTGGATTGTCTCCACTTGTCCAAAACTTCTAATCCCTGTAACAATATTTTAGTGACTGTACCGATCCAACCAATTACAATTGGTATCACTTTCACTTTAATGTTCGATAGTTTTCCCACCAGTCAAGAAAAGTCAATAAACTTATCACTCCTTTCGATTTATTATCATTACTATAATTAAACTTAAAAAAAAATAGAAAGATAACATAATCATTGGTAATGTTTATTAAAACCTGGAAGAAAATGATATGTGGGTAAATAAAAATTAGTTACGCAGATGAAAATAAGATTGGTTTGGTTGTTTAATGGCATATCAACCTTTGTAGGTTGTTTAATGCCAAAGCCATTCTCTTAGAAGAACAGTAGTGGTACAATTTAACCCATATCTGGGAGGATAAGGGTGTTCATATCTTTCCCAAGACTATCTGCCCGAAAGTGAACGTAATAGCGCGACTGGAGTACGAACTCGCTTACTACGATTCCGCAGTCCATCGCTTTAACCATTACATCACGAGGACACCCACTGAAGATAAGGTGATAAAAAATAAAGGATAATGTCATTATAAACAACAACAATAACAACAACACTAATTAAAAAAAAGATGTGGAGGACCATTTGTAATATGCCAAGCTGGACTAGAGATATAATTCAAATAGGTATATCCAATAATCTATTTGCAATGAATTATCAATAATATGTTAAAGAAGCAGACTATTCCACGATGCTAAAGACAATATCATTGGCACTCACGATCAGGTGATATCAAGAATTTCTAATGAAATTTTAAAAAGCCAATCGTAAGACTAGAATTCTGTATAACCGAAGTAAACAAATAGAAAAGCAATAGAAACCTAAAGAAAGAAAGAAGCCAAATTTTCCGATATCGCATCGTCTGTTTTATTTTTTAGTTTGATGTCAAATGTTTTAACGTCTATCGCAGTATTCTTCGTTACAATGCCAGGACAAAATAAGACCGACGAACGGTGCTTATAGAAGAATGAAAGTAAAAAAGGTTGCCATTTTTCAAGCAAAAAGAATTATAATCTGTTATTTAAAAAAATATCCACTTTGTAACAACCCGAAATCATCACATTTAAAGTTTCGTAAATTCTAGTTATTTTGTTAAACGTAAATATTTTGTTCTGGTTATATATATATGTATATATATGTATGTGTGTGTGTGTGTGTGTGTGTGTCTCAGTGCTTGTGTATGCAGTAGATATTTCAGGAACTGAATGAAATAATAAAAAAGCATTTAAGTTACAAATCCTATTTTTACTCACGTCAGTTGAGTTTGCCATCAACAAATGTCAGATTCTATTCACAAATAGATTAAATATTCCCATTTTAATAATATATCATGAAATGATTAGTTATATATGATGTTTTTTTTCGTAGCATTAATCACTGTAATGATTTTATGGATAGGAAATATATTTTTTTACACAGAAATTATATTTTGACAATTGAAAATCTACGATGTTCAGCTTTAATGATAATTGTCTTTTAGTGAATAGAACTAGATTTATGGTCAAACCACTGAAAGCGATAGTTGATTTTATTTTTCATGTCCATTTTTATATGATGGTTTTCTTATTTTTGGGCATGTAAGGATTTCTGTTTTAGTTTCACTATGAGGCAAGCCAAAACCATGCAGAAGGCACACGCACATACACATACACAGCATATATATATATATATTGGTCCAGCGGTTAGAGTGTTCGCCAATGGCCCGGGAGACCTGGGTTCAATCCCAGGTCGAGTCATACCAAAGACTTTAAAAATGGTAGTTGATACCACCTTGCTTAACACTCAGCATTATAAGGTACGGTTCAAGGGTAAAGTGGAGCAATCCTGGGAATGGAGTAGCGCCCTCCCCTACACCTTGGTGTAGTAGCTATCGAAAAGGGAGCCTTCGGGTCACCCTCGACTATGGTCGCTAACTTACTTATATATCTTAACTACCGTAGTTGAGGGTGACCCCAAATGTCCCTTTTAATTAGCTAATACTCCGAGTTGTAAGAGAGTGGTACTTATTTCAGTTATTGTCGCACTTTACCTTTGATCCATAATTAATTGTGTTGAGTGATAAGCAAGGTGCACCAAGTACCATTTTATATATATATATATATATATATATATATATATATATATATAACAGGATGGAAATGAATTTATAATCCTAATGTGACCGGTTTGTTGTTTTTTCTTAATGAATATACATATACATATATATATATATATATATATATATATATATATATATATATATATATATATATTCTGTTACATGCAGGACACTGCTGGAGAAGCAGGGACGAACTTATAAGTGATGTACTCTTATGGACCCCCACACATGGCCGCGCAAAAGCAGGACGACCTGCACGAACATACATTCAGCAGCTATGTGAGGATACGGGATGTTGGCCTGAAGACCTGCCTGGGGCGATGAACGATAGGGAGGGGTGGCGAGAGAGGGTCAGGGATATCCGTGCTACCAGCGCGACATGATATATATATATATATATATATATATATTCATCAGCACGGATATCCATGAGTCTCTCTCGCCACCCCTCCATATCGTACATTGCTTCTGGTAGGTCCTCTGGCTAAATCACGTATCAGCACAGAGCTGCTGTATGTAGGTTCAAGCTGGTCGTCCTGCCTTTGCTTGTCCATGATATGCCATAAAACCAAAATAAAAAAAGAAAAACAATAGAAAAATGAAAAAAGAACCAAGAATTAATTCAACAAAAACGCATAAGGTTGTTTATACCAAAGATTCCAATTTTCAATCATAAAGTTATTCTAACTCTGTGCAAACTCCCCTAAACTAAAACTAATCCTCTAATTTTCCATGAGGTACGAGTGAAAATTAAAGTTAAATATCTTAGACATTTACATATCTTTTCGGATGAATCTAAGAAGTTGTAACTCACAGGATGTGCTGCAATATACTATAAAAAATGAGTAAAAATCATCTCCCAAACGATATATCAATATTCATTGCCAAAGCATATGCAGTGTATCTGCTTCAAAAATCAAAAATCAAAGATTCATTATTTTCTTCTGATACGCTGTCAGTATTAACATTATAACAAAGCAAGAAACTTGACAACCCACTAATAATGAAAATCTTATGTAAATTAGAATGAAATGTCAGATGATAACAAAATATTGCAATGTTGGATTCCAAGTCACTCAGGAATAATTGGAAATAAGCAAGTTGATAAAGCAGCTTCATATGCCTTAAGTATGGTTCCTGAAAAAAAAATCCATACAAGGACTTGTAAATCAAAATAAACAAATACAATCAACAACAAAGGCAGCATCGCAGTAGCAAAAATAAATATAACAAACTCCTAGAATTCAAACCTATATCAGAAGAATAGAACCAAAGCTTCAGGAAAAGATTAAAGGAAGAAGTAGTATTATCCAGACTGCGCATAGGTCACACAAAGATTACACATTCCTACTTGCACAAAGAGGAATAGCAACGAATGTGCCAATGTGCAATGCATATAAGACTGCATACACAATAAAACATGTTCTCTTTGGATGCATTGATCTGGTCCTTACAACAGAAATTTTTTTCAACATAAGCTGTATGAAGGAACTATTAAAAAATTTAAAGTAGACGCTCTAATGTACTCCCTAAAAGCAGTGGGCCTATATGGAAAAATTTAAAGACCTCAACAATGAAAATATAAACAATACCAAAGTATATAAAAACAAACCAATATCTGAAAATTACTGAATAGAATGAACCGCAGAGATACGTACACCAGAAATAAATATTTGAACATATGGAGATCATCATCATCATCATCATCATCATGTCTCTCCATCAACACGGATATCCCTGATCCTATCCTGGTCGTTCTGCTTTTTTTCGTCCATGTGAAGGGGGTCACGAGTATATGTCACTTATGAATTCGTCCCTATTTCTCCAGCAGCGTCCTGCATGTCTGGTTCGTCTAACTCGGATATATTTTGTGATGGATGGAAAGTGGCCGTAGAGCTGCTGCTTTGTAGGGTGCTATTTCCAGAACTTATTCAATATTGCTCGCAGCAAAACATGCAAACTTTATCCATATGACTTATTTTGGCGTTAAATGACGCAAAAACGGTTGATATGTTGTAAAACGTACCAACCAACCAACCTAATATTAAACTATTGTTTTGTTTTAAATATTTAGCGTTTTATCTGATTTATATTTTAGATCGAAATTTTGTCTTTATTCAAGGCCCTAACATCTTAATATATTTTTATTCTGAATACTCCCTTCTAATTACCGATAAAATCATTATTATCATGATAATAACTAAACATTAATAATTATATCGCAAACGATAAAAAGTTAACCATTGTAACAATTATTGCTGTTTTATTTTCATTATTATTATTTACTCCTCTAGAGTTTTTCACATCAGTATAAGCTAATGGTTTTTCACTGGAGTTTGAGTGACAGCAAGACTCCTCAAGTCTCCTGGACTAGTCTCAGTATTCTGGCCGTCCTCAGCAATGCTGTCGGTTGGATAGTCTCTACCCGTCCGCTAACTTCCAAGTCCTCCAGGCCCTTTAAAAACCTTTAGTTACTGTGCCTAACGCACCAACCACAATTGGCACAATCGTTACTTTCATGTTCCACAGTTTTTTCAATCCTCTAGCAAGGTCGAGGTACTTATCCTTCTTTTCACTTTCCTTCAGATTTATTCTGTGGTCCGCCGGGACAGCAAAGTCAACAATTTTGCAGATTCTCTTTCTTTTGTTGATTATTATGAGGTCTGGTCTTCTGGCCGGGATTAGGTGATCCGTTTGTATGTTAAAGTCTCATAGGAGTTTATGCGAGTCATTTTCAAGGACAGGCGCTGGGTTATTATTATTATTATTATTATTATTATTATTAGTAGTAGTAGTAGTAGTAGTAGTATTTACTCCTTTCTACCGGTCCATTAGCCAAGCGGTTCGAGTATTTGCCAATCCCAAGTCGACACATACTAAAGACTAAAAAAATGGTACTTGATGCCGCCTTGCTTAAAACCCAGCATTATAAGGTAAGGATCAAGGGTAAAGTGGAGGATTCCAAGGAAAGAAGTAGCGCTATACCTTTGCTATACCTAGGTGCTGTCGCAATTGAAATGGGAGCCTTCTAGTCACCTTTGACAATGGTCGGCAACATTTTTTTTTATTTATTTACTCCTTTAGAGTTTTTCACATCAGGTTTGGCTGATGGTCTTTCACTGGAGTTTGAGTGACAGCAAGTCTCCTCAAGTGTCTAGGATTCTTCGCAGTATTCTGGTCGTTCTCAATAATGCAGTAGTTTGGATGGTTTCCACTCATCCTCCTACATCCAAGTTCTCCAGTCCCTTTAATAATCCTTTGGTGACTGTACCAATAGCACCAATCTCTTTTATTATCATTATTACCGTTATCACATCACCAATGGTAAAACTAATATTATGAATGAATCGTACAACAGTTATCGCGATAATTTTTTCTATTATTAACCTTTATATTATCTTTATGAGGGCATTTAAAAACTAGTTAATCACTTCTATTTATAAGTGGTTAGTAAATTCATATCAAATGGTATTTGTTTTTTACCTTCAGGCAAAGTTTACATCTAATGCTGGATTTGGCTTGGTTTGGTTTTATGGCATCTCAACCATTGTAGGTTATATAATGCCAATTCCATTTTTATACATATGAACAGATTTATTTTTAACAATTCAGTTTTGTATTAGTAACGTTTTTTATCAACATTCAAATAAATGATAAAACAGTTCATTTCAAGCAAATCGGTTAACATAAGTACACAGTTTAACTCTATTTGATCTATAGATAGGATCCTGTCAGGTGCTACAACTCCGGACAAGAGTGGATCTGGAAGTGATGGCAATGAAGATGTATTCCACATTCCGCCAAAGCTCCAGTATTACTGGAGACTCACCATCTGATGGTTTAGTGCCATATACAGTACACGCGCTATGGAAGTCTTACCACTATGCAGAGATGCATTTGGTGTATTCTGCAGTCCCAGCGGACTGGGCCATCTGCTGTTGAAGTTTTCGGGAGTTGAAGATTTCTTAATAAATCTTCACTTTGTGGAGTTCAGCCTCTACCTCTCAAACTCCAAAACCAATTTGACAGGACTGTTTGGTTTCTAAGCAATGGTTGGAAAAACACTCGCTCTGATTGTAGAACTCCTGTTTCCAATTATCTGCCGATATGCCAATATCAACTTCCACGCGTTTTCCATGCAGAATTTCCCCAGTTAACCTTTCATATTTGATATCTTAAGAAGATTTTCGTTGTTTTACTTTAGTTCGGTGTGTTAGTGTGAGTGAGTGTACGTGTGCATGTCTGTGTATATAGTTGATATATTATAGAGATTATTGGTAGTTTTTTTAAAGTGGTTTTAATTTCAAATAACCGTTATATTTTTGCCCTTTCCCGTATGTGTGTGTGTGTGTGTACACAATTAAGTTGGAGTCTCATTGAATTTCCTATTCATACGGCCTTGCGCTATATCCAAGCAAAAAGTCTAGTAAATTACTAAATGTTCTCCGAAGAAAGGAAGAAGTTAGAAACATACACATATGTAAGAACGAAAAAATGATTTTTGAAATATATAAATATCTCAATGGTCGTATTCATTTTAAAATACATACTTTTTTTCTCTTAGAACTAACAAAAAAGGAAAATTAAACACGCACACAACCTCATACATACACACGCACAAATATATATATATATATGGATGTATGGTATTTATACATATATATAAACATTATTGTATATTTATAAATCCATTTATATATTTCAAATATATAGAGTTATATTCATATATATACGCACATTTATATGTGAGAGTATGTGTATATATATATATATACATATATATATATATATATATATATATATATATATATATATATATATATATATATATGATTCTGTGTGTGTGTGTGTGTGTGTGTGTGTGTGTGTGTGTGTGTGTGTGTGTGTGTGTGTGTGAACATATAAAATCATGATCAGGCACCTGTCGATAAAGCAGTGAATATATTCAATTTTTCATCAGAATGCTTAATTTTTATTCTGAAGAGTTGCATATATATTATCATGCATTGCTATTACATCGTGAACTGAAAAGGTTTATGGTTTTTCAAGGAAGAAATTTAAAAAATTACTCAAAACTTTAAAAATCCATATTGATTTATGTATCACTGAAAGGTTAATCCAAACCATATTTCATCTGGTGTCAATTTTCTATTGTTTTTTGATGCAAAGTTAAACGGGCAAATTGGATCAGGAATCTTCGGAAACTTCTTTACATGTAACTACGGAATAATATGCGTACAATTTTTATTTGATTAAATTGAATTATATTTATTTTAATAGACATAGATCGGTGACAAAATAAATTGTTTATGCAAACCGAAAATATCGCGATTTGATGTGAATTAATTAGCATTGTATATCTTATGCGGGGAGATAAAATTTCCTTGAACAATTTTTAAATCAAGTTCAAAAAAGAAAAAAAAATAAGTTTTTCTTTGTACACGAAATATTATTCATTGGTAATTAGGGAAATAACAAGGGCAATATGAATAATGCTTGAAAATTAGAACATAATTTCATAACAATGACAAGTTGTTCTTTGTTTAAAAAAACATGAGTAAATACTTGAAAAGGAGATATATTCTTCGATATGATTATTAATATGTATGTGTTTTTCCGTGGGTGTTTGTGTATATATGTATATATATATATATATATATATTGGCGCAGCGGTTAGAGTGTTCGCCAATGGCCCGGGAGTCATACCTAAGACTCAAAAAACGGTACTTGATACCTCCTTGCTTAACACTCAGCATTATAAGTTATGGATCAAGCATAAAGTGGAGCAATCCAGGGAAAGGAGTAGCGCTCTCCCCTACACCTTGGTGTAGTAGCTATGAAAAAGGGTGCCTTAGGGTCACCCTCGACTATGGTCGCCAACTTACTTTATATATATATATATATATATATATATATATATATATATTTGTGTGTATGTGTGTGTGTAGAAACAACTGGAAATAAATCCGATAGTCTGACAATTTACAGTGATGAAAAAGCCCTTGGTCTCCAGAAGACTATTTTATTTTTAGAATTATTTGCCAACGTCAATCGTTTTGGTTTTTAGACCTTTATCAGGTTATGCAAGTTATCAAACGAAGTTTATCAACATGATAGTTTCTTCAGTAGCGTTCTGTTTTCCATATGTGTGATGAAAAAAAGCGTTCCAAAATTGAATACTAAAGAAAAATCCAAAGCACATCAGCCTATCTCTCTATCTTTCTATCTCTCGATATATATATATATATATATATATATATATATATATATATATATATATATATAAATATATATTAAACTATTTAAAGACCATTTGTTCCTCGCGGTTAAAGAGTTTCAAATTATACTAACACAAAAAAATATTTTTAATATAAGTAATTTTGCTTGCTCTCGGTATAATTATTTCAAGTATTGCTATTTAACATTTGTATCATTATTTACCAAATATTCTTATGCAATTCAATTTGTTTGCACACAGTTGTTAATATCAAACATTTATTTGCACACAGTTAATGGGTTCCAAATATTGCTAACACTATTCAATATTAATCTCATGTTTTCATATAAATTGTTTCAATTATTACAATTTACACTAAATTCGATTAATATTAATAATTTGCTCGGCCATGTGAGGGGTTCCACCCACCTCATATGACCGAAGGATCAGCTCGAACCTACATACAGCAGCTCTGTGTGGATACATGATGTAGCCCTGAAGACCTGTCAGAAGCGATGAACGATAGAGAGATAGGATCAGGAATATCCGTGCTGGCGGCACAACATGATGATAATGATAAATACTTTATTTTAACACTGTTAAATGGTTTCAACTATAACAAATGAATAAAACGGTTCTCTCTAAGCCATAGATGGATCCAAAGAGGTATTCCCATTGTTGAACTGGGAATCATAGTAATGAATGGTAACTCGATATTTTCACATGTTACTGAAATGAAACTTCACCATCAGATTGTTAGGTGTCAAATCTAGGTCATTCATTGGTGGGTGGGTCTGAATTCTCTGGAGAAGCGCAGTCAGAGTATTCTACTGTCCTTGCTCACCAGACAGAATTTTTTCGGTGACGATCTTTTTATTCGTGAAACGAATTATTTCGAAAGAACGAGCAATAATGAACGTATTTCCTTAGGCATCCTTTGTCCGCTTGTCAATGTCTTCTGCAAAACAGACATTTTAAAAACTAGACATTGGCATGATGGTTAGAGTGTTCGCCAATGGCCACGGGCATCTGGATTTAATCCCAGGTCGTATCATACCAAAGACTCAAAAATGGTACTTGATGCCTCCTTGCTTGACACTCAGGGATACAAGGGTATAGAGGAGCAATCCTGGGAAAGGAGTAGCGCTCTCCCCTAAAACTTTGTGTGGTAGCTATCGAAAAAGGAACATACGCGTCACCCGCGACTAAGGTCGCAAACTTTACTTTTTATTACCACTCTCACACCTTGTGCACACACACACACACACACACACACACACACACACACACACACACACACATATAATATATATATATATATATATATATATACAAAAAGACAAACATAAAATTTTCTACTTTTTTCTGTGTAGCCTCATCAAGCTCGAGGTACAGTGTTATGACTTCAACACTGCCAGTTGTTTTTTTATCCCTCTTACAATTTATTTTTTAAAACCAAACTGAGAATATATATATATATATATATATATATATATATATATATATATATATATATATATATATATCAAGTGGTATGTAGAAAAAAAATTGCTAAATTCGTTTATCTGACCATGTCTACAAATCTGTCACTCAGGAGAACGAACATTCAATACTTTTTAAAACATAACCCCGAAGAATATTTGTGAAAAAATACCGTTCACAGTTTTGGTATGCAGAACATTGTCAGGAATCATTCGTCGAAAATTGGACACAATAAGCTAAACTGACAAGTACACAAAGTGTTCTTAATAGCTAGCAGATTTCCAGAGCCATTGGCAAATGCAGTTTTAAATAAAGTTGAGGCTTTATCTACAGTATTGAACGAGTACATTCACGGACGAATATGTCTTCGCGCAGTTAGATATATTCTTCTTTATTTGCTTACACGTTATTTCCACTGACAAATTATCTGTCACATGTAAAATCTAGAACTGCACGGAAAGCAATTCGTTTTGGATTCACCAATTAACAAAAACAAGAAAAAGGAAACGCAAAATGGATTGCCATAAAAAAAAAAGTTTGATAGCATTATCTTTGGTTTTGATGAAATAATTAGGAACTAGAAAGCTTTTGCAAACAAAATTAAAGATTATAGAATGTACTTCTTGAAACGTCATGTAATTAAATGAAACAAGAAGGGATTTATCAGTAAGAAGATTTATCTGATTAAAGGTTCGAATATATATATATATATTTTTTTTTTTTGGTCCAGTTAAACCGGAGTTGGGAGTAATTCCATCAGGACAAGAAGTTATTCAAGCATGAATATTTAAATTTTTCCTGGTAAACATTTCAATGTACCAATATACAGAGCAATAAATCATTTAAGAAAAACAACGAAATCGGTCACATAGGACTATAAATTTATTTCAATCCTGTTACGCATTATTGAAGTTTTCAAAAACACGAAAAAAGTATCAGGACTTCTTCAGATCATTTTGGATAAAAAAATTGAATAGACACATGGTAGTGGGAGGGATAGTATGAGGGAGTCGAAGAGGTGGGAGGAAGTCGAAGGGGGTGAGGGGGGGTGAGGATTTACCTCTTCACTAAGCCCACTTCCGTTTTAAATTTAACTTTCGGTTAGCAGTGTAGTAAATATTGTTTTTTTAAAAGTTTATATTTAGACCTAACTTACAGATTTTTATGGACTAAGATTTAAACTTTAAATAAAAATTCAAGTAAAGGTACAGTATTAGATATATTAAAATTAAAGCAAATATTTAATTTATTTACTATATTTTAACATTTCAAAATTGTTTAGAAAGCATTAATTCGTTCCACTTTTTATGCTTAGTACGCATGTATTATATTCTTTTTCACAATTTAAAAAAAAAATTTCACATAAAAAATCTGTTAGATAGGTCTAAATATAAACTTTTAAAAAAACAATATTTACTACACTGCTAACGGAAAGTTAAATTTAAAACGGAAGTGGGCTTAATTAAGAGGTAAATCCTCACCCCTCTTCGACTCCCTCCCACCTCTTCGACTCCCTCATACTATCCCCTTCCACTACCATGTGTCTATTCAATTTTTTTTTTTATCCAAAATGATCTGAAGAAGTCCTGTTACTTTTTTCGTGTTTTTGAAAACTTCAAAAATGCGTAACAGGATTGAAATAAATTCATAATCCTATGTGACCGGT